>JAJHSJ010000007.1:635902-955902 GCA_021015155.1 Magnolia officinalis
TATGTGAATAAAAATAATAATACTCACCCACCAAGCTGTTTTCATTTGTGTGGTCCACCTGAATCAAGGATGGTCTTGAGTTTTGATATAAATGCCTTAATTTTGGCTTTACATTTAACAATTGAAGTGGATTTCATATAATTAGTATGATAGGTCCTCAAAATTTCAAGGCTGGACATCCCTCTCTGAGGTAATTTCCTTTTATATAGCTCACTAAATGACGATTCCAACTGAATTTTGGACCCTATCTATAAAATGGGATAATGCACTTGGTGACTATGGTAGATTTTACTTGCGCATCAAAGTGGGGCCCTTAATTCTTGAAGTCAAATTTACTTGATTTTCACGCCGAGTCATGATGAACCTAAAATCAAGTTACCACCTCAACACGTCATTTCAAATGCTACAACTTTTGCTTTTATCACTGATTTCCATCGTTTTGATGATGCAAAAGGCCCTCAAATTTCAAACACACTTTTACTTTTGCTTCTATCACTGATTACCACCCTTTTCATGATGCAAAAGCCTTTCATAGAGAAATAATTACTAATATGCATATTTGGGCTGCATGAAAAACTATCCTTTCAAGTGGTCGGACCCAAATTGGTCACCCCCCTAGTACAAGTAGCGCCTGAGGGCCCACCCTAATGTATGGGCTTTATCTACACGGTCGATTCTTCTTTTTTTTTTTTTTTTTTTTTATATCATTTTAGTGTATAACCCCAAAATGAGGCCCATCCAAGTTTCAAGCAGACGACACCACAAGAGCAACGATAATAACGAAGTCCACCCTTGAACCTTTCATAGGGCTCATTGTAATGTGTATTTGCCATTCAATCTATTCATAAGGTCACATAGATGGAGTGAAAACATAAATATTATCTTGGTCAAAGACTCTATGGCTCTAGGAAGCTTTAGACAATAGGAGTTTAATTAATCACCACCATGTGGTCCACTTGAGCCCTGGGTATATACCCTAAAATGATATGGCAAAAGGGATAGATGGTAGGAATAAAACCCATACATCATGGTGGCCCCTTAGGGCCTAATCATGCCGTGCTTAGGCGTCCTAGTGATTATTACACTTTTCTTCTCTATTTCTTTATAAAGTCAAATAAAATGGCCAAAATTGCATAGTCATCTATACCTGAGATGCATTTTAAAGTCTGATGAATGGTCATTTTTCATTAGAAAAGACAACCATTGCTCCTTTTCATATACCAATCCTCCATTAAATGAGGACAAAATTTCCTAGCTAGGAAATAAATATAATTTAATTACAGCCTTAAAATTTTAATTTAAAATGTGACCCCACAGCTTGAATCGGTTAGATTTGAGATATCTAATTTCCACTCATGTGATGTTTTAGGGTCTGTTTGTTTTTTAAATTCAGGGTCTGTTTGTTTTTTAAATTCTGGAAGTAAATACATATAAACAAGCCATCATTACTTATATTGCAAATGAGAGTATAATGTTAGGTGAAATTGGCTTTCTCAATTTCTATTTGTTTTTTTACCATTACTTAAAATAAAAGGTAATAATTACTCTCTTCTTTTGTTTGTTTGAATTATACATATGTCTAAGTGATGTAGAACGTGTCACAGATACGTTCCTAGCATGGTTGGGCCAAAAGAAGGTGGACCGTAAATTGACTATAACTTTTGATCCGGGTATCGTTACGGGGCGCACAAGCTATCAATCTTTACTGAAACGGGCCATCTGAGGTGAACCGACCCACAAAGTGGGTCGCATCTGTCCGTTTCGTCAAAAAACACGCGCTTTCAGTTCAAAAACGAATTTTTAGGAAGATTTTACTATTTTTAGTAATTCCGAATTTTTGATATTTTTTAGAGTTTTAGATTTTCTTTCCTTATAGAAATAAGTTTTAGTTATACTAGGACTCTTCTAGAGAAAATTTATTTGTAATTTTTATTTTTAAATTAGGCTTTAGAAGAGTTGTATTAGAATTAGGATTTTTATTAGAGTTAGAATTTTGCTATTTTTGGTAATTACGAATTTTAGTTTATTTTTTTCTTTATTAATAGTGTAAGGAGACACATTAGAAATTATCAATGATTAATTAATCTATTTCGAATTTATTTAGAATTTATTTCTATTTTCTGCTCTCTTTTCTCGTGGATTCGAGAAGTCTCTGTGAGGAGTCCAGAGAAGTTCCGTGGATTCGGAATATTTATCCTCTTGAGGAAGACGGTGCTCGACCTCACGTCCTCCCCTGCGTCAGTTTGGTATCAAAGCGAGGCTTCTCCTCGGGACGATGGCTTCTAAAGACGGGTCGGGCAACAATCCCATAGGCGGTGCTCCAGGAGATTTTCCTTTAACGGCAGCAACTTTCCAAGCAGCGCAGCAAGAGAATCGGCAAGCCATGCAAGGGCTGCAGGCTTCCATCGACAGCATAGCGGATCTCTTGGCGGAAAACCTAAGGCAACTCCGTGTTCATGGTGGTGATCCACCACCAGCAATTGCTGGAATTCGTAATTATACTGATCGTAGGGCGATGCTATCAATGAACCACAGGATGGTTCAAGAATTCAAGATGAAAGTCGATCTTCCTAGTTTTAATGGTCAACTCTACTTCAAGGACTTCCTGATTGGTTGCTTGAAGTCGAACGTTTCTTCGACTACATGAACATCGTAGAAGAAAAGAAAGTTAAACTCGTGGCATACAAGTTAACGGGCAGAGCCTCAGATTGGTGGGAACAACTTCAACACGAGCGGGTGAGACAGATGAAGGCACCAATCCGCACGTGGTCGCGGATGAAGAAGTTATTGTGCATGCGATTCCTCCCTCGAGATTACGATCAGGTATTATTCCAACAAAACCAAAATTATTATGAGGATAGTCGATCAGTAAAAGGTTATGCAGAAAAATTCTATTATTGGTCCTCGAGAAACAACTTCATCAAAACAGAGTTGCAACAGACTACAGGATTCATCAGTGGCGAACATGTGACCTCTATAAGAATGGAGAACCAACCCAAGACTTCTAAAGTGGAAGGACAATATCTCATCACTGAACAGGCCTTTGTTAAACAATATGAGGAAACAGGAAATATATATCCATTAGTTGAAAAGAAAAAATATGTGGAGCCTGTGAATATCTTAGAGGATTTGGAACCAGTATCACAGGAGTTCAAGAGGGTTGTGCTCGATGAACTCCCTAATAAATTACCTCTCATACGAGATATACAAAATCACGTTGATCCCGTCTCAGGGGCAAGTCCGTCTAATTGTCCACATTATCAGAAAAAATATGAGATTTTGAAGGCAGATGTGAAGGAACTAATCGATATTAGTCAAGTCAAGGAAAGCATGAGTACATGTATTGTGTCAACTCAAGAGCTTAATGTCAAGTACAAAAAAAGAGCTAATGAATATCGACGTCGGAAGTTATCTCAGACTCATGTGCCAAGTCTCTTGCGTAACTCGAGGACGAGTTTTTTTCAAGTGGAGGAGTCTGATGTAGAACGTGTCACAGATACGTTCCTAGCATGGTTGGGCCAAAAGAAGGTGGACCGTAAATTGACTATAACTTTTGATCCGGGTATCGTTACGGGGCGCACAAGCTATCAATCTTTACTGAAACGGGCCATCTGAGGTGAACCGACCCACAAGGTGGGTCGCATCTGTCCGTTTCGTCAAAAAACACACGCGCTTTCAGTTCAAAAACGAATTTTTAGGAAGATTTTACTATTTTTAGTAATTCCGAATTTTTGATATTTTTTAGAGTTTTAGATTTTCTTTCCTTATAGAAATAAGTTTTAGTTATACTAGGACTCTTCTAGAGAAAATTTATTTGTAATTTTTATTTTTAGAAATTAGGCTTTAGAAGAGTTGTATTAGAATTAGGATTTTTATTAGAGTTAGAATTTTGCTATTTTTGGTAATTACGAATTTTAGTTTATTTTTTTCTTTATTAATAGTGTAAGGAGACACATTAGAAATTATCAATGATTAATTAATCTATTTCGAATTTATTTAGAATTTATTTCTATTTTCTGCTCTCTTTTCTCGTGGATTCGAGAAGTCTCTGTGAGGAGTCCAGAGAAGTTCCGTGGATTCGGAATATTTATCCTCTTGAGGAAGACGGTGCTCGACCTCACGTCCTCCCCTGCGTCACTAAGTCATAAATACACAGTAGAGAGAAGAGACTAACATTAGATATTGACAAATATAATATGCCTAATACATAAAAAAAAAAAAAAAAAAAAAACGCACATCTTCGAATGCCCTTGCCAAAAACCGTAGATGCCACATGTGTGGAATTTGGATAGTTTGTCACACACTCTCCACACGGGTGGCTAGTGGGTGTGGCCTCACCAAAATGTAAATATTTTATTCACACTATCCATCCATTTTGATGGATCTTTTTTAGGATGCAGGTGGCTAGTGGTCCATGCTTTGGTGGTCCTACATGATGTATGTGTTTTATCGATTCATGCACATCCATTTTTGCAGGGTATCATAGGGATTAATCCCTACCAATGAGTCAGATCTAAATCTCAGGTGGATTACATCCTGGGAAAAAAGTAGTGATTAAATGTCCACTATTAGAAACTTTCTAAGCCTCATGGAAATGTTTATTCGACATCTAAATCAGTGATTAGGTCATATATACTTGGGTCCTTACTCTTACTCTGGTGGTAGACTCCCGGGAGTTTCAACACCTGGTTGAGGGTTCGAGTACCCATATGTGGGGAAATCCCACCCTGGTGTGAGTGTGTGGTGGTGTGTGTGCGTGTAAAAAAAAAAAAGGTCATATATACATGGCTGTGAAAGGAAAAAAAACAAAATATAACCTGTAACCAAAAACTCTTGTGACCCTCATGAATTTTTTAACGGGGAAAGTTAATGAACAACATGTGGTCCACTTGAGATATGTGGATCCAGTGTTACCGTATTCTTCTTGCGAAAATATCTGAAGCTTTTAAGTCCGACTGGAGTGGACTGCTTCACAATCTGGGCTATAGATTTCACCAAAGTCGGTAGGCCACGTTTACGATTCCCACACAAGAAAGCTTCGTCGACACGTGTCGCGACTCGACGCATCGCCAACTCCTATATATAACATTTTCGGGGTCTTGGAAAGACGAAGAATCTGAAAGCTGTGGATGGTGGTTGAGCTGGATAGGGTTTTTCTGTTCGCTTACGAGAGAGAGAGAGACAGTGAGCGATGGATGCTGAAGCTCAGATCTTGAAAAGCTCTGTAGAGATTGTCTTGCAACCGTCTCTAATTCGCTTGGTGCAGGTCGGGAACGCTGCGCCTCTCCTTCTCCTCTCTCTCTCTCTCTCTCTCTCTCTCTCTCTCTCTCTCTCTCTCTCTCTCTCTCTCTTTCATTGCAGGCGAATCGTATCCCGCCTTGCATCAACTGAATCGGAGATGGCGGTGAAGCTTGCCCCTATTCGAGGTTTTCTTCCGCATCGATGCAATCTAAAAAATGTCAGATCTTTCGCAGCTGGTTTCTTGTTTGATGTTTGGATTAGTTGCGCTCCTTGTTTTCTTCTCTTATAGTGCCGAATATAAGGTCCGATCTCGCAGCTTTAATGTCTTTTTGATCTTAGATTTCGATTCTTCTCTCATCTTTCGAATATAAGACGAGCTTTTGTTTCATAAGGGGTTTTCATTTTCCATTTCTGTCTATGATGACTTTAGAATGTAAGTTTAGGTAGATGCAACCGGTTTTGTGCTAAGCCAATTCTATGGTGAAATGGGTCGAATTCCATTTGCTGCTGCATTAAGGGCTGGCTGGCTGTATTATTATTATTATTATTATTATTATTATATATTTATTTTTAAAACCCTTTTTAAATTTACTTTTGGAGTGTGTGTCCACGGATTGTCGCACTTGATTAAATCACATCCGTATTCTAATCCAGATGGAGCTCAAGTTTCCTTATATGCTTCAATTGGGAAGGTTAAAGAAAGGTTTTCTTGGGACATCTATCAGCAAACCATAAGTGAATGAATTTGTTTGTTTGTTTGTTTCTTTTTTATTTATTTATTATTATTATTATTATTATTTTTTTTTATTTTTTATAATTAGAAATATTTGACTATTGATAAATTGCATTTTATATATATTATATATATATATATATCTCTATTATCTATATATATATATATATATATATAATTTTCAAGTCCAAGCGAAAATAGATATTGTAGAAATTTCAGACTTGATAATTGGTGTAGATAAAGTAGGAAGACCCTGGAATTCACCTTGTTGCAACTTAACTACCAGAATCAAATTGTCGATAGTAAGGATTCTCTTACAACACACCAACCAAGTGAAAAATGCCACCCAAGGGGGGTTCCATTAAACCAATGATGGAACGGATGAAGGGGGAGGCGACATCTAGGATCTGAAATCAAACCGAAGAGCGACTTCACGGAAGAGTTCCCAGACAAATTTTTGGCCCAAATAATAGAATCTGCTTATTGCCTGTCCAACTTGACAGTCCTTAAGATCTCAAGGAGACTAGAGAACTCATTAAATTCTGCATCCAACAAATCCCTGCAACATGGGGGCGCCTAGACTATCGAGTTCCCAATAACTGAATAACAATCTGCCACTTTGACAAAGCATTCAGGGGTCAAATGACCGATTCTTGGAAACATCACTTGAAGTGCTTGGTTGCCAAACCAAACTTCAACCTAGAAGCGAATGCAAAGCCCCTTACTGAGAGCAAACGCCATGCCCCTACGAACAGTATGCTTAGCTTAGTAGACGCAACTGTCTTCCAGATCGTGGAGGAAGGCATAGTTCAAGTTATTAATATGTTAATCCGAAGCTTTTGCTGTCTTGGAATTTGATTTACAATTACCAGATAGGAGTTTCGAAGCCCGATTTATAACTAATAAGCTTGGTTAACCTGTCTAACAGCATGGATCCCTTCATTTGAAGTCCCATTTCTCTTTGTGGATATCTTCACCTTTATCATATCTTTGCCTACCTTCACAAACTCGGTCCATGCCTAGCTACTGGGCTTGTGAGGTAGTATCAATGAAAGATGCACGTGGACACAGAAAAAATACGCAGACACAGAAAAAATGACACAGCAAAGACTGGTCAGCCTACTTGCATATAGAATTCTTTGTCATGCCCTGATCGACTGTTGTACTGCATGGTGTTTTGGCCATTATATTTCTATAACATTTGGGTTTTTAATCTTCTTTTATATAACATTTGGATTTTCATACACAGCAAAGACTGGTCAGTCTACTTGCATATAGAATTCTTTGTCATGACCTTGTCGACTGTTGTACTGCATGGTGTTGGCCATAATATTTCTTTAACATTTGGGCTTTTAATTTTCTTTTATGTAACATTTGGATTTTCATTTTTCTTTTCATGTGCTTGTTGGTAACTTCTATGTTGTTATTTTGTTTCTCATACTTCCTAAGTACATGCTATGTGGTTATTTTGGACTGTTACTTTATCTTGAATTTGGCAATTGTTATTGTTCAATTCATGAAGTGTGTTTTTGAGGTATCCAATTCATGAATTTGGCAATTAGCAAAATGGTTTAAATTCATGAAGTGCAAGATTAAAAAAGACAAAAAAGATGAAATTCCTCTATTCATCATCAATCATCAAAGCTTTATCCCAGCCAAGCAGCTAAATGAATCCTATTATGCCATTCCACTCTATCACGGACCATATCCTCAGTTAAACCATAGGTCCTCTTAAGTCTTTTCTTAGTACCTCCATCCATGTGCTTTTGGGCATACCCCTTGCCCTTTTAGAGCCTGTCGTTTGAACCGTTGACTCCTTCTAACCGGTTAGTTCTTAGTTGCTGTTGCACATGGCCGAACCATCTAAGTCTACTTCTCATTCTAAATGCATTTGTTCCTAATTCTATCATTGTCTTGCTGCTCTTGCCCCTCATCCATCTCAACATCCTCATTCCACTACTCTCATCCTATGAACATGTTATTCTTTGACTGCCCAAATTCCTCAATGCATAAAATGACCAATCCCATTGGGAGGTAGTTCTCGAGCTAAATGATTTATATAGCGGATAAATGACTGCCATTCACAATTGATTTGGTCCTTTTCTCATGTCGAGCTTCTCAAAATTTCCCAATAAATGATTAGCTTCAAAAAGGATTTTCTTCGAGTGAATGCATCACAACTAATAAAAAGGATTTTCTTCAAGTGAATGCATCACAACTAATTACCCTATTTTTTCTTTTGTAAGTCGAAGAAACCTATTAGATTTTCAACATTCCCATTTATAACAATAAATGATGAGAGAGAGAGAGAGAGGAGAGAGAGAGAGAGAGAGAGAGAGAGAGAGAGAGAGAGAGAGAGAGTGCACGAGTTCTCACCTAAGAAGGTGCATAGATGATCATTTCTCTCTCTCTACACACACATGTATGTGTATATATATGTAACACACACATATGCATACATATATGCCATTACGTGGTTAGGATTGTCCATTGGAGTGGTTCTCTATGAGATGTGAACAATCCATGATGGGCCGACATCATTGATGATCTGAAAGTATTTATGGATCAACGTTGTTATGGTTGTTAATGATCATCCATTCAGTTGGTCAATGATTAGATGGTTATGATTGTTTGATCAAAGTGATTCTTGGGAGGTGAACAACAAGAGGGTCCTCCAGTTTGGACAATCTTGATCAATGATCCGACCTTTAAAAAAAAATATAATTGATGTGAATAATTCATTTTACTGAGCTTGTCAAATTATTATTGTAAGCTTGTGATCGGAGTAATTCTTGAGAATATAGGCAATCCAAATTCCAAAGTGGGGCCCACAAAATGGATTCATGGATAGTACACATACACGATTGAAGCTATCTTATGATTTGTTTTGTTTGTTGTGGATTGCAATGTTACAATTGTCCAATCAAAGTGATTCTCAAGACTTTGAGAGGTGTCTCCAATCGAAGTTGGGGCATGCATTATGGACAATACAAAATGATTATTGGACCATTTTAATTATAATCAATCCTGACCATCCATTTTAGTGTGCATCAGTCAGATCTTATGACCATCTTGTCAAAGAGATTCTTGGGAAATGCCTACAATCCAATGCGGGTGCATATAATGAGTGTCTGGATGTATAGACCACTTTGTTGTAATCAATTTGGCTATCCATTTTACTGAAAATTGATCAAATGGTAATGATCAATTAAAATGATTCTTGAGAGATGGTCAATCCTAGGTGGGGCCCACATGGTCGGCAGACTATTCTTAACAGCTTAATTCTAATATTTTGCAGATGGTATATTTCGCTAGATGTTGATCAGATGGTTAAGATCATATAATCGAAGTGACTCTTGAAAGATATATGCTATCTGCGGCAAAAATGTGATGGATGGTCTCGACTAGTCGATGGACAATTTGATGATCCATTTTGCTAACAATTCCTGTTCTGAAGATTGTATGAACAAAATCATTTTGAGAATTTTGGATATCCATCATTGAATTAACTCACTTCTAAATTTCTAATTATACAAACTGTTTATTTCACTGGCTAGTGGGATGGTCATACCATCCCATCAAAGTCATTGTTGAAAGATATGGCCAATCCACTATTTTAGTTTTATATATATATATATATATATATATATATATATATATATATATAGATATATATATATATATAGGAAAAGGTACTATGCGCTCGAGCTGATTTTAACCTCCCGTGAGGTCGAGCTGTGTGGGCCCCACCGTGATGCGTGTCGACCATCAACACCGTGCATTTGATGGGTCCCCTTTAAATTATGGGATATCCCAAAAATCAGTTGTATATGGAACTCAGGTGGGCCATACCATCTAAAATCATGTGAAGACATGCCAAAAACATATAAAAGCACTTGGTGGGGCCCACCTGAGTTTTGAATGCTGCTGAAACTTGGTCTGAACCCTCATCCAAGTGGGACACACGTAATGGATGGGCTGGATTTGCAAACCACATCTCGGTGGGCCCAAAAAATGATTATGAATGTTTTAATGGTGCATGGCCCCTCTCCACTTCTGTATGTGGTGTGGCCCACACAAGTCACGGATTGACTTGATTTTTGAGACCTAGGCCCACGATGGAATGGTGCATCTAACTGATGGGGTAGATGTTCGAAACGCATCACGGTGGGGCCCACACAGCTCGACCTCATGGGGCGTTAAAATCAGCTTGAGCGCATTGTACCTTTTCCCAATATATATATATATATATATATATATATATATATATATATATAAATCAAAATTGGGTCCCAATGACGTGCAGTTCAGTCAAAGATTGGACCTTTTATTTGTTAATTGATTTGGACAACGAGAATTTGATGTGGAGGATATTTTTTTATGTTTGCATGAATGGGCATCAATCATCTTTTGCATGAAAATGGCTTTGATTTGACTTCGAGAATTAGTGAACCCCACCATATTGTTTAAGTAAAACATAAATCTTGATAAGAATGGCCTACCAGTAATGCTACGAAGTCATTAAATCTGATAAGTTTGCAACTAGAAAACTACACTGTTAAATAAAAAACTTCCAATTTCATGAAGAAACAAGTCAATGGATTTATTAATTCATGAACTGACTAATTCTGTACATCCAAACACTCCTTAATCGTGTCAGTTTTTTATTCACATTTTTTTTTTGGAAAGAATTTCTCAGATGCCTGTGAGTGAGTGAGGCTTATATGGTTTGTGCTATAATTATAAATGCTTTATGATTCTTCGATATGGTTACACCTTTCCATCTGCAAATTGTAGAAGCTATGCTAAAATAGAATCTAACAAATTATTAAGTATTGTCATTTGAAAACTCTAAAATAGGAAAAGAACATGACAAAATCTGCACGGGGCTTGCCAAGAGTTGTGTGCTTTTTATCTCTCACTATTTAAAGATGGTTGCGGGAATCCAGCAAAATTCTAATATTAGAAACTTAAAGAAGTCCATTTTCAAGTGTGTATTTAGGTCATGACCCACCATGGTGGAGCATGCTAAATCTTGACACACACAATGTCTCCCCATAAGACGAAAATGATCTGAGGTGTCTGCGTGGAGGCTACCTCTCTTTCCATACTAACAAAAGGTATTTTTCCATATGAGGACTTCTTTTGGTATCCTTAATTGTATGCTAGTTTCCAATTCATTAGACTTCCTGAATAGCTTGGTTAATGGGGGTAGCATCTCTCCTCCAACCAATTGTCTTTTTATGATTGTTCTATCCATGCTTTGCATAATGGGTTAGAGAAATGGCATTTTAGTTTTTGAAACAAGAGGACGGTCAATTTTTCCCACATCCTTGAAATATGAACTTGGAATACTCTATTAGGACGCATGTTATAGGAAGCGGTTACAATACCTCAGCTTTTTAGGACCAGCATATATTTTTTTCTTGGCATCCACTTTGTCCATCAGATGAAGCCCCTCATTTTCACCATATATCCCAAAAGTCCGCCTGATCTAAAGCTTTGGTGGTCCATGATACAAGAAACAATATCAAATCACGACTTAAACCTCTCAAGTTCATGAATTTTGGCTTGCCGAGATATTGTATCAATCTGATTCTTGGGTAATATCTACATCTGGTTTGTCAACACCTGATTAATGGGTTAGATGGAATTTACACCCCAGTGGGGGCCCAAACGCAAACCTCTGGTTGGTATCCCATTCCAATTGTTCAATGTGGTGTGCCCACCTAAGGTGTAATGAGCAGATATTTCTCTATAATATACCAATCATAATATCTTGATCTCTTTAAAATGTGGATGAAGAATCTTTACTGGGTATATTCCCCAAGCACTGTGGGGGTTTTGTTTGGATACACCAATAACATCATCATTATCTAAAGCCTTATCCCATCTAATTGGGATTGGGTACAAAGAATCCTTTTCTGCCTATCAAGGGGCCATAACTTCAGTTAGACCATAAGTCATCAAGTCTTTTATTACTACCTACACCCACGTCCTTTTGGGTCTTCCCCTTGCCCTCTTCAAGTCTCCAACTTTTACGAACGAACTTCTAACCCGCGCAGTTGTTGGTCTCCGTTCCACATGATCAAACCATCTAACTCTACTTTCCCTCATTTTATTACCTATTGGTGCTACTACTAAATTTCCTTGAATGAATTCATTTCTAATTCTATTCTTCCTTGTCTTGCTACTCATCCATCACAATATCCTCATCTCATTTGCACTCGTCTTATGGACTTGTTTGTTACTTAACTACCCAGCAATCTGTCCCATAAAGCATTACTGGTCTTTAAGCCATCTAATAACATTTCCTTTTCTGCTTGAGTGGTGCATGAAGAACACATAAAACTCTAGAGGCACATCTCCATTTCTTCTGTCCGCTTGAATTCTATGGGCAACATTCTTCTGAATCTCTCCACTCTAATGAATTATTGACCCAAGATTTTGGAAGTGGTCATTTTGGGACACTTTCTTGGTTGGCTATCTTTACTAATTCCTCATTTGCAATCCTATTGTTACTGAAATTGCACTCCATATACTCTGTTTTTGATACATTTGTCTCATGCCTTGGTCTTTTGCCCAATCACTTTTTCCCAAGGTTTAATAGTATGGCTCATATGCTTAATTCCATGATAGTGCAGCTCTGTATGCCTCTATTTTCATAAATAGGTATCATAGTATTTTTCTTCCATTGGTGTGGCATTTTCTTCGATCTCTTACAATCTTGTTGAACAATTTTGTCAACCAAAATAACCAAGTATCTCCTATACACTTCCAAACCTTTATTGGTATATGCCATTTATATATTTAATTTCAATTCCAAAAAGCACATTATTTTTGGGGTCTGCTACATGAATCCTTTAACGTCATTCCACTCTATCTAGGGATAAAAAAAGGTTATTGTGTTTGCCGGGAGTTTAAAATTATTCCATATTGATACGTTTTCACCAAAATGGGTTAAAAATTCATACAAAACTAGAATTAGCTACTATTTTTTAGTTCCATTTTTTTAAACCATAACAAGGTTTTTTTTGTTGTTGTTTGTTTGTTTGTTTGTTTGTTTGTTTGTTTGTTTTTTTAATCCATATAGCCCCTTAGTAATCATACTTAACTGTTCAAATTGCTACTATGGATGGCAATCATTGCAATCTGGTGGGCGGTCTGGAAGGAGAGGAACGAAAGATGCTTCAATAATTCCCAATCTTCGGCTCAAGCAGTGGGCTCTATGGCTAAAAAATCGATTATTGAATGGGCTGCTAACGTCCCTTCCCTCAAAGATTTTAATTTCCTGTTCTTAGGCCTGCAGCTGTTTCTGTTTTTTCCTGCCACCTCGGCAGCCCTTGTAGTTTTCTTTCTCCGTTTAATATAATCCCGTTACCTTTAAAAAATAAAAAAATAAAAAAATTGCTACTATGGATAGATCAGCATGTCGAAATCAGATTGGTTAAACAATCCTAAGTTCTGATTAATGGACAATTTCATCATCAAAGACTCACTATTCTTCTATTTAGAAAATCTAATTAAAGTGCATTTCTGTTTATCATCCATTTATTTTGGGCATGCAATTTGAACAGTTTAATTTGGGTTACTTGTGTTCCACGTCTATCAACCATCAGCCTCTGCTATGGTTCTGAATATCCATATCATACGGCTGTATTGTATTTGTATTGGCATGATGCGATATGGGGTCGTATCGGTTTGACATGAAAATTCTGCCCTGTATTGACTGTATCAATACTGATATAGTGTACCCATACCAGTCAAACTGATATTGGCATAAAAGGCCCCAAACCAGCAGTCTGAGTCCCCCTTTTCACCTCAAATTGACATTCTTCAAGAGATTGTTCTAGAGTGATTTTCAGTAAGATCTACATGCATTTTGTGGATCGAAACAAGGAATTTTGAGTGTAATCAAAGCCTAGGGACCTGGTTTTGAGAAAAAAAAAGGTTTAAAAAATCTTATTTATTTATTATTCCTGGAATCAACTCAAAACAACATTTTGAAGCTAAATTGATCATACTATGTTCGAGTTGCTATCGATTTGGTGTTTTTTTTTTTTTTTTTTTTTTTTTTTTTTTTTTTTTTTTTTTTTTTGTATTTATGCTAACATTTTCTGGATTTTTCACACACACACAAGGCTATTTGCACACCTCATAAGCTTTGAAGATTGGAGGTACCAAGCCTCGACACCCGGAGAGTGAGATTCCTAGAGATGTCTCGTGTGCGATGGTAGAACTTCTCAGATGTGAATTGCTGTGGAAGTTCTGTGTTGGGAAGCTAGGTGGAGCCCTTCGTGTTGTTTGTGAGAAATCCACCTCGTTCATCCGTTTTTCTAGATTATTTTAGGAGATGAGATAAAAAATGTGGTGGATCCAAAATTGAAGTGGGCCATACATGAGGAAACAGTGGGGATTAAACAACCACCATTGAAACATTCATATGGCCATAAAAGTCTTGTATTAAGCCAAGTTTTTTATTTGTATTTTAGTTCACTCTAGTGGGAATGACCTTATAGATGGTTTGGATGGCATATAAACATTATGGTGGATCCACGGAGGTTTTAATGTTAGGCATTTCTTTCACCACTTTTTCTTGTCCTGTGGCCCACTTGAGTTTTGGATTCACCACTTTTTTTTTTTTGGTCTTATGTCCTAAAATGAGTTGGCTAAACGGATGGACGGGGTGGATCTCTTACAAACATAGCGGTGGGCCCCACCTAGCTTTCCAATGCAGGAACTTCATGCGAAAACCTTTTGGAGGCAATCCTCGGGCCATACTCCTGCGATTGGAAGTGGATTGTGTGGTGTGCTACACACCACCGACCTCCTTGGCATGTTGACGTCACCAAGTTGTGGGCCCCACTATCATGTGTGTGTTATATTGACACACTGTCCATCCATTTGGCGAGATCATTTTAGGGCATGTGCCCAAAAAATGAGACAAATGCAAAGCTCAAGTGGACCACACCACATAGTGGTGGGGACAATGATGCTCACGGTTGACGCAAAGCTTGACTTGTAATGATGCACAAGGGGTCTATTTTCAATCAGATATCCACTAGATTGAGGATCAAAACAAAGGATTTTGAATGAAGTTGAAAAATCGAAGCCGATCCAATTTGGGAAAAGTGAAAAAAAAGAAGTTAAAAATATAATCTTTTGTTTATTGCTCTTAGAATTAACTCAACACAACAATGTAAAGCTCAATCGTTCGAATCATACTTGATTTGGTATCATTTTGGGGATTTTTTATTTTTATTTTTTTAAATCTTTTGTTTATTGCTCTTAGAATTAACTCAACACAACAATGTAAAGCTCAATTGTTCGAATCATACTTGATTTGGTATCAATTTGGGGATTTTTTTTTTTTGTTTGTGCACGTGTGTGTTTTCAGAAGTGTGCGTGTGTGTCTATATATATATATTATGCAACCTGTAACAATGCATGAGGGGTCATTTTCAATCAGATCGTCATTTTCGATCAGATCTACAAATCTGAGGGGATCGAAACAAGGGATTTTGAATGATGGGACTCAATTTGGGAAAATTAGAAAAAATGTTAAACATCTTGGAATCAACTCAACATAACATTGTAAACCTCAATAGATCATATCATGCTTGATTTGATATCAATTTGTGTTTTTTTTTTTTTTTTCTTTTTCTTTTTCTTTTGGGCATTTATGCTAGATTTTTCTGTATTTTTCAGATTTTTTTTTTTCCTGTTTTCCAATGCCACCTGTAATGATGCGTGATTGAGGTTTTGAATCTATAGATCTATAGATGTTGGACATGGATTAATTAAATTCTTATTTTCATTTTTTTTTTCCTATTTTCAAGTTCATTTTGGGCTTTTTTCTGATTTTTTTTTCCAAAAATAAATTTAGGAAAATTATATGAATGATAGATCTGATATAAGGTAAATATATATTTTTAACATAGATCTACCAATTATTTTTAATATATATTATTTGTTGTTTTTGTTTTTTTTTTTTTTAAAAAAAAACTTTATTAAAGTTAAATTATAGTTTTTAAAATTATTTATTATTTATTATAAATTATTGAGTAGTAGATTGGTAGTTGATTCGCGAATTTATAGTGTATATCAAATTATCAATATATGTTATATACCTGTGGTCATAGTGTCTTACATGTGTTTTACACTTTCATTATTATGATTTAATTCATATGTCATAGTTGATACTTGATAGTTAATGCTCCAATAGGTGATGGATAATCATATTAGCAACATACGATATCAATTTCTGGCATATATCAATAATTTCTACCAAAAAATCAACACCACAATTTACATTAGGTCAACCTGCTGGGAGAACAGTCTTACCAAAGAATGCTCCGATACACACCCTTGAATTCATGATTAAAACACAAAAATGATAGATTCTTGTATAATCTCAAATTTCCCATTTTTCTAATATTTTAATTTTAATTTTAATTTTTTTTGTTTCCTCTCAATTTTTTTTAAAAAAAAAAAAAAAACCAATGCGGGCCAATATCGACATGCGACACCATTTCGTATCAAATTTTTTTGTTGGGCTAATACGCCTGCTAATACCGACCTTAAGAGCCATGCCTCCACTAGAGTATCAAAGTTTATTTATTTATTTATCTCAACTTGAGATAGCATGAGATCATGGTGGCTCTTTTGTTGGAGTGAACCCCGGTGGCTCTAACGGATTTGGTCTATTCCTGGTGTTAAGATTGGTTAAGGTATGGAGCTTTGTTAATTAATGAACTATACTATTGGTTAATATATGGAGGTTGGGCTATAGTAGTTTCAAACTTTACTGGAAACTTTTTCTCTGCCTGCCAAATAAGTTCGAAGGTTTGGAAAACTTTGTGTGTGAATTGGGGTAGTAATCATTACATGCTAGATAAAAACATGGTAAAAACGTGGGTTTTTATTTTTGTTTTTTGAGTGTGTTCTTCAAGAAAGGGATGGAAATGGATGTAAAGGTGTGGACAGCCATCCTATTAACACCAGTGTGGAATTTTTGCGAGTGTACTTAGCTTTACCTGCCGATATTGCACAAATTGATGGTACGAGATCAAATATCTTATAGTTCATTTCTCCCCATGCTTTTTTTTTTTTCGTCCCCTTGTTTCTCATTCCCTTTGTGGTGTTTTACTTAAAAGTTAAAATATCTGTTAGAGTTTTCTTGGACTAGGCTTAAGATCTTGAATTGCATCATCTTGTTACATCATGTGTGATGCCAGTGAAGTTTGATGAATAGCACACTTGCTTCTGTCATTCTATAAGAGTATTGGTGAAGGTGGAAACTGGGCTGATCCTTGGCCTGACCACAGATAGCATGGTGCCCCAACATGAATGAGCTTTGGGCATTGTCACTGGTAGAGAAACTTTGGACCATCTTTCAAGGTGTAAACTAAGCATCGTTTCCTTTTTATTCACAAGTTCTTCAGCTGCAAGACATTTTCTGTATTAAATACATGTTAGGCTTGTTCTCTTTTCAATTTATTTATTGCACCAGGAGAGGAGGCAAATTGTAGTTGTATGCTGGGATTTCTTGGTGTGCCATAAGGGTGGGCTTGGTATGCTGGGATTTCTTGGTATGCCATAAAGGGTGATTGGAGCATATGGTTGTCACAGTGAGAGCATGCATCTCTATTCCTCCATGTTTCGGCTTGATTATCCTTTCTTCATAATTCTGTAAATGCATCATGCATATAATGTTGGACCTGGAAGGAATCGGTCGACCATCTCTTTATTCATCGTCCTTCTGCAATAAAGATTTGGATTGGTTTCTTCAGTTTATCTATAGTATGGGTTGTTCCAAGATCGATAGGTCAATTTTTCTTAGCTTTGCATGGAGGGAGTAAGGGTAAAGTCAGGAAGCAGATTTGGCGTCTGTGTTTATTAGCAGAGTTATTTAGTATTTGGTTGGAGAGAAACAGTCTTCATTTCAAAAATCAAAGGGGTTACATCTCAGAAGTAGAGGTGTTTTTAACAGGGTGAAATTGAATGTAATGGAATGGGTGTAAGCTTCTAATGTATTAGTTATTGATCAGTTTTCTGTTGTTTAGGATTGTTAGGGGTCTTTATATGTTATTTATTTATTTATATTTTTTGGTCATTTTCAATAAAATTATAATTATTGCTTCAAAATAATAATAATAATAATAAATGTTGGACCAGGAGTGGTGCCTTGAGTTGAATTTTTGAAGGCTTTTTTTTTTTTTGTTGGAATTTTCGAAGGCAATATGTGGCTTTAGTGGGGTTTGATGATTCCATTGCTTTTTTCCAATATAAAGCTTTCATGATAGATCTGCAGGGAAAAGTGGCTGAGGCATGTTTTGATATAAAGGTTACATGATTACTGAAGAATTTTTGAGGCGGAAATTGACTTCTGTAGAGGTTTCTTCCTAGCATGTTTCATGGAGATGAAATATTAATTTGGGTTGAGAAAACAGAAGCAATTAGTGACACAACATTGGTTCAGCTTTCATTTTTAACACTGGCCTGAGCAAGCAGTTGGTTAGAAGCAGAGCGGTCTGTCTAACAAAAGATTTGATTGCAGGATATCTTTGGATGCAGCACAAAAATGTGTTCTTTAGCAATTGTCTTCGACATGCCTTTGGGTGTGTAATCAAGCTAGTCACTGCAGCACTTTGAAGAGTCCAGTTGAAAATTCAGTTCATTTGTCTGTGGAAATCCTGAAAATTGAAACACACCAGGTAACTGCACCTGCGGAAACCCGTCAGCTCTAATGTATGATGACCACACCCGCGGAAGCCAGGCTGTTCTAATACAGTATCATTGCAGTAAGATCACTTTATAGCTCGGTTGGGAGCTTGTATTTTGACTGCATTTGAATCCAAATCACGGTTACATCAGAGTTAAGGTGATTGTAAATCCTCAGTTATGTTTGGCAATTGGAATTTGCTGGAATTCAAACATCATGTTTGGATGCCAATGGATGGAATGCATTGGAAATTTGTAGTATATTTACAAGAATCGAAATTTAATTAAGTCAGTTTTAATATTCCAAATTAGTGTACATATCTAATATTTGATAGAATCATTGTAATAAGCCTATTGAAATATTTACTTAGGCAAAAGATGATGAAATGATGAAATTCCGAGCCTTGGGTGAGCTACAAACAAATGAACGACTCGTCCATGTTTTTAACTGTTCATTTAGGTAGCCAACGTTTGAACAGTTCAGATCATTCTATTGATATGATTTTAGTGTTGCAACCAATATATGATATTATTAGTGTGCCACATATACATCGGATTAGTATCCTAGAGATGTCTTTGTTAAATGTTAGTGTTGCAACGAATATAGGGTATTATTAGTGTGTCACATATACATTGGATTAGTATCCTAGAAATGCCTTTGTTAAATGTGCGGCTCCCCGGCATTAAAAAAAAAAAATGGAGCTAAAAGGGAATCCAAGGTGAGTAGATTCTCAGGAGGTTCAACACCCGGTCAAGGGTTCGAGTATCCATAGGTGGTGAAATTCTACTAGCGTGTGTGGGGGTGTGTGCGTGTGTTTTAAAAAAAAAAAAGGTGAGAATTTAAAACAGCAAAACTGAGTATTTCAAATACTTCAGAGGCCATTTATCTCAAAAAACATGGCGCCTGGCGCCAAATGCAAATATTCCATTTACCTTTAGGCTTCATTTGGCACCATGGATTTGGTATACCCGGATTGAAATACCTTGGATTTAGAATTCTCGGGTTGTGTTTAGCATCATGGATTCGGAATCCCCTATAATTCAGAAGTAGCTATGCACGCACTTAAATTCTGTAGTATTTTCGTGGGAGTTTGAATTTAATTACTAAATTAACTTAAATATCCTTAACCAGTATATATATGTGATGTTTGACACAATAATTGTCATAAGCCCATTAAAATATATATTTTGACAAAAAAATGATGAAATTCTAAGCTCTAGGATGGTTCATGAGCAAAACATCACAACTGAGCAACTAGTCAAATTTTTTTTTTTTTTTTTTTTTTTAAACGACTGACCAACTTAACCATTTGATTTATATGACCAATGGGCCACATGTATAATAGATTAGTGGCTTAGTGACATATATTACACATGTGACTCTGTTGCCTTAAAAAATGAGAGAAAGAAGAAGAGAGGATTGGTAATCCAAGCAAAAGGGTGGGATTGCAAAACTCTCAAAAAGTAAAGATTTGAAATCACTGGATTCAGATTACCCTCTTATCTATCCTGCCAAATGACACATGGATTCGTAATACCCTCAAATCTGTGGTGCCAAACAACCCCTTGAACATGGTGCCAAATGTGAAAAGGAGGGACGAGGAATCAATTTAGCCCCAAACACATTCAAACGGGGTTGCCAAATGACTTGTTAGTCTAATGGGCTATTTGTGATCTGGATCCCGAACTGTTTTTTTCCCAATGTGAAATTATAACTCTTTATTCCGTTGGTAAGATATGAATTTATTGTTGCAATGTAGGAAGAAATTATGATTCTCTATTTTGTTGAGAAAATGTGAAACTTATATTTATAATATAGGAAAAAGTTACTTGGTTTTATGCACTAATGTGCATGTGATATATTACTATGCATGAGAAATCAAGACTATAGCTGTGCCTCGCTCTCAAATGGCGACGCTGCCGTATGGTGACGCTGCCGTCTAATCGCAACAGGTGTTGGTTCTCTTCTTCCTTTTAAAGAACTAGACACTCGTAGAAATTTGTGGTTTTGAAAAAAAAAATCAAAATATTTGAAAATTTTAGAATTTTCATATTATAATGCTTTTTAAAAATTTCAAATTGAAAAGTGATGTGTGTGCTTTTGTCCTACATCCAAAGAGGAAAATCATGATTTATATTTGAAGGTGTGTGTAGTATTCTTACTTGAAGCTTTGGAGAGTGAGACGCTCGGGTTGCATGCGTGCTTGGGCATGGGCGATGGCGTGCGCAGTGTGACTGTAGTGGCGTTAATTGACGCACTTTGTACTTCATGCGAGATGGTGCAATCGTGGTGCGATTGGTCTGAAGTGAGTCGGAGCTTTATAGGTGACTGAGAATGGTTGGATTATTAATCCGAAACGGTCAATCGTTTTTATATTTTACGTGAAACGAATATAATTAACCTTATTTTATTTTTTATTTTTTGATATTTCCAACACATTTTTACAACAGCACTTACAACAAGTTCCATGCTAACTTTCCATGAATCCAATTTAAGTGGTGAGAAATGATTTTGATTGTGAGGACTTTGGGCACGTTTCTCCATTATCTTGTCCGAAAGGAAAGAGGTTCGATTGGGAAAATGGGACTGAATGACAGACAACTCACATGCAATGATTCTCTTCTTGCAAAGAGGTCTATTGAACCCTAATGATATCATCATCCATACCCACCCCTTTTGCTATCATGGAACATGTCCGTGAATCCAGTCTACTCATCATACACATTCTTCAGTGGAGATTTTCTTCCACTGTGAGATCCCTGTCCAACAATCAATTTGGTCCTACAACCAGATCTATGACCCACCAGTAAGTCCATATCTATCAACAAGGATAAAATGCTAAAATAATCTCAAAACCACCTAAGAATCCTATTTTTAAGCTCAAATAACCTAAATAATGATAATATACAATATTACTCATTATTTTTTTTTTCTTTTTAAAAATACATATGAATCATTTATTATGGCTAGGATTCCAATCCAGTAGAGATAAGTCTTAGATGAATAGAAGACCAACAGGAGTGGCATAACTAGCATCAGTATCAAAGTCGACCAAGTCGCCACATGGACCAGTGACTCGCTCCGAGTCCACCCATTTTTATGTCACAGCTTTCAAAAAGGTTGTTACTAAGGCTTACATAACTCGCATTAGGTAACTATTGGGGTTACTTTCTCTAATTTTGGGGAATGACTTAAAATGTGCATGAAATGCAGTCCACCTGAGCTTTCAAACACTGATTTTGGAGTTGTTCTTTTATCCCAATTAATGAATGGGTTGGACAGCACATAGACACCACCGCCAGCTACTAACGGTGGCGTTCCATCCTTGATGTTTCCTATAACGTGTCCTACTTTAATTTTGGATTATTGTGATTTTTTTGGTTAACATAAGGTAGTATATCTGACGGTGGACGTCATGGAAATTTAACCCACATGGCTCCTGTTTGTGAACCCTGGCGGGACCCAGTGCAAGGTACCTTCTTTACAATTTATTATTATTATTATTATTTTATTTTATTTTTATTTTTTTTGAGTCATGTCCCTCGTTCATGCGGGACCTAATTTTATAAACATAATATTGCTCATCTTTAAACAAGACCCATATGATGTCCAGACCTTATCCTATTGACCAGGGATGCACCCCTATCCCTTATGATGAGAACTGATGGCCTATAGGCTGCCTGCATGGCCTCAACCACAAAATCATTACCTTGGGCCGGAGAGAACTGAAGATTTTTTTTCTTTTCAAGATTTTTTTTTTTTTGCTTGACAGAAGATGCAAATGCATGGCTTTTGCTGTACATGATCAAGAGAAATTCAGCTCTTAAAATTGACATAGTATCATCTATCTTCTTTTTTATTTTTTATTAACACATGCACTCACACCACAGTGAAATTTCACCACATTGAGTACTCGAACCCACGACACATTGGGTACTTGAACCCATGACCTTGTGTTGAAACTCTCGTGAGTCCACCACCCAAGCATGAGTAAGGACTCAGGTATCATCAGATATATGGACTGGATGGACGCCGTGCTAGCCTAGCGTAGCTTATTGGGATAGTTCTTACATCCCGATGAGGCACATCAAATAATGGTGTCTGTTTCATCCTAACTGTTTCCGATGAGGCACATCAAATAATGGTGTCTGTTTCATCCTAACTGTTTCCTATGGTATGGCCTACTTGAGTTTTGGATTAGCATGCTTTTTGGTTCATTCGGGTTTCAAGATATGGTTATTTTGCATACTCGAAGTGGTGATTTAGTGATTTTGGAGGTTTTATTGAGCATGGAATTCTCCTTAAAATCTCTCTGATTATGCTTTCAATCTGGCCTACGCATCTCCCCATAGCTCAGGCAAGGAAATTGGCACGACAATCCCATCCTCCCCTTTCATATTACTAAACGGTATATAAAAGCTTGCCAACCCCACTTCCCCCTTGGCTGGCTTTTCCCATCGGAAATCGACTTCCCATAACCCAACACCCGTTACATCCAACACTTGCTCACTACAGTGTAATGGTAACCCTGCCACCACGACCTCCATGGGTCCACCATGATGTATGTATTTTATCCACATCGTCCATCCATTTTTCCAGCTCATTTTAGGCCATGAGCTAAAAACTGAAACATATCCAGAGCTCTAGTAGACCACACCAACGTGTGCTGTTGAAAACTTTTGAGGGCCATAGAAGTTTTGAATCGAGCTGATATTCTTGTTTTTTTCTTTCATTGACCTTATCAATAGGTGGGACAGTAAAGATGGCTATGTATCATCCTTGAGAAGGCTTCAACCATGGACATCATTATCACCACTGGTTCTTGTGTAGTCCTCTTGGGCTTTCCATATATACTTTGATTTTCGGCTTTCTATAAAACACATACATCAGAGTGGCCCCACATAGTTCTGCCATTGGGAGGTTGGTGGTGAAAGGGTCACCACACAAACTACGTCCCTCCTTGAGCACTATTAGGTCCCTCAGGGGCGGCTCGAAGGGGTAGGCGGGTGAGGCAATCGCCTAAGGCCCCCTAATTATAAAGGCCATATATTATAGCAAAATTAAAATTTCTTAATTATGAAGGTCCTATATTATAGTAAAATTAAAATTAAGAAGAAAAAAAAAGCCTAATTTTTTTGAAATAAAACTTATTGAAAAGCCTGCAAAATAGGAACATCTAAAAATTAGTTTATAAATTTGAAATTGAAAATAAAAAACAAATCCTAAAAACTAGCACTATCAATAATAACAGTCTAACTTTATCGTCTCTTTTCAAAATAATAGTATCATTCCCAATAAATTCTTCTCCTAAGACCTATGACCACAACTATCTACTTTATTGCTAATTTTGAATTTATTAAAATTTTTTTATTTTTTAAACTAAAAAGCTTCATTTTTATGACTTACCTAAGGCCCCCAAAAATGTTGAGCCCCCTGCTGAGGATGCTTGGTGGATCCCTGAATTTGGGGCTCACCATTGGCTACTTTTACCAACGAAACTTTTCGTAGGCAAAAGTCTTATTTTCGTAGGCAAAGAGTTTTGCCCGCGAAAAATTTCGTTGGCAAATTCCTTGCTAAATGTTTGAGCGGAAAAACTTTTACTTTCGCCGACGAAATTTTTTGTAGGCTAAACATTTTACCAACAGTAATTTTCGTTGGTAAAAATATTGACAAAACTTTTTACCTACGAATTCATTTGAAGGTAAAATTACCTAAGACTTTTTACCTACTAATAATTTCGTAGCTTAAAATATTTAATAGGACTTTTTACGTACCAAGAATTTCGTAGCTAAATATATTTTCAAGACTTTTTAACTACGAATATTTTCGTAGCTAAAAATACCTACCAACAATTTCGCCTTTTACCTACCAACCACTTATTTCGGGAAGAACTTGGATGAGACTTTTACCTACGAGTAAAAACTTCGATGAGACTTTTTCCTACGGAAATTTTCGTAGGTAAAAGTTTTTTAATCCTCTTCACCTCCTACCAGCACAAAATTCTTGATATTATACACCTGTTACAATATATTTCCTGATATACACCTGTTATGTAATATATTTCATCATATTCACATTCACATCCATTTAACTCCAAAGTACATAAATAAATCCATCCAAACATAAACTGCATCATGTATAAATATATATAAGTTTAATATCATAAATAAAATACAAAAAATCACAAAGATGAAGGCGGAGGTAGTGGGGCATCAACGGGTAAGCGCGCAGTGAGAGCCGAAAACATAAATAAAATGCAAATGAACTTTTATCAAATAAATTAGGATTTATAAATATAGGTTTAGATTTAGGTTAAGTTAAGGTTAAGGTTTAGGTTTAGGTTAAGTTATAAGTTTTGGTTAAGGTTTAGGTTTAGGTTTAAGTTATAGGTTATAATTCCAAAGGCTTTAAGGAAAGTGTCAGCTTGGGCTGTGTTTAAAATCATTTTCCTGTTGCAATAAAAAAAGAACTTGAAGGACATTTGGGAGCACAGTCTAGATTTTAGGTACCCTTATTTTGAATCTTCTTGTGCACTTTGTACTGCTTTCTTATTCTCTGTCTCTTTGCTCAGTAAGTCATTGTTGTTCAATAAAAAGGAAGATCACTACAAGAAAAATGGTTTTTACCTACGAAATTTTTACCTACGAAAATATTTTTCGTAGGTAAAGATAACTTTTACCGACGAAAAATATTTTCGTAGGTAAAAGCCTACTTTTACCGACGAAGAAAATTTTCGTAGGTAAAGGCTGTTTTGCCTTTTCCACCAACCCAACAATCGAAGACTTTACTTTTTTATTACGTACTATATTTACCTACGAAAATTTTCGTAGCTGAAGGGTACACCATCGAAGACTTTACTTTTTTATTACGTACCATATTTACCTACGAAAATTTTCGTAGCTGAAGGGTACACCATCTTTACCTACGAAAATATCGTAGGTAAAAACTCATCTTTACCTACGAAAATATTCGTAGCTAAAGGGTCTTTTAATTCTTTCCTCAATCTTTTTTCCGACTGCTAAAAACCGTCGGTAATAATGTAAAAAAGTTTTACTTCCTAAAAAATTTTCTCTACAGCCTAAATGTGTGTGTGTAGTTTTTATATTATATGAATGGAATTTTTTATACATATATAATTAAAATGTAATATTTAAGTAATTTATAATATCACATGAAAAAGTATATTGAAAAGTTTAGAAATTTTAAATTTGTTTAAGAAAAATTTTGAGAACAAAATAATGCTTTTGAAGAGAAAAATTGGCATTTTTAAATTTTTGAGAAAAAAATTAAAATATGAGAAATTTTTTGAGATTTTGTAAATAAAAATTCAAAATTTGTATTTTTAATATTTTTGAAATATTTCATAATAAAAATGATATTTATTTAAAAGAGTAAAAAACAAAAATACCTTTTGAAAAAAAAATGTTAAATTTATTTGTGAAAAATAAATTTACTAAATTATTAGGCACATCCACTAATTGAACCTTTAATCGTTTTTGGACAATCTAATCATTTTAAATTAAAGAGTAAATAACTTCAGATGTTTAAATCAAATTTCACTGAAATTGTTAATCAATCTTGGATGCCCAATATCTTTCTCATATGTAGCCTGATTAGGTGGTGACCCCAAAAAAGTTTTCAACGGTAAGTATTCAATCCCCGTTGCTTTCTATGATGAGTCCACTTAAGCTTTAGATTTACCTGATTAGGTGGCTCCATCCCACCTAATCCCTTCTAACCCCACTGCCCAAACACCCCCTAAGGGTATTGATT
This sequence comes from Magnolia officinalis, assembly GCA_021015155.1. NCBI lineage: Eukaryota > Viridiplantae > Streptophyta > Magnoliopsida > Magnoliales > Magnoliaceae > Magnolia > Magnolia officinalis. The sequence continues at coordinate 662,374 of JAJHSJ010000007.1, forward strand.
AGTAAAATAGAGTGAATGGACCAGACATGTAAAATGGGTCAAATATTCTGGTCAAAATTGTGACCTAACTTACTGACCTTGTGAGAACCCAAGAATTGATGTTAGCAAGTTTTGTGGGCCCCATCATGATGTGTGTCAAACATCAACACCGTGGATTTGATGTGTCCCCTTTAGGTTATGAGATATCTCAAAAATCATCTATATACGAAACTCAAGTGGGCCATACCATCTAAAACTATGTGAAGATATCCTGAAAATTTTAAAAGCACTTGGTGGGACCCATATGAGTTTTGGATGCAGCTGAAAATTAGTCTGACCCCTCATTCGAGTGAGACACACATAATGAATGGATTGGATATTGAATCACATTTAGGCAGACAATATATATATTGTGAATGTTTTAAGGAAACCCCTCTCAATTATATTATGTGGTGGCCCCCCCAAGTCATGGATTGACTTTATTTTAAGCTCTTGGCCCACCTAAGTCATGGATTGACTTTCTCCATACCGTTCAACGCTTTTCTCGGATCATTTTAAGATATTAACCAAAAAATGGGGCGGGTCTAAAGCTTAAGTGGACTACAAAGTAGGGATTGAACTTCCACCATTAAAAATAACATTCATAGAAGTTTTGGATCAAGCTGATGTTTATGTTTTCTCTTCATTTATATCCTTTTGTTTTGGGATTTGATGGTTTTTTGTCCATCTAGATATGGGTGTTTGGGTATCACATTCCTTTTTTTCCAGTTTTGATGTTGAAATCTCTTTTATAATTCGGATTTCTCCCTTTGTTTGTAAAATTTTAAGGAATCCTGTTCCTATATAAAAAAAAAATAATAAAAAAAAATAAAAATAAAAAGATTTACTCATTCGTCATGGTTATGAAGTATCTGCCCTTGTTGCAGCAGTAGTTGAACTTGTTGAACATTGTCTCTTGAAGAAGAATTATAGTCTCCATGTAAATTTTAAAAAAAAAAAAAAAAAAAAAAACAGTACAGTTGGCCTTACGACGATTTTAATGATGGATAACCAATCACTATTGTTTTCATGTTGTGTGGTCCACCTGATATTTGAATATGATTCATTTTTGGGCTCATGTCCTATAATGAGTTTGCAAAACAAATGGATCATATGGATATACAATATATAAATCAAAGCGGGCCCACATCTACCCCATCAGTCAGATGCACCATTCCATGGTGGGCCTAGGGCTTAAAAATCAAGTCAATACGTGACTTTTTTGGGCCACACCACATACAAAAGTTGAGAGGGATTACCCTCCATTAAAATATTCATAATCATTTGTTAGGCCCACTGAGATATGGTTCACAAATCTAGCCCATCCATTATGTGTGTCCCACTTGGATGAGGAGTCAGACCAAGTTTCAAATGCATAAAAATTTCAGGTGGGCCCCACCAAGTGCTTTTATATGTTTTAGGCATTTCTTCACATGATTTTAGATGGTATGACCCACCTAAGTTCTGTATACAGCTGATTTTTGGGATATCCCATAATTTAAAGGGGGCAGCCAAGAGGGTTTCAACGCACATTGCATCCTACCATGCCGTATCCAATTAGCAATGACACAGTGAATGTATTTGGTTTATCCACTCTGTCAATCTATTTTTCCATATCATTTTAGCGGTTGAGCCCAAAATTAAAGAATATCCAAAGCTCAAGTGGACCATACCATAGAAAACCATTAAATGTGTCAACCATTAAAAACATTTTGGTAGCCATAAAAGTTTTGGATCAAGCTGATTTTTGTTTTTTCCCTTCATTTGGTCCTGTATGACCAAATCAACAGGTCGGATGTCAAATAAACAGTACAGTGGGCCTTAGGAGGATTTTAATGGTGGACGTCTAAGCACTAGTGTTTTCTCATCGTGTCAAATAACTGCTAGTTTGTTGCCTTGATTAATAACATCATATCAATTATTTAGCAAGTTTGAGGTTGAGAGTTGAGTCTCCCTTAGATCTTCATCGTTTTGGCCCATTCAATAAGAGAAAATTTGATTTTCTCAATTCCTTATTTCTGAAGGACAGGTTGTTTGAATTTTCTTATGTTCCTTTCCTTCGATATACCCCACATGATCATGTGAGGGAGCAATTTCCACAAGATTTGGCTGCGCCATTTAAATGTAGCAACTTTCAAGCTTTTGAAGAGATCTTCCATGCTCTTGACACCTCTTAGGTTATACCAAAAAGGTGGAAGAAGGTGTGCCAATTACTTGGGGCCATCTTGCCATGGAGGAATAGGTGATTGGCACTCCTCATTATTTCTACTTTTCTACACAAGATGCAAATATTTGGGAGAGCCTAGTTCTTTAAGTTGTCTAGATATGTTTTTATGGCTCGTTTAGAGAGCACACCCCATCAAGCATTTTCAATAATTCTTCAACTAGTTAGATCTCATGATCCCGCAGGCTCCTTTCTGAATTCCATACCAATTTATCCCCACAGAGTTTATAATGCTCCTTGATCTTGGTAAGTTTTGGGGAGGGCTTAGATGATTGTTCGTACTCGGTAATTTACTAATTATTTTAATAACAATAGAATGAATTCTATTTTTTATTTTATTTTGAGCAAGCGAGGACTCTCCCACCCATTTGTCCTCCCAAAGCCTGAAAATTTCTCAATGGCCTACTAAGAACTGCACGCAATGGAGGGCTCGACTGACACCATTTCAGACCACCAAATTTAGAGATATCCTTCCACATGCGGGAACCCTTAGTTACCGGTAATGGAGCCGTCTGACACCCAGCCTTCTGCTGTAGCTTCTTATTTGTGAGCTATACACACGCTCGTGCACACATACAGGAAAAAGGTACTAGGAGGTCAACCTCATGGGAGCTTCCCATGAGGTTGAGCTCTATGGGTGCCAATGTGATGTGCGTCAGACATCCACACCATCGATCAGATTTCACCCATCCATGGTGGGCCATGGGCCTAAAAATCAGTGCAATCCATGACTTAGGTGGGCCCACACATGGATGACAGTTGAGAATGAGAATGATGCCCACCCATTGAACCCTTCCTGATTGTTTATAGGGCTCACTGAGATATGGTTTAGATATCCAGCCATCCGATGTGTGACCCACTTGGGTGAGGGGACACCAAATTTTAGGCCATCCCAAAACTCAAGTGGGTGGTTCAGATATCCTGATTGTTTATAGGACACTTTATCTTTTTATCTTCTTTTTTTTTTTTGTTTTTTTTTGTATGCATCCTATTTCATCAGTCAATAGGAAGTGATGAAAGGGGTTAAATTTGTTTGCAGCTCATCTAACATTTGTTTGATTTATCAGATGACCCCAAAGGAGGCGTTTCGGATGATTTCTCATAAATTTAATGCAAGGGTCCAGGAAAAATGAAGCTAGAAAAGCATATGAAACAATATCATGAAGAGTTGAAGTTGAAGCAGATGAAGGCTTCTGACACACCATCACAATCAATGGAGAGAATGCGGGAAGCACAGGCTCGGCTAAAAACTCCTTATCTCATTCTCAGTGGACATGTTAAACCAAGGTACATTTTATCCGTTATACTTTGTCAGTGCCTTTTTTTTCCCTTCCTAGGTCTATGTCTGAATTTTGGGTGATGATAGTAAGTAAAACTTTTTATAGAAAAAAAGGAAGAAGAAAAACTAAACGAAGGCATGTTTCCAATACAAAGTGGAATTCTCCTACACCTTCAGCAAGCTCCATTTTCTTGAGCTAGTCATAAACTAACTCTAATTCCAACAACTAATCAATTGATAGACCCCATGAACTTGTAGAATGTCTAACTCATCACATGAGGCCACAATCTAACTTGATTGTTAATGTGATCCAGATCTGTCACCACACATTTGATTCCGGCATATGACCAAGACAATCCAGACAGTTGGATTAATCAGCCATTTTGTGTGGCCTGATGTTACTTTAATAGATGTGTATGGTATGGATGCATCATTTAGTAGCACAGATGCAACCTGTCAAAATGCAGCCTTTCATTATGCATTTTCTTCAAAAAAAAAATAAAAATAAAATCAATAGATGGCTAAACCAATATTCATCATTCCGCAATTTGTAAACTATCCAATGGTGATCCAAGGCACATCCAAATGGTACATCATCAAACAAATAATTTAAAAATAAACCCGACCATCACTACTAACAACAAGCCTGTAATGTTAACCATAAGTAATACACAAATGCCCAAAGCACACACATTTCAAGAAAAAAACACATATCAGAGAAGAATCAAATTTCATAATCCATGAAGAGGAAGTAATTCATACCTCATTGATGGCAAGCATGGTAATATCAAATTAAAATCCCAAATTAATTTAGGGTTCAAAATTCCCAATTAATATATGGATTTGGGTTAGCTGAATCCGAAATCCCTAATTGGTTGTAGGTTTCGATTGGCAACCCTAATTACCCGATTTGGGGATTTGAATCCAAAATTTTGTGATTTGGGGATTCCGAATTGAAACCCTAAGTCCAGTTACCAGATATGGAGATGATGCAAGTGAGGAAGAGAGAGAGAGAGAGAGAGAGAAGAGAGAGAGGTCAGACCGCCGTCGGAAGGAGGGCGACGCACGGCCTCCGGGCTAGGGGTGTCTGGGATTGGGACGGCGAGAGAGAGAGAGAGAGGGACCATGAGAAATGGGGGGAGATTGGGCGCAACTCTGTTTTGAGCGCGCGGCCAATTTGGGTGGGACCATGTACGGTGCTCTGTAGGCCCTACCATGATGTATGTGTTTCATCCATTCCGTTCATCCATTTTTAAAGATCATTTTAGATCTTTATGCCAAAAATTAGAGGGATATAAATCTCAGATGGTCAACACCACATGAGAATAATAGTGATCGGATATCCACCATTAAAATCCTCCTAAGGCCCACTGTACAATTTATTTGAGATCCAATCTGTTGATTTGGTCATACAGGTCCAAATGAAGGGAAAAAACAAAAATTAGCTTGATCCAAAACTTTTATGGCTACCAAAATGTTTTTAATGGTTGATGCTTATTCAATACTGTTTCCTGTAATGTGGTCCACTTGAGATTTGGAAATATCTCATTTTTGGTCTCATATTGTAAAATTATCTGTAAAAATATATGGACGGCATGGATGAAACACATACATCATGGATGAAACACAAATCATTTTAGTAGTTCAGCCCAAAAACTACTATCTCTGGGTCATTTGGGCAAACTAGTTTTCAGCACAAGATCAACAAAGGCTGTTTCTAAACTCTGCATAGGCCCTCTCACCTCGTTCTCGAGTAACAGAAGCTGTAAAGATCCCAAGATCACAATTCAAGAATGTTGATGTGGACTCCCACCTGGCAATTATTCTAGTGATAGAAGCAGATGGCTCATCCACATTTGATTCAGATATTGCAGCAATGGTTGCATTTGAATACCATAGATTCATCAAGTTCCATGGAAACTGCAATTAAACAAATCAGACATTATTTCTAGAAATTCACTGCAACCTTATGAAATAAGCTTGTGGTATTTTCTCATATGATATGAAGATAAGAATAAGAAGCTGGAGTAAACTGGTCAGCACACTTCATAAGAATAAGATAAGAATATGACACTTAGACAATCCAGTCCATTGATCTAGACCCTTCATTTGGTTCAGCACACATTTCATAGGCCACCGTGCAAACATAAACTGGTCTAACAAATATGAATGATTTTGATAAATGGTCTATAATATGTAGGTCCAACCAACAATTTGTAAGACCCAATCAACGATGGATTACAAAAGTAGGTCCAACCAACAATTTGTGTAAAGATAATTTACACAAAATAAGACCCAATCAATGATGGATTATATCACCCAACATAAAGATTTTTGTAAGATAGCCTAGTTCTGGACTTAATGGGCAGCTTAGATTGATCCAGTGGACTATCCAAGTGAACCAATGCAACTATAAGCACCTATAGCTCATGGTGCTCTGGGATCACTGGAGCATTTGTCAATAAGCAAATGTCAGGACTCAAATTCTGTATTCAGCATATAACAAAATTATTTGTAGGAGATCTGCGAATGCCTTCAAAAGACTTCTTTATGCTTTTGCATCACTAAAACTAAACTTCCACGTCCTATTGAGGTGCTTCGTCCTAGTAACAAGTTTCATGTCGCTACAAGATGTAGATACAGGAACCTGGACACTACAAAAGCTAAGAGTTCCAAGGCAGTTTGGGGGCCACTTGATGAATAAGCATGTGCAATAAGATGGATTCCAACCATTGTTCAGAGTATCCCTGCTATTATTGATAATATCCTGATATCATCCGTATCTCCAGCTCGGCGATACCAATAACACTTCTAGTGTTCAAAATTCCAAGTACAAGTATCGGCAATATATCGCTAAGTATCGCAAATGTATCGATATCGCTAATATTTTAAACTATGTAAATTCTAGGTGTCTCTTGTATCACACATGCATGGATGGATGTATGCACGGATGGATGGTTGGATGGATGTGTGTGTGTGTGTGCACGCACATGCATGGATGGATGGATGGATCATGCATGTGTATCTGTATGTATGTATGTATGTGCATGCATGGATGGATGGTTAGAGATGGATAGATGGAACCACCATTTTCCCCATGTTTCTCCAATGTTTTCCTGACTCAACACTATATGCTTTTAGGCCCCATTAAAGGGAAACATATTTTTGATTCCTAAATATGCAATATGCATCTTTTCGATATTATTTGATTCTTAAATATGCAAATATGTGTATTTTGGCATCTCCTGAAGTATCATTGAATAATTCCACCATTTTCCCCATGTTTCTCTAATGTTTCCTAGAGTCAGCATTACATGCTTTGGACCCCCATTAAAGAGAAACTTATTATGGATGCATCTTTTTTGCAATTCCTAAATATTTAAATATGTGTATTTTAATCTCTCCTAAGGTTTCTCTCCCTATAAAGGGGTGAAGAGTTTTAGGGATTAGGGTTTAGGGTGGGTGGAGAGTTTTCTACCAAGCGTCTTATTTATAGAAGGTTGGTTGAGAAATAATCTCATGGGCTAGAAGTGTATAGTAATCTGTGCATGCACATAGTTTAATCTGTACTCATTGAAGTGCTGATCATCTATCAGGACTATACATCAGTCTAAGTCCGTTCATGAGGTAACTTAGATTTTAACATGAGGTTCTCTCACAAGCAATTACCTCTTGAAAGCAATGCTAAAAATGGAGTCCACTAATTTTATATAACATAAGAAAATTGTACTTTCAGTGGCTGGGTGTCAATCTAAAGAAGATTACAAGGATAGAGCCTTTAAACACATGAAGTGATTTCTTAGTTTTGATGGCCACAAGGACAGGAAGTGGGATCAATCATTTAGAATGATTTCTTAGTGGTGAAAAACACATAATGGGCCCCACTACCTAGATGGTATAGATCTAACACACTAATGCCATGTTTATAATGGGTATTCGCATGGATGATTCACATATCTAACCCACTCATTATGTGTGTCCCACTTGGATGAGGGGTCAGACCCAGTTTCAGCCGCATTCAAAACTCATGTGGGCCCCACCAAGTGCTTTTATATTTTTTTAGATGTCTTCACATCATTTTAGATGGTATGGCCACCTGAGTTTCTATACTGATGATCGTTTTAGATGGTATGGCCCACAAAAGTTTTATATCAAGATGATATTTGTGTTTTCACATATTTCATGTATTTTTTAACTTTTCAACAGGTTGGATTTCAAATAAACATTACGATGGTCCTTAAGATAGTTTCAACGGTGGGAATCACTCTCCCTGTTGTTTTCTGTGGTGGGGTCCGCTACAGGCTTTTATCTGCCTCATTCTTTGGCTCATGACTTAAAATATTCTCAAAATGGATGGACGGTGTGGATATAACAAATACATCATAGTGGGGCCCACAAAACTTGATGTCGTCATCGTATGGCATCCAAGAGGGAAACGGATTGGCTACTACCCTTGACACCAGACCCGGCTGGTGGTCGATGCTCTATGGGTCCCACCATGATGTATGTGTTTCATCCATGCCATCCATCCATTTTTACATATCATATTAGGGCTTAATACAAAAAATGAGAGGGATATAAATCTCAGGTGGACCACACCACATGAAAACAATAGCGATTGGATATCCACCATTAAAACCCTCCTAAGGCCCACTTTACTTTTTATTTGACATCCAATCTGTTGATTAGGTCATACAGGCCCAGATGAAGGGAAAAAAAATATCAGATTGATCCAAAACTTTATATGGCTCCTAAAAGGTTTTTAATGGTCGACGCTCATTCAACACTGTTTCTTATAATGTGGTCCAGTTGAGATTGGGATATACCTCATTTTTTGTCTCATACCATAAAATGATATGGAAAAATAGATCGATGGCAGGGATGAAACACACACATCATGGTGGGGCCCACAGAGCATCGACCACCAACCCTTGGCGCCGGTGTCAACGCCAGTAGCCAATCCGTTTCCTAAGAGAGAGACTTCTCTCTCTCTGTCCTCTCTCACTCTCTCAATCTCTCTCACTCTCACGCACCCTCTCTCTCTCTCTCTCTCTCTCTCTCTCTCTCTCTCTCGGTCCTCTCTCAACGTACCCTCTCTCTCTGTCTCTCCGATCTCTCTCGGTGCTCTCTCTCACTCTCGCGCACCCCTCTCTCTCTCTCTCTCCTCTCTCTCTCTCTCGGTCGTCTCTCTCGCGCACTCTCTCTCTCTCTCTCTCTCTCTCTCTCTCTCTCTCTCCTCAGAGCTCGGGAACCTATATATTTTCGGCGTGGACTCATGATTGGGGGCTCCAACTCAAACAAGAAGTTGTTCTCTTCCTCTAAAGCTCGGTTGACCATGAGGTATCTCTCTCTCTCTCTCTCTCTCTCTCTCTCTCTCAATCTCTCTCAATCTCAATACCGATTGAAACTATTTGGGGATTTAGGGATTTAGGGAGTTGGGTCTAATACACACCTGAACCTAAGCAGTCCAAAATAGCTGATAGAATGTTGTGGAAATATTTGATCCCCGACCCAAAGTTAATGCAGTGTAATGAGGTTTTCAGTTTGTATAAGTGGGGCCATGGTTCACTGATCCAGATCATTGGTCAGTTGTGCTGTGGATGGTGCACCAAACTAAAAAAATCTTCCAAGATTGAGAGATCCTAGCCACCAATCTGTAGCCTTTTTCAGCAAATGTGGATAGTTCCTCTTGAATACATATAACTGATGGATATCTTAATCACTCAAGCTGAACCTTAGCTGCTAAAAATAGTAGCAAGTGGGTGTGGGAGTGGATGCAGAAACTAGTAGTAAATAACCATTTTCAAACCCAAAGTTTGTAGGAATTGTGAGATTATGAAGCAGGAAAAATGGTAGAAGATTTTTTTGCAACTATAGGGTGAGCTACAACACAACAGATGAATATATATATCTTGGCAACGAACATGACATGTAGATAGGATGAAATTTCTATTTTTGAACTAGAATGACATGCCTTTAGTTTTTTGGATGATAGATTATGAAATATGATAAGGTCACATAGAAGTGAATGAAGGGAAAAATATAAATATTAGCTTGATGACGTTAAGCAGTAGGCAATCAATCCTCACTATTTATGTGGTGTAGTCTTCTTGAGCATATGTGATTTGAATAGTGGTTGGAATTTCTTCAATCTTAGATCCATTTTGTGATATTTCTCTTCAGATTTGCATATGTGATTTGAATAGTGGTTGGAATTTCTTTCATTTTTAGTTTGTTTTTTCTTGAATTTTGTTGAGATGGTTAGCATTGGATTCTCAATTGAATAAACTTCCCTGGATCTGTTGATTTGATTGGGTTTTCACTTTTGATTCTTCCGATATTAACATTTTGTAATTCTCTTGATTAAACTGAATGTTTGTAATTATGTTCACTTATGTATCCAAATGTAGCCTTAATGTTTTTGCCCTTTTGGATGCTTCTTAACTTGATAGCTTGGAATCTGGATACAAGCTGCATAAGATCCTTGAAATGTTGAGTTTCTATTTTTAATTTTAGTAAGAAGGGACTGATATCTTGATGTCCTATTATTAGAAATTTGTAGTTTTTTCGGTTTTCCATCAGACCAATCTGCTTGCGGCTACTGAGAATGTATAAATTCCACTTGTGAATTTTTTCGGTCTAAGCCTAGTTTATTCAGTGCAAACCGAATCAACCTTCACGGCAAGTTTCAAATAGACTTGGTAATTTCGTTATATAAAAGGTTACGTGTGTCTTGTCTCACTCATGTACCATTCATGTTATATATATATATATATATATATATATATATATATATATATATATATATATATATATATATATATATATATATATATATATATACACATCGTTGAATATACATTGTACGAGGGTTACAGTAAAATTGGAGTGCAGAAAATTTTCAAGTCTATGCATTTTAGTACAAGTTCCTTCTCTAATCATGATAGCCTTGGGAGGGTTGATACGAGGGATGGGTTAACTGCGAAAGGGCCGATTAAAACTATATTGGGTTATCTTGTTGGTCCTGAAATCATTATGTCCGGCAAGATAACCCAATATAGTTTTAATAAGCCCTTTTGCAATCAACCCATCCCTCGTATCAACCCTCTCAAGGCTATCATGATTATAGAAATAACTTGAACTGAAATGCACATACTTGAAAATTTTCTGCACTCTAAGATTACTGTAAACCTCGTACAATTTACTTAGAAAATTTCATCAGCTGTATGTCATCTGGTATAAAGAGCTTGTCCTTCCTATAGAAGCATTGGAGTGGCCTGACCATTTGGACAGGCTGTGTTTATATCTGTATTTGCTCGAAATTGATAGAGCAGACCCGGATGTGCGTCGAAACTATCCGGATGTTGAGCGGGGGTCTTGGAAGGTAGGAACCGCTGTTATGACTATGATGAAGCTGTCCATTTCCTATGGATAACATTGGAGTGGCCTAACCATTTGGACAAGCCGTGTTTATCCATAGCTTGAAAGGCAGAGGTGTTGATATGAAAAAATCCCAATTTACAATCTAATAGCACAATGTCCCGGAGAAGATGTGTGTAGTTTTTGGAAATATTAAGGATACCTGGACACCCACAGTAACCTTGTCACCCGGTGGCTATGATGTTAAAGTACCTTCATTGATATACATTAATACACCATTCTTTACGGGCTCCAGTTTCTTAGAGCAAGCGGTCATTTGATCATATGGTTTCGGAGCAAATGGTGAAGAGTTTGAATCCTAGGAGAGCAAATATGCCTCGAGGGTCTAGGAAAATCAGGTCCAGTCCTTTATGACTCATGTGAACGTACGGTACCTTCTTGTGGCCTTGAGCCACAGACAAATCACATCTGAAAGAGACTTGCGTGGCGAGTGACCCCAACCCCAAAACCAATTAGATCAGTGTACTCTTGTGTCCCCTCAGCCGTTGTTCATACGAATGTGAACGATCCCAGTGTCATTGACAATGCGGTTAATTAGAAGGACAAAGATGTAAAAACAAACAGACAAACAAACAAACAACGCATGACAGTTCACGGAATTCACAATTTGTACGACCGACTTTGAGAGGGAGACGATTAGGTGTTACCTAGGTGGGTGCTTCTGTGATCATGGGCCCACTTTAATGTATCTGCTGTATATCCACGCTATCCATCAGTATTTCTCAGTAATTTAAATTTTAAGGCATGGTCCTAAAATAAAAAAGATCCAAATCTCAAGCCAATTAGTGTTTTTAGAAATTAATAATCAACCAATTATGTGCACCCCCTTATGTTGTCCTTAGTATCTAATTAGACAATTCATCTTTGATATTGGCTTCATCAACCTATGTATCTTCAATATAGGTGGAATTACACCGTTGATCTATCATATCTGCTTAATCTGACCATTCATCATCAATATCAACCTAATCAAAGTATTCATCTTTAAATCTGCCTTTTCGCATGCCGTAGTGGGATTTCACCGCATATGGGCAACGAACCCAAGACCTCGTGTTGAAACTCATCAGAGTCTACCACTGAGGTAAGGGCTAATATAAGGACTCAAACCCTCAAATCTGCCTAACTATACCAACATAGACTTTAACACGCTATAACAGGCCTAGTTTTTAATAGACTTTGGCACACTTTAATAGCCTCCATCATATTTTGATAGACAATTGGGCAAACCTTGACAAGCTTCCATAAACTCTAATACACTTCAGCACACTTCTAAAACCTTGGGCAAACTTTGTGCACCAAGTCTCTCAAAGTTTTCTGAAATCTGTTATATGCCAAAGTCTTAAGTATGCCAAAGTGCATTGAGGTCCACCATAGAATGCCAGATTTAGCAAAGGAGTCCACAGGTATAGTCGAAGCACAAACATGGATTGTATGGTGACCCTGCCACCATGTACAGAGTTAGAGTTGGGCACAGGATTACTCGACTTGTCCGATTTGTTAGACTTGACTTGACCCAAACTGAGTGGGTGAGTCGATCCGAACTGAGTAAACTTCAAGTTTGGGTCACCCAGTAACTCGACTCGGCATGAAATCTAACTTGGTACTGACTTGACTTGATCTGAAGCCTATCTCATACATTAAAAAAGAAATCCAGATTTGAAATTTCAGATCTGAGATGTCGTGTGGCTGATGGAGAGGCCGCGATTTTAGTAGGTGCACTTAGGTTTTGAGCTGTGATTTCATCCTGCGGATACCTGCCACACCTGACCAACTCGATGTTGACTCGACCTGACTCGATATTTGTGATCTGGTCGAACTCAGTCTGAATTAGTTCATGCCATACTCGGACTCGAATCGGGTCAAGCATGCTGGACTCGATACTGAATCAGGACAAGCTTGGATCAGGTCTATTTCAAAACTGGGTCGAGCCGGGTTAGTCCTAACTCAATCCGACTCGACTCTATGCCTAACACTAGATGGAGTGCGGATTTGGTGAGCCCGTGACAATGGGGCTACCTTGATTTACATGTTGTACATCCACACCATTTATCTATTTTGTTAGCTCATTTTTTAGGGCATTAACTAAAAAAGGAAGCATACGTAAGTTTTAAGTGACCTATGCCACAAGAAACAATGGCGTTGAACACCCACAATTAAAAACCTATTGCTGCTCACCGTATTATTTATTTACCATCTAACCAGTGGGAAATGTCACACAGATATAAATGAATAAATTAAAAACATAAAAATCAGCTTGATAAAAATGTTTTCTGGCTTACAAGAACTCTTTAGCGGTAGCATTTTATCACTATGGTCTCACGTGAGATTGTCCGCTTCACGTTTGAGGCATTCGGTCATTCAAACGTGTTTTACGTGCTTATCTTTGGCCGCATAGGCATGCAACACCCGTAATCAGTGGGTCGCACCGTGATGTGTACCTCACATCTAATTAATTAATTAGTTGCGTCTTTTCACCCATTTCACCATACGGAGGAGAAAAAGTACAGTTGTTTAATACAGTTGGTGGCAATGAAGGTAGTGGGAGATGAAGGATAAACAGTAGCTGGATTAATGTTCAGCAGCTGGGCCATGACTCCCAATTTTTATCAAATAATGTCACCCGATTTGGCATTGCAATGGTAACTTATCAAATGTCTACTGTTGAAACCATCTCAGGTCCACCCTGATAATTTATATACCATCCAAAAACCACTTATAATATCATTCCCATTAGAATGAAGTGAAAAACAGAAATATTAGCTGATTCAAAACTTATATGGAGCCATGAATGTTTAAATGCTGGGTGTGACCCACTTGACCTTAACAGGGGAATTTCTCGTAAACATTGTGGTAATAACTTTGGCCCATAGGAACTTGCTGTGGGCGAGGGGCACAAATAACTTGGGTCACTTTCCTAAGCCAATGCATTTTATTAACAATCAAATATCCTAGTTACAATAGGAAACTGACAGCCACATCAGAGTCAAAATCTAACAACCGAATTAAAATAAAATTAAAAAAAAAATCTAAATACGACTCTATTAATTGGAAGCAACACAAAGAAAGAAATAATAGGCAAAGGGAACGCCAAATATCTGCCAAACGGCTGAATTGTTGAAGACGAAGAGTATAGGAAGCTTCTCATAGCACTGTTACTGCCGATTTTACGGCGGATTTACCTTTTCCTTATGTGGATTTACTGTGGATTTTACAGAGGGTTTTGTCCTTTTTTGCCCTTTTCATAGACCTTTCTACCGTGCATTTGCTGATGTCTCGTGGCATTTGTTCTCGTTGCGTCTCCAACAGTCTAGTAGCATCAATTTTTTTTTTCGGAAGCGAATTGGCCGGACTACCACACACCAGCTATATAGCAGGTGAACTGGTGTACATACGTGTCGTGTGAAGACGACCGCGACACTCGAGCTCCCAATTGTACTAACGGTTCAAAGGAGATCAAAGTTACGGGTATTTATTATATCCACACCATTTATTCATTTTTAGAGATTATTTTAGAGTATTAGCCAAAAAAATGAATCATATACAAAGCTCAAATGGGCCGCACCAAAACTAGTAACGTGGATAATGATTTTCACTGTTAAAAATTCGTAAGCCCACCATAACATTTATTTTTCATCCAATATGTTCATAGGGTCACAAATACATGGATGAAAAGGAAAAACAAATTTCATATTGATCCAAAACTTCTGTGACCCCAAAAGGGTTTCGGTGGTAGGCGTTCAATTCCCCCATTGCTTTTTTCAATATGGTCCAGTTGATATTTAGATCTTCCTTATTTTTTGGCTCAGCCTTAAGATTAGCTCACAAAATGAATGGACGGTTTAGATATAACACATAACTCATGATGTGGCCCACAAAACTTGCCGATGTCAATACACGAGCTATATGGCTGGTGTGTGGTACACCAGCCAATCCACTTCCCTTCGGACGCGGATTTACTGCGAAAGCCTTCCGCAGGAAGTTCCTGCGGTGGGAACCAGGTGGGGCCCACCGTGATGTTTGTGTGGAATTCACCTTGTCCATCGGTTTTGTGAGCTCCCTGAGTTGGGAAATTTATACAGTTGATACCTCCCTGAGTTCTACAGTGATGTTTACATGCTATCCACACCGTTAATAACGTCATTAATAAATAAATATTAGAATGATTCGAAACTTGTGGCCCACGAATATTTCGGAATTCAATTCTCACTTGAGAATTAGGTACAGTTCATTTTTGTCCTCATATTCTAAAATGAACTCACAAAACGGATGGACGGAGAGGATTTCTTAAAATCGTCATAGTAGGCCCCACCTGAGTTCCAATCGCAGGAATTCTTGCGAAAGGCTTTCGCGGGAAATCTGCGTCCGCTTCCCTTATCTACCTGTTATCTGTTCAATAGGGCCATTTATGTGGTTGAGACGGATTGGCTACTCTCCCTACCACCAGCCAATTAACCAACCCATTTTCTCATTACACTCACATACCTCATCCATCAGCTTCTTCCTGCCTCACAGCAACCCATTTCCTCGGATGGCCTCTTCATTCGTCACCTCTGTCGTCACAAGACGCGAGCCAGTGTTAGTTTCCCCTGCTAAGCCCACGCCTTATCTTCTACTGCCATTTGTGTGGTTGACACCGAAACGGATTGGCTACTCTCCCTGCCACCAGCCAATTAACCAACCCATTTCCTCATTACACTCAAATACCTCATCCATCCGCTTCTTCCTGCCTCACAACAACCCATTTCCTCGAATGGCCTCTTCTTTCGTCACCTCTGTCGTCACAAGACGCGAGCCAGTGTTAGTTTCCCCTGCTAAGCCCACGCCTTATGAATTCAAATACCTGTCTGACATCGACGATCAACAAGGCCTCCGTTGCCAGGTCCCTATCATACAGTTCTACCCCAACAATCCTTTGTTGGAAGGGCTGGATCCGGCACGGGTAATCAGAGACGCTTTAGCAGAGGCGCTTGTTTTCTACTACCCATTTGCCGGTAGACTTAGAGAAGGGCCTGGCTGTAAGCTAATGGTAGAGTGCACGGGAGAAGGCGTGGTGTTCATAGAGGCCGACGCAAATGTCAGCCTCAAGCAGTTCGGGGATACACTGCAGCCTCCGTTTCCATATTTTGAGGAGCTTCTCTATGACGTCCCTGGCACTGGAGATATCGTTAACTGCCCATTACTTTTAGTTCAGGTGATTAGAAGATCTTTACTCTTGTTCGGGTGGTAGACGAGTAGGAATTTCAACAGCTGGTCAAGGTTCGAGTAACCATACGTGGTGAAATTCCACTAGCGTGAGTGACTGTGTAAAATTTATTGTTTTTTTTTTAAAAAAAATCAGGTGAATACAACTTTAGAGAGATGTTTACACTGTCTTATCATCCACCGGGTTGATGAGTAACAAACTAAATTAGTAGATGAAGCTGATTTTGGCAGAAAGTGATTTCTTGAGGGGGCATCATATTGGACAGGTTGGATGTGGTAGTCGACACACTGAAAGTTATCTGCCGGGTTAGTGTGCCATGTTCCTGTAGTCACATGCTGTGTGGCTCCCGCATAGAAATGCCCCTGATAAATCCACACCGTCCATCAGTTTTGTAAGACCATGATATAAGACTTGAATTTAAAAATTAGGCAGATCTAAGCTCATGCAAACCATACCAAACAAAATAACAACCTTCTTGGAGCAGACCATTATGTTTATGTGCCATCCAAACCATTCATATGTTTAATACCATTTAGATAAACAGTAGACACAAATATCATCATGATACAAAACTTACGTGGCCCCACAAAGCTTTCAATGATGGGCGCTCAATCACCAATTTTTCATGCGGTATGGTCTACGTGAGTTTTGGATCCGCCTGATTTTAGAATCCTTTCTTAGTGGTGATCTTTCAAAACTGATGGACGGAGTAGATTTATCATGGACATTTCTGTGGGTCCCACATAGCTTCAAACTTATGTGGCCGGGAGCCATGGTTGCTTTGGTACACGAGCCGCGTGAGCCCCAACAGGAAGTTCCGGTGATCTGAAGCTACTTGGCCCGTCGAGATGTCTGCGAAAATTTTCAATTATAAAATTAGCAGTCCAAATTAATCAATCAAACTCAAATTCTGGTAAATATATTATAAAATTCCTCTATCCACTTATTAGCATAGCTGATTACCGTCGTTTAGTGTAATTGCTGTCAAATAAACCATTAAAGGTTTTTGACACATGGATATAATTGCTCTGAGATTGTTTATGCAACGTGGGCTTAGTTCTCATGCTGATCGCTCGCTGCCAAGAGAAACCTACAGAGTTTCAGGCAGAAAACGTGACTCATGTTCCTTACTCACCAATCATTGATTCATTCATCATATGATATTGTTATTTTTAACGTTGTTAAACATGCACAGGTGACCCGTCTCACATGTGGCGGTTTTATCTTTGCCCTACGATTCAGCCATTCCTTTTGCGATGGTATTGGGATTGTCCAATTCATGACCGCCGTGGGGGAGCTGGCATGCGGTGCACGGGCCCCATCTGTGCTGCCCGTGTGGCAAAGGGAGCTGCTCAGCGCACGGGACCCGCCACGCGTGACATGCGTGCACCGGGAGTACGACCAAGTGGCCGATACAAAAGGCACCATAATACCTTTCAATGAGATGACCCACCGTTCCTTTTTCTTTGGTCCCACCCAGATATCTGCCCTCAGGAAGCACTTGCCGCACCACCTTCGCACCTGCTCCAAGTTTGAGCTGGTGACTGCAAGCCTCTGGCGCTGCCGCACAATCGCTGTGGACCCCGACCCAGATGAGCAAGTGAGGATCATCTGCGCCGTTAACGCACGCGCCAAGTACCAGCCGCCGCTGCCAACGGGCTACTATGGGAATGCGATTGCACTCCCGGCGGCGATCTCACCGGCCGGGAAGTTGTGTCAGAATCCGTTGGGATATGCGCTGGAACTAGTGCGTAAGGTGAAATCTGACGTCACACAAGAGTACATGCAATCTCTGGCAGACCTGATGGTGATCAAGGGGCGGCCCCACTTTACAGTAGTGCGCACGTACCTGGTATCGGATCTAAAGCATGTTGGATTTGGGAATGTGGATTTCGGGTGGGGAAAGCCTGTTTATGGTGGGGTAGCCAAGGGAGGTGTGGGGGCTATCCCTGGGTTGTCAAGCTTTTATGTACCGATTAGGAATGCAAAAGGGGAAGACGGGATTGTGGTGCTGATTTGCTTGCCTGAGAAAGCCATGGAGAGATTTGCGGTGGAGGTTGAAAACATGCTCAAGGAGCCCACACTCGGTACCACCTCCAAATTCATTGAAGAATAAATAACCTAACGTGACAGAAAATTCACAAGCCAAGTGAATAAGTTGTTTCTTCTGTTTTATGCTTCGTTGCAACTGATCTTGTTTTTACCCGAGGAAACAAAGGGGAGATTGGGTGTTTCACAACTAGCTACTGTAATATGCTGTGCAGAACAATGGATTAAGGTGGGATGTTACTTTTGCTTGTATTGAGCAGGCACACGGACATCATAGAAAGGGAGATTGGCCGTACTCGCATCCAAGTTTGGACAAATTACCTAGCGTTAAGCTAGGACATTCCATGTATCTTAAAAGTGGCTTTTTGACGAGCTTCTAAAAATTATTTGGACCAAAATGCCCTTATCCTTATTTCGGTAGTTGTATATTTTCTATGAAATAAGAAGTTACATCTAATGTAATGCCAATAAAGTGATGTGTATGGAACCTTTTTTTATGCATGGGCAGTGACCAAACTCGTGGGGCACACATTGATGTATGTGTATAATCTATGCTGCCTATCCTTCTTATCATGTCATTTTAAGGCTCATGTCATTTTAAGGCTAGGGCCCAAATATAAGCCTGATCTAGAGCTCGTGTGGGTCACATAATAGAAAATAATGGTGACAATAGAACCCGTTGTTGAAACTTTCCGGGCTCACTGTGATGTTTGTTAGAAGTGGACACTATTCAAGTCAAGACTTTTTGGACCCACAGCGAGCAGGCCGACAAGGTAGACGGAACGGATCACCCCATTTGGGCCTTAGGTTATTGTACCAATGGCTATATTTTCATTTGGTAGTAAAGGAAGTGAACATGTAACAACTGCGACCCATATCACATGAGAACCATGACCCATATAACATAATAACTACGACCCACGACAACCATAACCCATATAACATGACAACCACGACCCATATAATATGACAATCACGACCCATATAACATGAGAACCATGACCCATATAACATAATAAGTACAATCCATGGCAACTACGACCCATGACAACCATGATCCATGACAACCACGACCCATATATCATGAAAACTGCGACCCATGAAAACTACAACCCGTACTGCATTACAACCACGACCTGAGAATTTGACCATACATCGAGGCCCACATTGATGTATGTGTATAATACATGCTGCCCATTCTTTTTGCCGTGTCATTTTAAGGCTAGGGCCCAAATATAAGCCTGATCTAGTGCTCGTGTGGGCCACCTAATAGAGTGGACACTACCCAAGTGATGTTTGTTAGAAGTGGACACTGCCCAAGTCAAGACTTTTTGGCTCCATGGCGAGCTGGCCGAGAAGGTAGATGGAACAGATCACCCCATAGTGGGCCTCAACTCTTATTATTTAAAAATAAACAAGTTATTGATTACATCAACCTGACAACCACGAACCTTAGTACATTACAACCACGACCCTTACTGGTAGACAACCACGATCCATTGTGCATGTGAACCACGACCCTTCGAATGGATCGTGGTTTTCATGTAACAAGGGTTGAGGTTGTCATGTTATATGGGTCGTGGTTGTCATGGGTCATAATTGTCATGTTATATGTGTCGTACTGGTGGATACAACACATACATCATGATTATGGGTCCCACATAAATTGGTGATGCGCGTCCGACGCGGATTAGATACTGACAATATAGTAGCCAAATCACAAGTGACGTCATCAAGCTCTGTGGACCCCACCATGATGCATTTGTTGTATCCATACTGTTGTTGAGGGTCAAATATTGCATATCAGACCCCATTTATCGCCTGGATTTACGAGCATGATATTGTTTAACGGTCGGTTTTAACTGTGTTTGTAATGCAGGTTTTATTTGAGAGCATAGACTGCAAAAAGGTGCTTAAAGCATAGATTTAACGCTCTGATGATGCCAAAGGCAAGGGATGGACTCCAGGGGACCAAGATCGACGAAATTACACGCCAGAGATCCGAGAAAATTGGGAAATTGAAGCTCAAGTAGCCCAAAAATCACCCAGAATGCAAGATCACAGGGTTCCCACCATCTGTTCAGCTGGAACTTTACATATGGCCTGAAGACCATAAATTAACCGTACACGTCAAATTTCAACCATTGGATCTCTCGAAAAGTGCCCAACGGACAGATCAGCCCATAAATTCTCGATTTGGGGCCCACCTGATATCTGGATTTGCTTCAATTTTGGTCCCAACTCATGAAATGAGCTAAGAAAATGGATGGACGGTGTGGATTTCTTACATACATCAAGTGGGACCCACATGTATACTGAGTGTACATAAGGTACACGTGCACTAGCCGTGTACCATTACAGTCAAAGTTGGTCAGCTCACGCTGACCGACTTCTCCTTCTCCAATTCAAAAACGCAACAACGTTCACGCTGTCGTCCGCCGATTTTTTTCAGTGGACCCCACACATCATCCTTTCAGAAGATCTGGACCGTCCATACTCTCCTAAGAGGGGATATTACCCTCGTGTAGGTGTCAGTTTGACCCCAAGAAATCTATCAGAAGATCCTAGCCATTGAACGCAAGATGGACGGTGGAAAAAAGATCTCATGGGCCACCACGGTTTGAATCCAAAACTGTCCCTTCCCGAACGGTTTTTTGAGGAGACTTCAATGGACGGAGTGGATCTTTCACCTGACACCAAGAAGTGGGGCCCACCAATGTCCAGCGTCAATACTCTGTTTCGCAGTCCTAAAAAAAACCGGACGTTGTGCGCCATTTTGCAAGCATGGTGAGGAACGGTCTGACCATCTGGACCGTCCAAAATTGGGCCATAGCATGGCCGACCACACCCAAGATGACTGTCTAGATTAGATGCTGAACAGAATTTCTGGATTGCTATTATTGAGGATTGCTGCGAACGGAAGAAAGCTGTTTTGGATGGTTGCTGCGTAAGTCTTATGCACCAGTGCGAAAGTCCCCACCGACCTTTCAGTTTCTATAAAAGGGAGAGGAAACCGTGGGACCGGAGGTAGCTGAGCTCGGCTTGAACGTGGATAGAGAGCGGAGACAGGAAGTTGAGTATTTTTTTTCTATTTATTTATTTTTCTGTTTTTATTTTGAGGATGGTGCAATCATGTCCATGAGAAGCTAAACCTCTTAGCTAGGGCTAAGAGGTGAAGCTTGTAGTGAGATGGGGGATTCTATTTATTGCCTTTAATTTAAATTCATGAACCGAATTTGATATTGGTTTGATTATTATGGGAATATTTTTAGTCTTTAATGGTCTGTTGTGACTGAAATTACAATGGGTTTGCAATGACTTTGAGTATTTCCTTTTCCTTTTGATGTTAATGACGTCAGGAAGCCCTGTTGTTTACCATTGTCTCCTGGGCATGGTTGGATGACGGTACCCTTTCCTAACTCTCATAGCATGTTGATTGGTTGGTAATTAGTTTAATTCTGTTGTTTGGTTTGCCTCTTGGGCATGGTGTGGTGATGGAATCCATTCTAATTCATACACCCTTCATCTCTTGAAAACTATATCAATGGCAGTTCAGTTGATTTTCATGAATCAAGAGTAGTTCTCCCTGAACTCTACAAGTGGATCCTCTAAAATCTCTAGTTTCCTATTTCTGAATTCCTTAAGTTTTAAATTAATATTTCACAAATTTTCCTCAAATTATATTTGATTTAGATTTCATCTTAGTCTAGTTCTAGTTCTACTTAGTTTCAGAATACGTACAGGTTTCAGTCCTTGTGGATTCGACCTCGGTCTTACCGAGTTTATTACTACATCACAACCCTGCACTTGGGGAGTGAACAAGTTTTTGGCGCCGTTGCCGGGGACTGACGGCTACATATTTCTGAAATTAATTAGTTTTTAGAATTAGATTAAGATTAGGATTTTACTAACTTTAGGTTTAGGTTTTTCTTGATTTATAGAAACTAATCTGTTTTCTTGTTTTGTAGGATTCTAAGATAGAAACTTCTAATTAGGTGATATCTTTCTAATTTCTTTACTTTTTCTATTTTAGGCTTAGGGGTTGTATTTTCTATTTTTATTCTTCCCATTCTAGAAACTAACTTTCTATTTCCATCTTAGAATTTTCTAACTTTAGAATATCTATTGTTAGGAACTAATTTCTTTTGTTTTCTTTTGCAGGATCTTAACATAGGAATTTCTAACTTGGTAACTTCCTTCTAACTTCTCCTCTACCTACTTTCCATACTGCTGTAGGACCTTTTCTTCTATTTTCTTAGGATTAGAATCAGAGTTGGTGACTCATCATGTATATGCACGAGTGGGAACTAGGGAGTGGGCCAGGCACATCTCTAGAGGGTCAGAGGATAAAGTCAAAGGCGTTCTATCTTCCACGAAAGAATCAATCATGTTAATATCGTGGAAATCGTTACCATCCTCAAAATTTCTACCGTTATTGAAAAAGATGTTTGACTCCAATGTCATATTCCCAAAAGACATGCTCATGACTCCATTCCTGCAATTGATAATTGCGTTTGAAGTGGCCAGGAATGGGCGACCAAGAATGATGAGAATCTGAGTGCTTCCATTATTGACGGGTTCAGTATCCAGGATGATGAAATTCTACAGGGTAGTAAAATCTGTCGACCTGAACTAACACATCCACAATTATCCCTCTTGGTATACAAACAGAACAATTAGCGAGTTGTAATGTGGTTAAGGTGGTTTTCAATTCACCTGACCTTAGCTGTTTGTATACTGAGTAGGGAATCAGATTGACGCTCGCTCCTAAGTCAAGAAGTGCGTGTTCAATGCGGTAGTTACCGATCATAAATGATATGGTTGGGCTACCAGGATCCTTGAATTTCTACGACATATCTTGCTTTAGGATGACACTTACTTTCTCGGTCAAGAAGATCTTCTTTTGAATACTTTGTCATCTTTTGGTCGTGCATAGGTCTTTCAGGAATTTGACATATAAAAGTATTTGTTTCAAGGCATCAAGTAGAGGAATGTTAACTTTTACTTCTTTCAACACCTCTAGAATATCCTGAGAGTTAGAGAGAAGTTTTGGTGCAACCAACTGTTGGGGAAATGGGGCAACTGGCTTCTCTAGAAGTTCTGGTTCTAATTTTTGTGGGGCATCACTAGATCCATCATTGTTGTCCTCTTTTGATTCTTGAGGCTTTTTGGGCCTAACCGGAAGGGTTTTATCAATAATTTTCCCACTCCTAAGAGTAGTGATGGCTTTGGCGTGTGCCATCTGATTTGAAGAGCTTGGGTTGCCAACTTCATATTGCAGCTTTAGATTGGGAAGAGGTTGAGCTGGGAGGCTCCCCTTATCCCCAATTGTGTTTTCAGCCTTAAGTTCTTGTATTTGTTTTGTTAAGGTCTCACAAGGCTTGTAGCATACCCTGATTAAAAAGATATTGCCTTTCAAAATGTTTTAAAATCAGATCCTCTTGAGGTTTCTCTTATTGTTATTGTGAAGTTTGATTAAAGAAACCTTTAGGGGTAGTAGTTTGTCCATTCCTTCAACTAAAATTTGGATGATTTTTCCAACCAGGATTGTACGTATTAGAGGTAGATCCATTGAAAAGTCTTTGATAGTTATTTAGGGCATTGGCTTGTTCATTCAACACTCCTCGAAAAGTAGGTATTGTAGGACAATTTTCAGTTGTGTGAATGTTGCAATCACAGATGCCGCAAACAATTTCATTAACCTTATCCTTCTTTCCTTCCATGACCTCGAATTTTCTTATGAGATTAGTCACTTTATAATTGAGATCATCCTCTTCTTTCAAGAGATACAATCAACATTTCTCCTTAGATTGAGTCAACCTAGACGTGGTGTTCGATTTTGGGTAATGGTCCCATGATTGTGCGTTCTCAGCAAGTCTATCGAGGTAATCTCATACCTCATCGACATCTTTATTCATGAATTCTTCATTATACATTGTCTCGACCAATTGACACATGGAAGATGTCAGTCCATCATAGAAAAAGTTTGTAATGCGCCACGTTTCAAAGTCGTGTTGTGGGCATGAACTGACAAGATCCTTGAACCTTTCCCAACATTGGAAGAATGTTTCATCTTCCTTTTGGGTGAAGTTCATGATTGCTTTTCTAAGGGAACTTGTTTATGATGTGGAAAATTTTTCTTTATGAATTCACTCTGCATATCATTCCATGTGCCAATGGATTTAGGACGCAGTGAATGTAACCACGTCTTAGCCTTCTCCTTCAAAGAAAAGGGAAAGAGTTTCAACCTGACTGTATCCTCAGATATATTAGGAAAGTATAAAGTGGCTATGATCTCATCGAACTCTTTTAGATGTCAGCATGGACTTTCTGATTCAAGCCCATGGAATTTAGCAAGGAGTTGGATAACCCCTGGCTTGATGTCCATATGTCCTGTATTTTCAGGAAAAATCATGCATGAGGGCGTACTCACCCCCGCCAGCTGTAAATAATCTCGTAAAGTACGAGGCGGGGGTGCTTAATGCACGTCATTCTCATCCTGAGTATCCTCCACCCTTGGTGGAGGTAATGCCTCTGGTTGATTTGCAACCATTACTTCAACTAACTCTGGGGATCTCAAGCGATGTCTAGTCCTGCGATGGACAGTCAACCCCTCAACTATTCCTCCTTCAATCAAGAGATGTCGAGTGTTATCACGAACCCACTTGGGCATGAAACACTCACAACCCTCAGTTCAGATTTTAACCCTAGACCTAGGAGGAAGAATAAAAAGGAATTCTAGAAATAAAGAGGAAAGATGGAAAGAAGTTACCGAATTCGAAGTCCTAAGTTAAGATCCTGCAAAACAAAATAAACCAAGTTAGTTTTTAAAAGATAAAACCGAATCTAAAGGCTAGAGAAAGTAAGGAAATAAGGACGAAGTTACCAGATTCGAAGATCTATTAAAAATCCTACGAAGTAGGAAAACAAGTTAGTTTTAAAAATCAATAAGAAAGGAAAAACTGGAAATAAAACTCTATCTTAAACTAATCCTAAGACTAATTAATTTCAGAAAAATGAAGTCGTCAGTCCTCGGCAGCGGCGCCAAAAACTTGTTCACACCTCAAGTATAGGGTTGTGATGTAGTAATAAACTCGATGAGACCGAGGTCGAATCCCAAGGGACTGGAATTTGTACGTAATCTGATACTAAATAGAACTAGAACTAGACTAAGATGAAATCTAAATCGAATGTAATTGAGGGAATAATGATGAAATATTTATCTAAAACTTAGAGAATTCAGAGGAAGGAAACTAGGGATTCAGATGATCCACTTGTAGAGATCAGGGAGATCTTATGCCTGCTTCAAGAACTCAACTGGACTTAGAGTCCCATCTTCATCCAGTTGGAGGGTGTAACCATAAATATCAAATATGAACTTCCTTTGATCTAGCTTTCAAGAGATGAAAGGTATAAGAATTAGAATGGATTCCGTCACCAAACCATTTTCAGGAGACAAAGTAAACAACAAAATTAAACTAATTAACAACCAATCAAAGGATATATGAAGGTTAGGAAGGGTTTCATCATCCAACCATGCCCAAGAGATGATGGTGAACAGCAGGGCTTCCTGACGTTATTATCATAAAAAGGAAAGGAACATGCTCAAAGCTATCGCAAATCCATTGTAATTTTAGTCACAACAGACCATTAACAACTAAAAACATTTCCTTAATTAAACCAAAATCAACATCAGTTCAGTCTAAACAAGAGGCACAAGCAAAAAGTCTCCCATTACGCTACAAGCTTCACCTCTTAGCCCTAGCTAAGAGGTTTAGCCAGACATAATCATCATTAGGCTAAAATCTCTTAAAAACATAAACAAAAACAGGGGAAAGAGAAGAAAACTCTGTTGGAAGGCTGCCACGTGATCTCTCTCTCTCTCTCTCTCTCTCTCTCTCTCTCTCTCTCTGCTCCACATCCCAGCTTCCTAAGATGGCTTCTCTCCTCCGTTTTTCTCCTCTTTATAGGATTGGTGACCATAGGTTTGTTAGAGTCAGAGAACCGACTTCTCTTACGCATTGCAATTTGCCAAAAAATGGACTGCGCAATCTTTGTTTCACGCAGTAAAAATGCACAAACATCTTTCATTTAAACTGACTCAGCGACGAAGGCTCACCCAATCTCGCAAATCCGACCACTTAGAAGTGGTAGAAACTTGCTTAGCTAGTAACTGGACGGCTCGGATCAGAAATCCGACCTCGATCGTGATCATACAATGGCCCATGGAGGCCAGTTTTCATGGACACAGAGCCTGCGCAATGTTCACTCCCCAAGTATAGGGTTGTGATGTAGTAATAATCTCGGTAAGACCGAGGTCGAATCCACAGGGACTGAAACCTGTACGTAATCTGAAGTTAACCAGAACTAGAACTAGCCTTATATGAAATCTAAATCAAATAATTTTTGAGAAATAATAGTGAAATAGTAATGTAAAACTTAAGAGAATTCAAAGGAAGGGAACTAGGGATTCAGAGGATCCACTTGTAGAGATCAGGGAGATCTTATGCCTGCTTCACAAATCATGGAAATTAACTGAACTGACATTGATATAGTGTTCAAAAATATGAAAGGTGTATGAATTAGAATGGATTCCATCATCAAACCATGCCCAAGAGACAAGGCTAACAACAGAATTAAACTAATTACCAACCACATCAACATGCTATGAAAATCAAGAAAAGGGGACTGTCATCCGACCATGCCCAGGAGACGATGGTGAACAACAGGGCTTCCAGATGTCATAAGCATAAAGAGGAAAAAAACATGCTCAAAGCCATCGCAGACCCATTGTAATTTCAGTCACAACAGACCATTAAAGACTAAAAACATATTCCAATAATAAAACAAATATCAAATTTAATTCATAATTAAAACCAAATTAAAAACATAAAATTGAATCTCCCATCCCACTACAAGCTTCACCTCTTAGCCCTAGCTAAGAGGTTTAGCCTAGCATGGATAGGCTATACATCTTAAAAGAATAAAATCAGGAAACCAATAAAAAAACGAATATTACTCTCTCTATATCTAAGCTCCCAGCCGAACTCCCAGCAAAATCCCCGTCCAAGCTCTTGCTCCCTGTCTCAGCTGCTGTAATTGATGCCTTCCTCTCTCTCTTTTCTTCTCTTTTATAGGCAAAGATGGTGCTGTGGAGAGCTTCAAATCGTGCGGAAGGGAGGTCGCTGCTTCAAAGCTACGCAACTGGTTCATGTGCGAAAAACCTCTTTGTGCTCATTGGTTGGTGGGGCCTATTATTGAAACCAACGGAGAAATCCACTCCGTTCATTGCATTCGCCACGCAATTTCGGTCAGGAAATGCCGATTTTGGAAGATTATTGGTGTGGCCTACAAGAATTTCTTGTTGTCGTCTGTCCCGTTGTTTGAACTTGTGGTAAGCATTATTGCTGTTTCATTGGATTTTTCTCCTCTAGGACCTGTTAGTACAGCCTTTGGGCTTCGAATGAACGGTCCAGATCAACCCCTACGGGCCGTGATGGTGGCCCACAGAGTTCGGAATTTTCGAACATTCGCGAAACAGGGACCTGCGTAACTCTTACGTTGGATCTTAGTAGAGTCCTTGATCGGATCTTAATGAGAAATCCACGCCGTCCATTGGATTCCCGGCGAAAAACCGTCCGGGAAGTGCTAGACTGGGTTGATTTCGGTGTGGCCCACAAGATATCCTGAGCTACCGTCCGCCTTGCGTTTAACATCCAGGATTCTCTGATAGCTTGCATGGGGCGAAATTCCACCTTGGCGGGGGTCTTGGCCACCCTACGGAGTGATTGGACGGTTCAGATCACCCGATTGGATGATGTGTGGGGTCCACAAGCACCGTCCGGTGCTGGGGAGGGAAGACGCTGTGACGTCTTTTGATTTTGAAGGAAATCGTCGATCAGCGTTGCGCTGACCGACTTGCTTTATTCGGTGCACAGCGAGTGCACCATGTATGTGCACTTCGCATGCATGAGGTGGGCCCCAACTTGATGTATATGCAACATCAAATCCGCCCATTCCTTTCCTTATTTACTTTAAGACGTTAAATCCAAAATTGGAGCATATCTAGTGATCAGGTGGGCCCCACTTAAGGTTTAAAGGGGCTGATCTATCCGTTGGGCCACTTCCAGAGGGATCCAATAGATGAAAATTGACGTGTACGGTTCATTTATGGTCCTCAAGCCCTGTATGAAATTTCGAGCCGAATGGATGGTGGGAATTCCATGATCTTGCATTTTGGATCAATTTCAGGCCTCTTTAACGTGAACAGCTTGATTTTCTCGAATCTCTGGCATGTAGATCAAGTGATCTTGGTCTCCTGGGGTCCGTCCCTTGCCTTAGTAGCTTCAGAGCGTCAAATCCACACGTTTAGTGCTCTTTTACAATCAAAGCTCCTGAATTCAACCTGCAGTATAAACACGATTAAGTCGGTCTTTAAATAATATTATGTTCATAAATCCAAGCAGTAACTAGGGTCTGATATGCAATATTTGACCCTCAACACGCAATTCCTAGCGTTGTGCTGATGGTGGGGAGCGGGATCGATGTCTTCAGGAAAATTCACTCCGTCTACTGAATGCGCATCGAAAAACAACGTGGGAATGGCTGGTTTTGGATCAGATTTGGTGTGGCCCATGGATTTTTTCGTTGCACCGTCTATCTTTCATTTTAACAGCTGAAATCAGATCTCCGTTGTCTTCCGGAATTCCATCACCTAGGCGATGGTCAAGCCTACCCTCTGGAGTGAATGAACGGTTCGGATCATCAGATCAGATGATGAGTGGGACCCACAACTCAAATCAACGTCCTCACCTTGTGGACACTGCGTACGTAAAAACCGGATTGGGTCAGCGCCCGCTGACCGATCTTAGTGGTGTGGTGTGGCACGAGAGTGCACTGCCTGTGCACTCCCACATGTAAATGTGGGATCCACTGTAATGCATGTGAGAAATCCGCTCTGTCCATCTCTTTTCTCATCTCATTTAAGCAGTTAGGACCAAAATTGAGGCATCTCCAGATATCAGGTGGGCCCCAAATTGACAATTCATGGGCTGATCTAGTCGTTGGGCCACTTCCATAAGGATCAAAGGACTAAAATTTGACATGTACGGTTAATTTATGGTCCTCATGCCTTATATGAAGTTTCGAACCGAACATATGGTGAGAACCCTGTGATCTTGCATTTTGGACGATTTTCGGGCCCATTTAACGTAAGTAGTCTGATTTTCTCGAATCTCTGGCTTGTAATTTCTTCGATCTTGGACCCCTAGAGTCCGTCCCTTGCCTTGGTGACTTCAGAGCGTCAAATCCACACTTTTAGTACCATTTTTCAGTCCAGTCTCCTAAATACACCTTGCATCACAAACACGATTAAAATGCACTATTAAACAGTATCATGTTCGTAAAAGCAAGTAATAACTGGGGTCTAATATGCAATATTCGACCCTCAACACATGTTCACTTCCTTTACTAGCAAATTAAAGGATAGCCATTGGTATAATAGTCTAAGGCCAACAATGGGGAGATCCGTTCTGTCCACCTTGTCGGCCAGCTTGCCGTGGGTCCAAAATGTCCTGACTTGGGCAATATCTACTTCTAACAAACATCGCAGTATACCTGGAAAGTTTCAACAGTGGGTTTTATTGTCACAATTATTTTCTATTATGCGATCCACACGAGCTTTGGATTAGGCTGATATTTAAGCCCTAGCCCTAAAATGTAATGAAAAAAAGGATGGGCAGCATGGATTATACATATACATCAATGTGGGCCCCACGAGTTTGGTACTTGCCCCCCGCGCAAAAAAGGACTCTGTGCACATCACTTTCTTGACATTAAATATGACGTAACTTCTTATTCCTTAGAAAACCATACAACTACGAAACAAGGACAAGGGCATTTTGGTCTAAGTAATTTTCGGAAGTATGTCAAAAGGCCACTCTTAGAATATATGGAATGACGTAGCTTTCTAGGTAATTTTTCCAAACTTCAAGGCGAGTACGATCGATTTCCCCGATAAAATTTGATTAGATGGCAAACCATGTAAAAATTGTACCATACACAACATATTTTAAAGTTGTTTAAGCTGATATAAAACCTTACCTCTACCGGCTATTGCTAGAGCATGTTAACATATCCAGTGAGCTATGCACCTATCTATGTGACATCATGATTAATTGATGTGGAAACATGCCACTACTACGTGAAAAAGTGCCTAATTCGATGGCCCTAAGCCATCGAATTTAGTTTGAATTGATGGCTCATGCCGTTGAAAACTGTTGTCACAGTTGCCATTGTTAATTTTTATCTTCGATGGCTCGAAGCTGTCAATTATAGCTCAACAGTCAAGATAATGGTTGTCGAATGATTGTCCATTGCAAGTAAATTTTGATGGCTTTTGATCTATGGATACGATTTTCGACGGCTTCAAGCCATCATATACATGTTTGGTGGTCTATAGCTACCGTTCTGAGCATAAAAAACGTATACTTACCGATGGCTTTCAAATTTAATTTTTTACAACAAAATAATAATAATGGTGCTTTAGGACAGGCTATACCCATAAATATATACTTGCATAAAACACATCCATTAACATTTACAAAACCATCCAATACACATTCACTTTCCATGAAACCAGCCAATTTTTACAAACAAGCTAACAAACCAAACTAAATTATCTCAAATGTGACTCATATATATACAGTAAAAAGTTAAATATAAACCATTAAATTAAATATAATAAAGTGTCAAGTTAAATATAATAAACCATTAAATCATATATAAATCATCAAATATAACTCACGTATATACAAAAATAAATGTTAGAAATGTCACAACATAATACCGGTCATAGACCTTATGAGCAGGTTGGATTATAAACAAAACATTGGAAGCTTATTGCCCCCTACCCCGCCTAGATGATCATCCATCTAGGGCAGGGCTCTGTGGGGCCTAGCGTGATGTAAGGGTTTTATCCACACTGTTCATCCCTTTTCTAAAATCATTTTATTGCATGATCCAAAATAAGTAGGTTCACAGCTCCAATGGACCACACCAAAGGAAGTAGCAGTGATAATAATACCAACATTTGAAACCTTTCTAGGGGCCACCATGATATTTTTTTACCATCCAATTTATTTATAAGGTCATGTAGACATGAATGAAGTGAAAACACAAATATACGCTTGATCTGAAACTTCTATAGCTCCCAATAAGTTTTTACTGGTGGGTATTCAATCCTCACTTTGTGGTCCATTTAAGCCCTAGTTCTCCCTCATTTTTGGGTTCATACCCTAAAATGATATGTAAATATGGATGGACAGCGTGGATAAAACCTTTATATCATGATGAACCCCATAGATTCCTGCCCGCCCGAATTATCCAGGGTAAGACGCAATCCACTTTCATAAACATCACAGTGGGCCCTAAGATGTTTTCAATGGTAAGAGTTCATTCCCCACTGCTTAATATGGTGTTGTCCACTTGAGCCTTCAATATGCCTCCGTTTTAGGCTAATGCCCTAAATTGATTTATCAAAATAGATAGAAAGCAGGGATTGAACATATAATTATTATGGTGGGCCGTATAGAGCCCCTGAAATAACCGTCCCTAAGCTAAGTCCCGTGGAATTACCACCTAGACCACGCCCATAAATCAGTAGGGATTGATTGCCCGCCATTGAAAACTCCCTGAGTCAACAAAAATTTTGGATCAAGTTGATACTTGTGTTTTCCCTTTGTCATGACCCTTGTGAACAAGTTGCATGGCAAATAAGCAACATGGTAGCCCTATGAAGGTTTCAACAATGGGTATCATTATCATGCTTTCTTTGGTGTGGTCCATGTGAGTTTTAGATACGTCTCATTTTTGGGCCATGCCCTAAAATGATTCGGTAATATGGATGGATGGTGTGGATATAACACGTGCATCATGGTGGGGCTCACAGAACATGGTGACGTCAACACACCATTGAAGCCAGTGCTGTGTGGTTGGCCTGACTTCGGTGGATTCAAGGTGGGTGGGATCCCTGACAGTGGGGCTTACCGTGATATGTCCTATGTCCACGCCGTCAATCCATTTTGAAAACTCATTTTAGGGTATGATCCCAAAAATAAAGCAGATGCAAATGTCAGGTAGACCATAATACAGGAAACAGTGGTAATCTACTATTAAAATTTTGTTGTGAGCCACGAAAGTTTTGGATCAAGCTGATATCTGTGTGGACTTTTATCTAGATATTTGTGACCTTATCAACAGGTTCGATATGGTACATGAACATTCCGGTAGCCCCTATAAATTAGTTTATTATGGTAGGGATTCAGTCATGAATATTGCTTTATGTGGTATACTCCTTTTGAATCATGTCCTAAAATGAGCTGTCAAAATGGATGGAGGGTGGAGATATAAAACATATACATCTAAGTGGGTCCCACCGAGAGGGATCCCACCCACATTAGTTTATCAAGGGATCCACCCAAACCACGTTCGTGTATGGCAGGCCATGCTGCAATCCGCTTTCCCATGTAAAGGGGGACGGGGATTTCCTGCGGAAGCCTCCCTACGTTGGAATGCTAGGTGGGCCACCAGATGGATTTTAGAAATCTCTCCTTTTTTTCCCGTTCTGCTCATTTTAGGACATGCAATTAGAAATAAGGTGGTTGCAAACCTCAAGTGGACCACGGGAGAGGAGAAATTTTGAAAAAGAAATGCATACACATTAGACTCCGTCTCCATGTTTATATGTTATTCAAACGGTTTATGAGGTTATTATCACTCACAGGAAGTGAAAATACTGAAAATTTAGTCTAATATGAAACTTTTGCAGCCATATAAATATTTCAACTTTGGCCATTGAATCCCCATAGTTTGCTCTCTTGGTCGACTTAATTTTTTATTTGTCTCATTTTTTTTTTTTTTGTTGCATGTCATAAAACGATGTCCGAAAACAGAAGTACAGGGTGAATTTCTGGCAAACATTACGGAAGGCCCACCCAGCACTCTAGCGCATTGAGCGGATTAGCTATTAAAGTGTGAGTGTTACCCTTACTGTGTGGGGCTCACCTTGAGGAATGTGTTTCAAATCCATGCTGTCCATACGTTTTTAAAACTGATTTAAGGAAGTTATACCAAAAATTAAGCAGATACAAATCATGGGTGGACCACACCATTAGAAAAAGTAGTGAATGACCATTAAAAGCTTTTTTAGGCTACAAAAGTTTTTGATCGAGATAATATTTGTATTTTACCTTCATTCAGTTCTGGTTGACTTTATCAACGGGTTGGATGATAAATAAACATTACATATCTGCTTATAGTGGGCCTTGAGTAGTTTTTAATGGTGATAGTTCAATCATAACTCTTACCCGGGTGGTAGACTGAGTTTCAACACTGGGTCAAGGGTTCGAGTACCCACCAGTGGTGAAATCTCACGGCGTGCATGTGTGGGGTGTGTGCGCGTGTGTAAACATGTGTGTAAAAAAATAAAAAATAAAATAAATAAAATAAAATCATAACTGTTTTTTGTGGTGTGGTATGTCATAACTGTTGGCTTTACAAAGCCTTAAGAGATGATTCAAACAGTCATACAAAAAGGGAAAAAAACAAAAAGGCTCTCTCTGTATTGAAAAAATTTTCAAGTTTGATTTTTCTTTTTCACTTTATTTTGCTCTGTACTACTTCTTACGTGCAGCACAACACCTCCTTATATAGTCACATGCTACCATGTGAAATATCTAAATTACCACCATTCTATACCATTAACTACATTTAATCCATCGGTTTCAAACGTTTTGAAACCCACCAGCCACAACACGTGGAAACTGTGAGGAATTCCAAAAGCCATAACGTGTGGCTGTTTCAATAATGTGGAAATTCCAAAGGTCGCTGGAATATCTCAACCGTCCATTTGGTTTGGACGTTACAACACTCCCCTTCAAACCAAAACAGTCTTCATTCCAAGCATCGATCTAAATTTCTTGAATGTATCAGTCGGTAATGCCTTGGTGAATATGTCCGCGACCTGTTCAGTGGTGTGACAGTACTCCAATTTCACCACTTTCTGCTTCACTTGATCTCTGAGAAAATGGTATTGAGTATCGATGTGCTTGCTCCTTCCATACTGCACCGGATTTTTGGCTAGCTCGTTTGCCGACTTGTTATCCACATATATGACTGTAGATTCTTTTTGTGGATGCTTCAGCTCCTTTAGCAGGTTCTTCAACCATATTGCTTCACAGACTATGGACGATGCTGCCACGTACTCTGCTTCACATGTGGACAAAGCAACAACACTTTGCTTCTTTGAGTTCCAAGTGAAAGCAGTCGATCCAAGATAGAATACATAGCCAGTGGTGCTCTTTCTTTCATCTTGGTCACCTCCCCAATCACTGTCTGAGTATCCATACAGCATTGCTTCATCATCGTATGGATAGAAAAGACCGAATTCCACTGTTCCTTTGACGTACCTGAGGATTCTTTTTGCAGCTAGCCAATGTGATTCTTTTGGTGCTTCCATATACCTGCTTAGAAGCCCAACACTGTAGACGATATCTGACCTTGTGATTGTGAGGTACCTTAGGCTTCCAATCAGACTCTTGAATAGAATCGAGTCCACGCTTCTTCCTTCTCCTTCTTTTGTCATCTTCAAGCCTGTTGCTACAGGCGTGTTCACGGCATTGCAGTCTGCCATCTTGAACTTTTTAAGCAACTCCTTGGCATACTTTTTCTGTGATATATAAATGTCGCCAACTTGTTGTTTTACTTCGATGCCCAAGAAGAAGGACATCAATCCACCATCAGTCATCTCGAATTCATTGAACATATATAGCATGTTTGAATTCTTCAAACATCGCCTGACTGTTTCCTGTGAACAGCAGATCATCAACATATATGTATGCTATGAGAATGTCGCCATGAGCATTTTTCTTAACGTAGACAGCATGCTCATATGGACATTGGGCGAAACCGTTCTCTTGAAGATAGTTGTCGATGCCTGCATTCCAGGCACGAGGAGCCTGCTTCAACCCATAAAGGGCTTTCTTCAGTCGATACACTTTGTGTTCCTCCCCTTGAATAGCAAAACCTTCAGGCTGGTCAATATAGACCTCTTCTTCCAGAATTCCATTCAGGAATGCAGATTTTACATCCAGTTGGTAGATCATCCAACTGTGATGGGCTACAAGGGAGATAATCATCCTCACAGTGTCAAGGCGAGCAACAGGAGCGAAGACTTCTTCATAGTCCACCCCGTACTTCTGTTTGTAACCCTTTGCTACGAGCCTTGCCTTGTAGCGATCGATCTCACCATCTGCATTTCACTTGATCTTGTACACCCATTTGACGCCAATAGTTCTTTGGCCTTGAGGTAGTAAAGTTAGATCCCATGTATTGTTCTTCTCAATGGCCTGGATCTCTTCTTCCATAGCCGTCCTCCAGCATTCTTCTTCTACAGCATCCTCAAATGTAAGAGGCTCATGGTCTGCATACAAGCAGAACAAATTTACTTCCTCAGTTTCGGCATAGATATCGTTAAGGCTCCTCATTTTAATAGGAGGCAAGGGTGAAGGAGAACTGGATGATGATGTGCTGGCTGAATTTTGATTTGATGAAGTTCTTCCAGAGGAGATGGAACGTATTGTTGGACTTCTGCGTGCAGACGGTTCGGCGGAAGAGGGTGTTGCAGGTGTCTGCTCCTGGTTCTCATGCTTTTCTTCTTCATGTTCTTCAACATCGACTTGATTTTCTTTAGTTGAATCTTCCTCGTTCCATTTCCAGGCTTCTTCCTCGCAGAATACAACATCTCTACTTACCACCACCTTATTGGTTAGTGGGTTGTAGAGCTTGAACGCCTTCGATACTTCACTGTAGCCGATGAAGATGCACTTCTCGCCACGATCATCAAGCTTCTTCCTTCTCGCTTCTGGGACTTGAGCATAGGCGACACACCAAAAGATCCTTAGGTGCGCCACACTAGGTTTGTAGCCACTCCATGCCTCCTGTGGTGTCATGTTTCTTACACTCTTGGTTGGACACCGATTGAGCAAGTAGGCAGTACATGCAACTGCCTCTGCCTAGAAGCTTTTTGGTATGCCTTTCTCTTTGAGCATGGTTCTTGTCATGTCGAGGAT
This sequence comes from Magnolia officinalis, assembly GCA_021015155.1. Lineage (NCBI taxonomy): Eukaryota > Viridiplantae > Streptophyta > Magnoliopsida > Magnoliales > Magnoliaceae > Magnolia > Magnolia officinalis. Next base: position 698,715 of record JAJHSJ010000007.1, read on the forward strand.
GATGCGGTTCTTTCGTTTCGCAATGCCATTCTGCTGTGGCGTATAGGCTGCAGTGTGCTGTTGCTTGATTCCTTGATCCCTGCAATACTCTCGAAAGGCATTTGAGGTGTACTCTCCACCTCTGTCAGATCTAAGGGTTTTGATTTTAAGACCACTTTCTTTTTCAACAAGGGTCTTAAAATTTTTAAAAATAATAAAAGCAGCAGACTTTTCTTTGATTACATACACCCACAATTTTCTATTGAAATCGTCAATGAAGGTAATAAAGTATTTATTACATCCAAGAGAGATTGGTTCGAATGGTCCACAGATGTTAGTGTGAACCAACTGCAGTGGTTCCTTTACTCTTCTAGACACTCCACTTGGAAAGGAGTTCCTTTGTTGCTTGCCAAGTGTGCACGCCTCACACACATGTTCTGGAACTTCAATAGCCGATAAGCCATGCACCATGCTTGATGAGGATAAGAGTCTAAGGCCACTGAAATGGAGATGCCCAAAGCGAAGATGCCATCTCCATGAATCATTCTTCACAAGTCCATAGAGACACTTTTCAGCCTTTGTGTTAATATGGAGCGGAAACATGCGATTCTTCGCCATTTGGACTTGAGCCACAAGTCTCTTGTGTGCATCTCTTATAGAGAGAGAATGGTTTTCCATGTGTATAACATACCCCTTCTCAAGGAGTTGGCCGATACTGAGGATGTTACTTTTCATGTTTGGTACGTAATACACATTGGAGATAAAATTCGGCACACCATTCTTCTGATAGATTTTAACTTTTCCTTTACCTTTCACAGGAACTTTTGATGAGTCTCCTAGACTCACATTGCCACGAGCATCTTCTGCCAGTTCCACGAACAGCTCCTTCTTTCCACACATGTGGTTACTCGCACCAGAGTCAAGATACCACACGTCATGTTGAAACAGTTTCCATGTGTTGTGGCTGGTGGGTTTCAAAACGTTTGAAACCGATGGATTAAATGTAGTTAATGGTATAGAATGGTGGTAATTTAGATATTTCACATGGTAACATGTGACTATATAAGGAGGTGTTGTGCTGCACGTAAGTAGTACAGAGCAAAACAAAGTGAAAAAGAAAAATCAAACTTGAAAGTTTTTTCAATATAGAGAGAGCCTTTTTATTTTTTTACCTTTTTGTGTGACTGTTTGAATCATCTCTTAAGGCTTTGTAAAGCCAACAAACTGGTATCAGAGCCTTGGTTGTTTTCCTGGAAGAAGCATCTAGGAGGCTTTTCAGCCAAGTACAGATTTTTTCTAAAAAAATCTGTTGCAAAGGAAAGTTTTTTTGGAGTTCCCTGTTGAATTCCAAAAAGCCATAACGTGTGGCTGTTTCAATCATGTGGAAATTCCAAAGGTCGCTGGAATATCTCAACCGTCCATTTGATTTGGACGTTACAACAATAAATTTTTCTTGTGGTATTGCCCTCAGATTGGTATGTGCTTAATATTTCGAACCACGACTTAAAAATGGAATAACGAGTGGACAGAGTGGATATACAACATATCATCAAGGTGGGCCGTACATAAGGAAACACCCACTAACCTGCGCACGAAATCCCCGTGGGAATCCGGATCCTCTGTTTGCGAGAAAAGAAAAACAAAAAAATCGTTTAAAACGTTTTTTTTTTTTTTAAATTTAAAAAAAAAAAAAAAAAAAAAAAAAAAAAAAAAAAAAGGAAGGAACTTGGAAAGATGACCAAACAAACTTCTATATAAATCCACGCACCTCGCCTTCACCTCATTACACCCAAACCTCTTCCATCGGCTTCTTCCCTCCTCACAACAATCCATTTCTTCCGATGGCCACTTCTCTAGTCTTCTCCGTCACAAGGAGCGAGCCGGTGCTAGTTTCCCCTGCAAAGCGCACACCCTATGAATTCAAATACCTCTCTGACATAGACGACCAAGAAAGTCTCCGTTTCCAGATCCCCATCATACAGTTCTACCGAAACAATCCTTCGTTGGGAGGGCGAGACCCAGCACGGGTGATCAGGGACGCTATAGCAGAGGCGCTCGTTTTCTACTACCCGTTTGCTGGTAGAATTAGAGAAGGTCTCGACCGTAAGCTCATGGTAGAGTGCACCGGGGAAGGCGTGGTATTCATTGAGGCCGACGCAGATGTCAGCCTCAAGGAGTTCGGGGATGCACTGCAGCCTCCGTTCCCATGTTTTGAGGAGCTTCTCTACGACGTTCCTGGCACTGGAGACGTCATTAACTCCCCTTTGCTTTTAATTCAGGTGATTAGCTAGAGTTTTATAATCATAGAAATGTTCACACCCAACTGCTCTATCGTCCACCCAGTCAAGATAAGTTCCAACCTATCATGGGTGTACGGCATCTACCCGGTTCAATTGGTTTTCTCATCACTTGTAAAAGCTGCACGTTGCCAATCTAATCCTCAAATCCCCCGGCGTTGTGGCCACCATGCAATCCCAGTCCCTAGTTTCAGGCCACTGATTGAATGGTCGATCGGGAATGTCCAGCTAATGAATTTTTGAGCAGTCCACCTAGAGTAGGGTACTGTTATTAAATCAATAGTATAGATCAACATGGTCCCATTGGTACAAACCTAGGGTAGGCATCCTGAGGCAGAGGATCATATACTTCTTCACTTGAGAGATGGTAGCGGCAAGCTACTCGCAGTCGCTCTACTTATAACAACAAGTAGACTGCTTGGATTTGTAGAAATTCAAAAGTGAGCAAAAAGTAACGGCTAATTGGCTATTATATATTTATTAATTTTCTTACTCAATCACAAAACGATCGTACAAGTGTCATACATACTACTACTCAAAACAAACCGTCCAAATCCGGACACTCTCGTCGTTTGTAGGTCAGACTCAAAATCAAAAGAATAGGCAAGATGGTCCATCGATCGCCCACTCATGAAAAGAAATTAAAGAAAATAAAAAAGTTCTTATGGAACCCACGGCTACGTGGAGATAATGCATACAGTTGAACTAGAAAGCTCTTCCAATTTGGAAGATAGCCTATCTAGGTCTGGCCCTGTTTAGCAAATATATAGCTGAATTCTCCTATATTCAAAATTCAGGCTACAGTATAAAAATTTTAAATGTGTCAATATTTCAATAATAAATTGCCAAACATAATTAAAAGTAAGTTCCAAATCACTTGGATCCGATATAGTATTAACTGTATTTGAATTCTCAAGGTGAAATTTTAAGTTTCATTTGGCAGATGGTTATAATTGCTCTCATGGCCCCAGCCATGGCTGGTTGGTCGGAGCTTCCACTGATCGAGATGAGAATATTTCAGCAAAATAATCTTGAGCTCTTGTTCTCGTAACGTGCTGAGAAGAGAAGTCTACCGTTTCAAGGGGAAAACGTGACTCATGGGAGAACCCTTCCATTTAACTAATCTATCTATCATTGATCAGATAATATTGTTTTAGCTAACGCTGTGAAACATGTGCAGGTGACCCGTCTAACGTGTGGCGGATTCATCTTTGCCCTTCGACTCAACCATACCATGAGCGATGCAAGTGGGATCGTCCAATTCATGACTGCAGTGGGCGAGCTGGCACATGGTGCACGGGCCATATCTGTGCCGCCTGTGTGGAAAAGGGAGCTGCTCAACGCACGGGATCCACCACGCGTGACATGCGTCCACCGAGAGTACGACCATCTGGCTGACATAAAAAACGCTATACTACCCTTGGATGACATGATCCATCGCTCCTTTTTCTTTGGTCCCGCCGAGATATCTGGCCTTAGGAAGCAAGTGCCAAATCACCTGCGCACGTGCTCAACATTTGAGCTGCTGACCGCGTGCATCTGGCGTTGTCGTACGATCGCCCTGGGCGTAGACCCGAACGATGAAGTGAGAATCATCGGTCTCGTTAACGTACGTGGCAAGTACCGGCCGCCCCTACCGACAGGCTACTACGGAAACGCGTTTGCACTCCCGGTGGCGATCTCGCCGGCGGGGAAGTTGTGTAATAGTCCGTTGGGGTATGCGCTGGAACTAGTAAAAAAGGCAAAGAATGAGGTGACGCAAGAGTACATGCAGTCGGTGGCGGATCTAATGGTGCTAAAAGGGAGGCCTCACTACATGGTAAAGAACAGCTACGTGGTGTCAGATGTGACCCGTGCTGGGTTTATGAACGTGGATTTTGGGTGGGGAAAGCCGGTTTATGGTGGGCCAGCCAGGGGAGGTGTGGGAAACATCCCTGGGCTCACGAGCTTTTATATCCCTTTTAAGAATGCCAAAGGGGAGAAAGGGATAGTGGTGCCGTTTTGCTTGCCTAGACCAGCTATGGAGAAATTCATGGTCGAGATCCAAAGCATGACCAGTGAGCCTAAAGAGGAGCCCAAGCTCTATATCACCTCCAAATTCACTACATCACGGCTTTAGCTCAGATGACTGACGAATAATAATCTCTCTCTCTCTCTCCCTCCCTCCCTCTCCACACATGATGTGAAGCTTGTTTTATCTGTCGTACGCTTTCGCAACTGGTTTGTCTTTGTGATAAGAAAAAGTTAAAAAGATTAATCTCGTCCTTATCAGAAAAATCTTCCTTCTATTGTCCTAATTTCATTTATAGAGTAAACACCTTGTGGACCATGAATTTCTAGGAATGCAAAATGAACTTTTCTTTTTAAGAGGGTACGTGGCGGTTCCATCTTGAGTGGAAAGCAAATTAATGATCCCTGGTGACCTAATGGAGGCGGGATTTGTTGGGCCACTATGATAGATGAGCAGGTGGAGCAACTTTTCAAGGGTACATTTTTTAGAGCACCACGTGTCCACGCAATCTTAATAACCCTGACACGACATTGTGAATAGACATAGGTATTCGATTGGGCCCTCTTACTTATAACCAGAGATGTGGCCGATCATGTCCTCATGCAAGAACTTTCAAACATGTTTTGAATGACATCAATGTACGTGTTGAATTAATACACTTCTGTGAAAAGACACTTTTGTGAAAAGGTTCATGAATCTTTGTAAAGAGTCTTGTCTCTTAGTTTTTGTACTATATTATTAATATATAGATTTCATTTTCATATATGAAAAAGTACTATAACAAAAATTAGTTTTTTTCCTATTCCCTAATAAGTTATTTTTTTCTAAGTAAAAAGGCTACAATAGCCTACAAAATGGTATCAGAGCCACGTTTTGGGTCTTGATTGGGTGTTAGAAACTTTTAAAGAAGTAGAATCGATGGCAACGAATGGTGCAACGATTCATCCCGCAATTCTCATTTTTGAAGGGGAGAACTTTGATCATTGGAGCATCAAAATGAAGACTTTGTTCCAATTTCAAGGGCTATGGGAGATTGTTGAAACCAGTTATCCAACTACAACCGATCTCACATCTCTCACTAAACATATGTTTGAATTATGTCATATGAAAGCAACAGCTTATCCCTACTCACTGAACATATGTTTGAATTATGGAATTAGGTGGTATGGAATTACATTTAGCAATTGGCCATCTTTGCACGATCTTGATGGCCGCGTTTAGAGAAAGAAAGAAAGACGCAGCATTGCAGCACATAATATCATCCTGCAAATCTGTGTAGAGGATCCGGACTCAAAAGACTTTTATACTAGAAAGGTAATTAGTTTTTGTTTTTTTTCAAAAAAAAACAAAAAAATAAAAATAAAAATCCTTAGAAGGTATATTCATGTGTGGAGAAAGATAATTAGTTGATACACATTGAATGTGACAATATCATTCATATGTTAAAAAAGTAATTGAAATTAAACCATTTACCAAACATCCATCCGTTTTATCAGCTCATTATAGGGCATGAGTCCAAAAATGAGGCAAATCTAAAGCCCATGTAGACCACACTACACACTTATGAGGAATTGAACATCTACCATTGAAAACTTCTTGAGTTTTAGATCAAGCTGATATTAGTGTTCATGATTCATCCACGTCTCTCCGAACTTAAGAACAGGGTTAGATGACAGATAAATATCACTATGAGTAACTCAGTAGGCAATCCGATTTCCCACGAAATTCCTGAGGTAAGGATATGCCAGTGGACGACCGCTTGAACAAGCTACTAACGCATAACACAGATAAAAGCAAGAAGATTCTAGAGGCCCAAAAATATCACCTGCATGTGTTTCACAACGTTAGCAATAACAATACAATAATACAACGTGATCAATGATAGATAAGTCAGGCCGATGAGTTGCGTTTTCCGCCTGAAACGACCTGGTTTGTTTTTTTCTTTTCTTTTACCAGATTGAGGTTAGGTTTGGAATTTGGATTGAGTCATGTTGATTATAGATATAAGAGGAGAATGAATCTTTGAGTGGCGTGTTATAGTAGATTTGGGGCTTTGTGGGAAATTGATATTGGTGGTGTGGTGGTGTGGGCCGGGTTTCATTTGAATTTGTAGCGTTTGGGGATTGGGTTACTATAAACTAATTTTTCTTTGCCGGTGTAGTGTGTTGGATTTAGTTAATTTGTTTTTTTTTTTTGGGTGTGATATATTCTGATTTGGTTGATTATATTTGATAATTTAGACTAACACGGATGACACATGCACATGTATTTCAATTGAACATAGGGTTTTTTTTTTTTTCTTGGTTTGCAGCTATCTCTTAAGGGCCCGCATTTTGATTGAACACGGGTTTCATATGTATGTTGAATGCAATATTTGTTTACAAGTATTTCATTATTTTGAAAAGAAAAAAAGAAAAGAAAAAACTAGACTAAAAATTAGTCATTATTCTGCAATTGTTGGTCATCGTGAATTACATTTATTTATTTATCAGCAACAAGTAAACGAAGTCGTAAAAATTTTAAATTATTATAGTGAAAATAGAAATACAAGTATTCAGGATGAGGACTAGGAGTGTTGTGTTGAGGGTCAAATATTGCATATTAGACCTCATTTATTACCTGATTTTACGAACTTGATACCGTTTAATGCCCCATTTAATTGTGTTTGTGTTGCAAGGTGACTTTACGAGCTTGGACTGAAACAGATTGCTTAAAGCACAGATTTAACGCTCTGATGACACCAAGGCAAGAGACGGACTCCAGGACACCAAGATCAACACCAGAAATCCAAGAAAACTGAGAAATTGAAGCTCAAGTAGCCTGAAAGTCAGCCAGAATGCAAGATCACAGGGTTCCCACCATCCATTCAGCTCGAAACTTCATACATAACCTGAGGACCATAAATTAACCGTACATGTCGAATTGCAGCCCGTGGATCTCTGTGAAAGTATCCCAACAGTCAGATCATCTTATGAATTAACATCCTAGGGCCCACCTGATCTTTGGATATGCTTCAACTTTGGTTTCAACCCCTTAAATTAGAAGGGAAACATGATGGATGGTGTGGATTTCTCATGAGCATCACGAGTGGACCTCACATATAAGGTGGAGTGCACCGTGCAATGCACTCCCGAGCTGCACCAGACCAACCAAGATCGGTCAGCGGGTGCTGACCGATCCAAATACGCATAAACAGCGTCCATAGGTGCGGACGCTAATTCAAGTTGTGGGCCCCATCCATTGTCCATGTAGACAATCCAAACCGTCCATGAGAATCACAAGGCCTCTATCACTCAAGCCTAAGTGGCGGAATTTCAAAAGGTAGATACGTTTTTGATCGTCCAAAAGCAAGACGAACGGCAAGAAGATCAAACACAATGGGCCACACCAAAATCGAAACAAACTCGCCCTTCCTGAATTGTTTTTGACACGCTCCCAATGGACGGAGTGGATTTCGCAGACATTGGAAGAAGTGGGTCCCACCGACAGCCAGCGCTTCTTGCGCTGGCTCTGTTTCGCAGTCCGAAAAAACCGGACATTCCGGATCTTCTTGGCCCACCGTCTCTGATCGTTTCAACGATCCAGACCGTCCATCCTGTTGGGACGAAAAATCTGATCAAGATGGGGCAGTTATTTTGATGATTTGCAAGGGAAGTGAGAAGTTGTGGGTGATGTCTTCCAGCTGCGACTTCAACATACGTTGCCTGCTGCGTCCGGCTGCGAAACAACATACGTTAACAGCTGTAGAGGCAGTTTCTAAAAAGGATTTTCACCGACTCTAGCGAGGGAGCAGCCGACCTTTCCTGCCTATAAGAGAGAGAGGAAGAAAGAGGGAGGGATCTTGGTTTGGACGTGAAGCATACGTGAGGGGAAGAGTTATCTTCTTTTAGTTGTTTTCTTTTCTTTTCTTCTTTAGAGCTTATCCCCACCATGCTGGGCTAAACCTCTTAGCTAGGGCTAAGAGGTGGAGCTTGTAGTATGATGGGAGACCTTACTTTGTGCCGTTGATTTAATTTTAATTTATGAACTACTTTGATTATAGTTTGATTAATGGGAATGATTTTTAGTTTTTAATGGTCTGTTGTGACTGAAATTACAATAGGTCTGCGATGACTTTGAGTATTTCTTCTCTTTTCTATGATTATGACGTCAAGAAGCCCTATTGTTCACCATCGTCTCCTGGGCATGGTTGGATGTCGGTACCCTTCCTAACCTTCATATCATGTTGATTGGTTGGTAATTAGTTTAATTCTGTTGTTTACTTTGTCTCTTGGGCATGGTTTGGTGATGGAATCCATTCTAATTCATACACCTTTCATCTCTTTAAAACTATATCAAAGGAAGTTCAGTTTAATTTTCATGGTTACACTCTTCAACTGGATGAAGATGGGACCCTAAGTCCAGTTGAGTTCTTGAAGCAGGCATAAGATCTCCCTGATATCTACAAGTAGATCCTCTGAATCCCTAGTTTCCTTTCCCTAAATTCTTTAGATTTTAGATAATTATTCTATCATTATTTCTCAAATTACAAACAATTTAGATTTCATCTTAATCTAGTTCTAGTTCTACTTAGTTTCAGATTACGTACAGGTTTCAGTCCCTTGGGATTCGACCTCGGTCTTACCGAGTTTATTACTACATCACAACCCTGTACTTGGGGAGTGAACATGTTGTTAGTTCTTTATCCAGTAAAAACTTTGAACAATTGCAATCAACACAGGTTGGATTTAGGAGTTATTTACCATCTGATTCTAAACTTTTGTACAATGGTAAGGGTACGTAGTAGGCAACACCAGCCCAGCTTTGGTGGATGGGCTGAGTTGGACAGGCGTGGGGAGTTTAATAACAGGCGAAGAAGGTAGCCTGCTCGCACAATTAATAAACAAACCAACCAGCCCAACCAAAGAAAGAAAAAAAAAAGGAAATCTGACTAGTATATGGGTGAAATAGTAAATGTTAAATAGTGGATATTTAATTGTGGGTGAAATAATATATACTTAATAGTGATTGTTAAAGAATAAATGTTTAATCATTAAAGCAGTTATATTTTATGGGCAAAATTTTGATTATTCATTCGTTTCCACCCCTACAAGCTCATTACTGTAATTTCGGCATTGTGCATTAATAGGGTCCTTCAGGGAATGCAGATTGCCTACCGATGCTACGGGCACCGAGTCTTACAGATGGATGGATGGTGTAGATATACAGTACACATCAAAATGGGCCCCTGGTCAGGGCTGCACTGTGTTGGCGAAGGCCTTTCCCATTGCAAGTCCACTTCGACCACACGCACGGTGCTGCATACCTAAATAACCATATGAGTTAAAAATCATATGTATGTTTAACTGTAGTGAAAATAGTCTTCATCCACACGTGTCTCACCCACACTAACGTCCTTCCTCATGACCAGGACCCACCACATCCCCAGTTTGGATCGGAAGCGGATTGGCTGGTGTACCACACACCAGCTATAAGGTCTGTGTAACCTCATGAACGATTGGATGGAAAATAAACGTTACGGTGGGCCTTAAGAATGTTTTAATGGTGATAATCATTATCACCGCTCCTATTTGTGGTGTGGTCCACTTAATCTTTGGATATGAATAGTTTTTAGGTTGATATTCTAAAATGATGTGGAAAAGCTGATGAACGGTATGGATATAATAAATACATCATTTTGGAGGCCAGGAAACTTTGATCTCTTTTGAACCGTTCATACAACTCAGAACTCTAGGAACGGCAGCGATCATCTTGGCATCGACACGTATCCACAGCAGCCAGATCGGTGGTGTGTGGTACACCAGCCAATCCGCTTCCAGGACAGACATACCACCTGTTAACCTGAGGAAACAATTTAAAGTGCGACAAAACCATCCGACGCATCAAGTACACGCCTTGTTTGGCGTTGATCCCAATCAAGCTGACTCAACACTCATCACTTTAAAAATCTTACCAAAACCTCTGAATTTTCACTATATGGTCCAACTGAGAGTTTTGTAATAATTTTTTGAGTTTTGAACTCCCATGCAACTATAGAGTTTTTAATGCACCATTTTGCACTATTCCAAATGTTGTGGGCCCACTAAAGTTGCGGATCTGGATGACACATGGGGGGCCTCTGATGCATTATTTGAATGTTTGACACACATCATTATGGGCCCTACATGCTGTCAATTTATGATGTAGTGGACTACATGAGATCATTACAAGGTTGTCATATCTACACAATAAGACAATTAATTAAGAGCATGTTTAGTTGCCACTTAAAAATGAGTTCATTTTATTTTTGTTTGTCACTTTGGTATTAAAATTCATAGTGTATGTAGGTTGTTTAGAAAAAATAAAAATAAAAAAGTTCTTTACCACATAAGTATGATTAATTTAATAGACATTAACTTATTTTTAAGTAGTGACCAACCTAATATTATAGTGTGCAATGAGTATCCAAATGTACATTGTATAATGAGTTCATTTTATTTTTAGTTTCTGTTTGGTATTAAAAATCATAGTTTATGCAAGTTGTTTGGAAAAAATAAAAAGATCTCCAGTACATAAGTATGATTAATTTAATAAGAGATGAACTTATTTTTAAGTAGCAACCAACCTAATATTATAGTTTACAATGAGTATCCAAATGGATATTTTAATTATAATATACTCACCTACGGCACAAGGTAAATGTCCTGTCCCAATAAAGGGTGGGTCCACATGTGAGGCATGCCTCAATCATATAGCTAGAAGTGGATGGTCAATCAAGTTGACAAACGGTTCACATTCATCGCTGCATGTGTGGCCGCATGTGAAAGAGAAGACTTTGATTCCAGAGAAAAGGTACATGTATGATACACAGGTGTATAGAAATTGATGCCCGCAAAATAAGTCATGTTCAACTGTCCAAAGTATGGTCTGACTCTAGATGTATTATAACAACAAAAATTACTCTGGTTTGATCATCTGATTTGTGATTGAGAAACATTTATTAAACAGTTAAAAATGAAATATATCTTGTGATTTTATTTCAACAAACAAGAATACATACCAGAGTCTCAAGCATGGTAAGCGGCCTTGAGTATTACAAATCCTGGAGAGTAATTTAATACTTTGGCTGTGTACAATGGTTAAACCCAGTTTTTGACAGGATTCAATGTTGCAGAGCTTATGGTCCCAAATTCAAATTAGTTAAACAGTCTTAACCTTTGATCTGTGGACACTGAGGGCCCGTTTGGCCGGTCGGATTGGAAGGGACTGGATGGTATTAGAAGGGATTGGAAGTTAAATCCTAGGATTGGCCGGGCGTGCCAAACAAAGTCTGTGATCTGATCCCAATCCCATGGATCTTAAAGACAATCCACTGACAACTCCATCATTACCTTTAAATCTCATCTAATTCACTTTAATCTGTTCAAATTTGCCTCGGACATGTTTAATTCAAGGGATTGAAAGGGATGGGAACGTTTAATCCCAAGATTGGTTGGGCATGCCAAACAGACTGGATATAGCAATCCAGTGATGTAGCAATCCCATGGATCTCAAGACAATCCACTGACAACACCATCATTACCTAGAAATCCATGCCATCCACCTTTTTCTTTCTTTTTTTTGTTTTGATTTTTTACACGCCCTCCATGATCATAAATAAAGAAACGGTTTACAACCTATGGTATTTCGGGCATAGAAGCACAACTTGACTTCCTGACTATCTTATCTATACAAAAATAGCATTTTTGCGTTTCCTAACTGAGCTACCATTCAATCCCTTCCAATCCACCCGGCCAAACGGGCCTTATTTGTTGGAATATGCAAGGCCACTGGATAATCTTCATTTTTTTGATAAATGGAGATGCATAATTTTTGGACTGTGATGTATCAAAATGGGGACAGAGAATTTGGACCGCTTAATTCGAATTACTTTTATTTCATGTACATAATCTGTAAGTGATCTCGAAGTACTTGTGCATCGTCCATCACACAAGTAATCTCTGGGTGCATGATGGAGCACACTGCCATAGTATCAAAGCTCTTGTATTAAACATTGGTAACTTGGTATTATGGAAGTCATGGGCTCCCACTATGGCAAGGCCAGGACTAATTGCGACATCTAGTTTGTTCTACAGTGAAGCTCCTTGGACGGTTCCACTGGCAGCGCTAGTCAAATTCAATGAATGATAGCTCTGGAATTCCACCTATCCTAATTCATCTTTCCATGGCTCCTCTCTTTCCAACCCAAGAAGACTAGTCATTGAGAAGTTGATTAGTCTTTATCACAGCCTTCACATCTTGTTGGCCGTTTCCTTCTTAACATTCAATGTATTTATCTGAATGCCGGTTTGGCCTCGAGTGATGGGTTTTCCAACCTCTAATTTCAGGTGAAGATCATTCATGAGGTTTTTCACATCGGGTGATGCGCATGTGTGCATGCCATTTGGTTTGTTCAATAATGAGTATCAACGTGAATATGTACATAGTTCATTGGATATGTCAACATGGCTCAATATCTAACAAAGGCATAAAATCCAATCACGTCCTGGTTGGGACGCACTCAATCTAAGTCATAAAGTAGCAGGATTCAATTGGATGTCATGTAGATTGTTGTACCAATATAAACAGCATTCGAATTAGTTTGTGTTGGGGAAAAATATGTTAAGTCCGGAGACTCGGATATAGAATGGATCAATTCTACTGACAATGCCCGGATTTTCGAGGCAACAGCTGAGTCCGAGACAAATCATGCAGATACAATAAAGTAGAGAGAATAAGACGGCCTAAGTTGGCTCGGTGGACGAGATAACAACATCCACATGACTTAACTGAGGCCCAAAAGCTATAAGCCACACGATCGGCAGTGAAAACCGACTCATCATTAAGCCGGTTGCATTGTCAGGAAAAGACAACGGTCATGAACCAAGACTGCTCTGCCCTATAGAAGGCAAATAACTCTCATCTATAAAGCCAGCCGAGACTCAGTTGTTACTTGAGTTAGAAACGGCCGAGCCAAGTAAAGGGAAGACGGTGTAAATAGAAACATTGTCCCGGAGATCTCGTAAAAAGATCTTCAATCCCGACGGTCTCGGGATCGGTGAAGACCAAGTGGGCCAAAATCAAATCTCCGTGATATCAGGAAGAGAATCCATGCATGGCAGGTCTCTCCCACCCCTATAAATAAAGAACCTCCATCTCTATGGAAGGTACGCAACTGAATACTCCAGAAAAATACCTTCTCCTTAGCCGAAGTAACTGACTTAAGCATCGGAGGTTCCCCGGGCTAGAGTCAGGGTCTCCTTTCTTTCTTCTGTCTTGTGCAGGGAACGAGCGCGATGGGGAAGGCGCACCATAAATTTACATCAACAGTTTGGCGCCGTCTATGGGAATTGGTACGAAAACCATTTTCCACATTCCAATATGAAATTGGAAATTTGTTCTTATAGTAATGACTAGGAGGACGGTTCAATAAGAAGAACTGACTGAGGTCGCGGTCACAGGACCAGCGGGCGCAAGCGTGAATCCACCCAATTACCGTCAGGCTCCTGCGGCACGACGAGCAACATCGGTTGCAACCAATAACCAGCGAAACCGCAACAATGGGGGGTTAGATCAGGAGGTTCAGGAGATCCGATCCGATATGAATGTAATGAAGCAGATGCTAGAACAGATGTATCATCAACAGATGTAGCCGCCTCAGCAAGGGCAGGCAGCGCATGTCCCTTCACTAGTAGCCGATCCTCAGCCTTCTGTTCCGCGATCGTTTCGTAACCAAGTCAGCTTCAGGATTCACCCGAGCCAGCACCAGATCACTCTGTTATAGCCGTTTTGCCCCCTACCGATCTCCGACATGAGATAGACCGAAGGAGGCGCAGCCGACCTCCTGTTGAAGGTACGACGGAAAGCAACGAGCCTTACAAGGGTAACATCCAGGACTTCAAAAAAGAAGTACGGGAATAAATGACGAAAGAAATGGCGGACATGAAATAGGGTCAGAATGCACATCTGATCGTATCCGAGGCAAAAGCATCCCCTTTTGTGGACGAGATAATGCAGGCTCGATTACCATAAAGGTTTCGATTACCCCAAATCACTCCTTTTACTGGAAAGATTGACCCAACTGAGCATATCGAATGCTTCAGAATATACATGGAACTGCACGATGCCTCGGATGTCGTCATGTGTTGAGCCTTTTCTCTTACGCTGATCGACGTAGCTCGACTTTGGTTCAGACAGTTGAAACCAAGGTTTATTAGTTCATTCGTCGAGCTTAGCGACGACGCCTTCCTCACCAACTTCATTGGCAGAAAAAAGAAACTGAAGCCATCCGCGCACTTGAACAATATAGTTCAGAGGCAGGGAGAGCTGCTGAAAGATTATATTAAGCGTTTCAACTTCGAGTCTCTTCAGGTTCGAAAACATTCAGAAGAAACTAGCACTCAATACACTTATGCAAGGAGTTAAAGACAAACCATTTTTGGCATCTCTGGATAAAAACCCGCTAGAGACTCTAGCGGAGTTTATGGCTCGGTCAAGCAACTATGCGGGCGCCAAAGAAACGCGAATCATGCGTGAGACAGCCCATAACGCAAAATCCTCGATCAAAGAGTCGGCCAAAAAAGAAGCCGACTCGATTGGAGGAAAAAAGCGTAAGGATGATCAGGCACGTGATGAGCGAAAGTCAGGCAAACGACCTGACCGAAGGTTTTCCACATATACTCCCTGAATAAGACTCAGGAGCAGGTGTTGATGGAAATCAAAAGTGAAGGCTTTGTCAACTGGCCTAACAAGCTCCGAAGCAATCCCAGTCGGCGGAATAAAGACAAGTATTGCCATTATCATCGTGATCATGGGCACAACACAAGTGATTGTTATCACCTAAAGGAAGAAATCGAACGACTCATAAAAGAAGGTCGACTTAAAGAACATGAGGTGAGAGCCGGAACTGCTGAAGAACATCCGAGCGAAAATCGACCTACAGAAGAATTCGAACTATCATCGGCGGTCCCCGAGGAGGAGGCGACTCAAATAACGCTCGAAAAAATCACGCCAGAAGCCTCAGCCGACCCGAGTCCGAACTCATGATTATAGCTTGACCTTCAAAGGAAAAAAAAAAAGAGAGAGAGAAATACTATATCTCATTTGCAGAGGACGATGCCCGAGACATCTATCACCCCCATGACGATGCGCTAGTTGTTACCCTTACCATTGCCAATCGAAAAGTATTCTGTATACTTGTCGATACAGGTTCATCCGCAGATGTATTGTTCGCTCAAGCGTTCGACAAAATGGGAGTTGAACGATCGCGTTGCGTCCGGTTCGAACCCCATTGATCGAATTTTTTGGCAGACAGGTACTCCCTGAGGGGATCACATCATTACCGCTAACTGCTGGAAATTTTTCGCATCAAACAACAATAATGGTCGATTTCCTAGTCGTCGATCAATCATCAGTTTACAACGTCATACTCGGTCGACCCTCTCTGAGTCTCCTCCAGGCCGTGGTATCTACATACCACCTCTCCATGAAATTCCCGACTGAGTCGGGAGTAGGAGTCGTCAAAGGAGACCAGAAATACGCGAAACGTTGTGACGTGACAGCTGTAAAAGTTCCCGCTGAGAGAGCTCCAACTGAAATATCGATGATCGAATCAGTAGACCCCTGGGCCGAGACTCATGAACGAGGGCAGCCAGTTGAAGATCTTATCTCAGTGCCCTTGGTCGGGAAAGATGGATCCAAAACAGTGCAAATTGGCTCATCTTTGCAGTCGCCCTTGAAAGATAAGTTGATAGTACTGCTTCGACAATACGCTGATGTGTTTGCATTGAGCCGTGAAGATATGCCCGGGATCGATCCGTCAATGATCACTCACCGACTTAATATCGATCCGACCTATCGACCAATGAGCACTCGGCCCCGACAGGTATGCTATCATTGAAGAAGATGTTAGCAAGCTCCTCAAAACAAAGTTCATAGAAGAGATATACTATTCGGAATGGGTAGCTAATGTTGTACTTGTGAAGAAAGCCAATGGGAAGTGGCGAGTCTATATTAACTATACCGACCTAAATAAAGTCTGCCTAAAAGATAGCTTTCCTCTTCTAATGATAGATTAGTTGGTAGATAGTACTGCGGGACATAAACTTCTTAGCTTTATGGATGCATATTCGAGGTATAATCAAATTGTAATGCATCAGTCTGATAAATCTAAAACTACCTTTGTCACTGACAAAGGCCTTTATTGTTACCGAGTGATGCCATTTGGTTTGAAAAATGCTGGTGCGACTTATCAAATATTAGTGAACAAAATCTTTGCTCGACTGATCGGCCGAATTATGGAAATGTACATTGATGACATGCTCGTCAAAAGTGTACACGCGACTGACCATATAGCCGACTTAGAAGAAATGTTCCTTATCTTACGAAAATTCTGAATGAAGTTGAATCCAAGTAAATGTTCATTTGGTGTAAGTTCGGGAAAATTCATCGGTTTCTTGGTCAGTCAACGAGGAATAGAGGCGAACCCGGAAAAGATAAAAGCCCTGTTAAACATGGAATCTCCGAAAATGATTAAAGACATTCAAAGGCTGACTAGACGGGTAGCGGCACTTAATCGTTTTCTATCCAGAGCCACGGATAAATGTCTCATGTTCTTCAAACAATTGAAGGGACGACAAACGGTGGACTGGATAGAAGAGTGCGAAAGAAGCGTCCAACAACTAAAGTCTTATTTTGGATCTCCACCTCTCTTATCGAAGCCCGAGCCAGGAGAAACTTTGTTGCTGTATTTAGCGATATCCGAAGCAGTAGTTAGCTCGGCCCTGATACGAGAGCACGAAGGAAAGCAACTGCCAGTCTACTATGCCAACAAAGCACTATTACCGACGGAAACGAGCTATCCGCTGTTGGAAAAAGTGGCTATAATCCTAGTAGTCTCCTCGCGACGACTTCGGCCATATTTTCAAGCCCATACCATTGTCGTTATGACCAATCTCCTACTGCGTCAGATCCTACAGAAACCGGAGGCATTCGGCCGACTCACGAAATGGGCGATCAAACTGAGCGAATTCGACATTCAGTATAAACCGAAAGCAACAATCAAAGGGCAAGCCGTGGCCGACTTCATTGCTGAAGTAACACCACAAACCAACCCGTTGATTGAAAATGTGACCGAGCGTATTGAAGAACCAACTACTGCTTCTACCTCATCATCACCCGACCCCATTCCCTGAAAGCTATATGTCGACGGCCCATCCAACTCTAAGGCAAGCAGGGTAGGAGTGGTTCTAAAAACTCCTGATCACACTTACATGCAGTATGCCTTAAGACTTGGATTTCAAGCTTCGAACAATACAGCCAAATATGAAGCATTATTACTCGGCCTCCGACTTGCGGCCAGCATGGGCGTTACGCATCTAAATATTTTCAATGACTCTCAGCTAGTTGTCAACCAAGTTACTAGTGTATATCAAACACGGAAAGAGCAATTAAAAGCATACATGGAAAAAGCTAAAGAGCTTATCAGCGGATTTCAATTTTGTGTCGTCACTCGGATCCCTCGGACAGAAAATGCCAAAGCTGACTTATTAGCGAAACTCGCCTCCGCCGACGAAGACAATATACTCAGGTCTGTTCCGATGAAGTACGTCGCTAAACCGAGTATTACTGAACCAGTTAGCTCAACCATACATACAATTGACTCGGAACTTCTTGGCTTGGTCTGATCGTCCAATATCTCGACAAGGGTGAGCTGCCTGAAGACCGTGCTGAGGCCCGATGATTGAAGATTCGAGCTTCCCGGTATACCATACTTGACGGAACCTTATACAAGAAAGGGTATTATGCTCCATTGCTGCAATGCTTAAACCTCAGTGAAGCTGACTATGTACTTCGAGAAATTCATGAAGGGATCTGCGGAAACCATTCAGGAGGACGATCACTCGCGCATAAGGTCTTACGTCAGGGGTACTACTGGCCGACTATCCAACACGATGCCAGTAAACTCGCTCAAAGATGCGACAAGTGTCAGAGATTCGTGATTATCCCGAGACAAGCTCCTGAAGCTGTCATGCCCCAAACCCGGAGATCGGATTCACAGGAATCTCGATCACCGAATCCGGTGCCGACAGCCTCCGTAGTACCCCATTCTCGGTTCCTAGTGCCCATACGCCAGATTCCGATCCTGGGATCCTACAAGGAGGATTTTTTAATGTACATTTAACTCAAAATAAGCATAACCACAAGATTACCCAATTCACAAAGGCAACATCATCATCACATATCCACTAATATAATCATTTGAGTACAATGCTGAAAGAGAAATACATAAATCGAAAATCAAGCTCCAGAGACCGCGCATGCTCCAAGCTCGACACTGCTGCAACCTAACATCACCTGCACGCATCTATCGTGCATAAGCTTATAGAAAGCTTAGAGGGTGGTGTAAGTGTGTGCACAAGGTAAGTGCCAAGTATTCAATACAATGTCATCATCATACAATACCGGAATTACAGGTAATCCATAAATCGTACATTTTCGGAATGAACAGAAATACTGACAAGATCATAAATTATACGATAACAGAATAAGCGGAAGTATGGACAAGTCCATAAGTCAAACAATATCAGAATACACAATATGGAACAGCTGTGCAATAAAGAGTCATAAAGAGCCAAATATCAGCTGCTGAAGATGCGATGCAATTATACAAATCCTATTAAGTCTGTCTAGACCATATAAGTACAGAAACATAGCGACCCAAAATGTCATATACCTGCGGATGTAATGCAATATGCGATGCGAATGAAATAACCATGCTGGAGTGTGAAGTCGGGATGATAGTACGTAGTATCACAAGCTATGGGGTCTATCACAAAGAACTTCTATCCAAACCAGTCACATACCTAAATTTGGATAGTCAGACTCAATGTGGTAAACTCCTGATCTCAGGTTAGTCGCGCGCCCAACCGAAATTCTTGCCATGCGAAGGTACACAACAATTAGTTGCGCACCACCAGCCCGAGGGGATAGTGAATGAAATGAATGTATGAGTATGTAAATCCTGCTCAATAAGTCCACATATCAGTACGGTTCCTCTCTGGGATCATCACCGGGGTCTATTACACTCCAAACCAGATTGCCGCCCCATCGCGCGCAACAAGGTGAGTGGAAGAGACCTAACTATCCGCCTGCCAATATCGGGCCCGGCTCGTCGATAGCGGACTCATTCCTCGAGCTGGTCAGACTCAGCCTAGCATTGCCCCCTCCTCTCGGGCAGGTAAGGTCGTACCCCCTTCCAACCGACCACGACACAGTGGAAGACGCGGCCTAATGGTATGCGGCCCTCATGCGCTCATGCATCCACTCGGTCTAGACGTTGGAGCAACCTCTGGAACCAAGAGGGTTTAGGGACTTTCACCCAGGGATATCTATAGCACCCCATGTAGAACAGATTTTCGGTATCCCATCTGGCCATCCACGAAATACCTGTGGAGGCTACGACCCTGATGTCGCTAGGGCATATAAAAATCACAATACAAGATGCATGAGTCATACAATCCAGACATGCATCAATCTTGTGCATACCGTGCGCTCATGTGAGATAACCTCTGCCTATCAGGGAGTCTCATAACAACACACTCAATGATATATGCAATGATCAACCATATCTCATAACAAACATGCAAATGATGCGTATGAGCGTGTATCATGATGTTATGCTATCACATACTCATAATAAGTATCAATAACCGGCATCAACAATCTGCCTCGATCGATAATCAGTCAATCGGCCACGATAAGCAGAATCGACAATCGGCCACGTCAATCGATAATCGGCCACGATAGGTAATCGGTCACAATAATCGGCCTCGATCGGTAATCGGTCAATCGGCCACGATCGGTAATCGGTCACGATAATCGGCCTTGATCGGTAATTGGTCAATCTGCCACGACAAGCGGAATCGACAATCGGCCACGTCAATCGATAATCGGTCACGATCAATAATCGGCCTTGATCGACAATCGTCAATCAGCCACGACAAGCAGAATCGTCATTCGGCCACGATCGGTAATCAGTCACGATAATCGGCCTCGATCGGTAATCGGTCGATTGGCCATGACAAGCAGAATCGGCAATCAGCCACGTCAATCGATAATCAGCCACGATCTGTAATCGGTCACGATAATCGGCCTCGATCGGTAATCGGTCAATCGGCCACGATAAAATAGAATCGGCCTCGACAATCGGAACCAATGATCGGTATCGACAATCGATACCGACAACTAGCACATAAACAGGGCGGGGTCCATAGATGAACAACCGATCAACCACAATATAAAGATCAGCCCTCGGCCGTGGGTATATCAAATCCGGTAACACGGAGCCATCCGTTCATGGTAAATGGGGCCCACTTATTTGGGTTAACCCACTAAGAGAATGATGAGAATGGGCCTAACAAAGCCTGAGGGAAGGTCACAATGTGGACATTAAACCATCATTGCCCAACAATGTGGCCATTTAACCAACATTGCTCCCAAGGAGTGGCCCATACAAGGAATTCATACACAACTTAACGGGCCATACATACATCGCACTGGGCCTCAACTATGGGCCTTAAATACATCACAATGGGCCTTGCTAAATGGGCCGAAAATATATCACAATGGGCCATGTCCCATGGGCCTCAAATATATCACGATGGGCCTCAACCCACGGGCCCTTATACATCACGATGGACCTTAACCCATGGGCTCCAAATACAGCACAATGGGCCTTACACATGGGCTTAATATACATCACAGGTGGGCCCTATACATGGGCCTCAAATACATTACCATACACATCGTAATGGGCCGCATCTCAAGGGCCACATAAACATCGCATCGGGCCTTATCATATGGCCACAATTACATCATAATGGGCTTCATCAATGGGTCTCCTATAAATCAAGTAGGCCTCACACACAACCAATGGGCCTCACATACTTCAGATGGGCCTTAACATATGGGCCGAATATGCATCACAATAGGCCACATCCATGGGCCAAAAATACATCATAATGGCCCCGATCACATCAAAGGGTCGAATCAAATGGGCGGTACAAATGGGCCGAATCGATTGGGTCGATCAAATGGGCCGAATCAAATGGGCCGAGTTGAATAGGCCGAGTTAAATACATCATGCATTCATTGCAAGGGATCATTATGGTGTATATAAAAAAAAAAAAAAAATCATATCCAAAGGATCATATGGAGCATACCACAAATGACAATCGTGACAATGATTTCCACCGTTAAATTTCCAGTGGGCCCACCATAGCATTTATTTTCCATCCATACCCTTCATAAGGTCACAAGGACCTGAACAGGAAAGGAAAACAAATATTATATTGAATCAAAACTTCTGTAACCCAAAGGGGTTTCAAGGGTGGGCGTTCAACACCACTGTTTTTCGTAGGGTGTGTCTTATTTTTAGCCTCAAGCCCAAGGACGAGCTCACCGAATGTATAAACGGTTTGGATAAAACACATGCGGCATGGTGGGCCCACGTCCAATCTGATGGACGGCATGGTTCACATCACGGAGGATGGACGACTTGGATGTCATGCCTGCTGCACCGTCCAGCAACTGGACGGTGTTGATGTAACATACATCATGGTGCGGCCCACGTAGTGGGCCACCTGTGAAATTTAATATATTATATATTATATAATATAATATTATATACTACACATATCTACACGTGGCAGAGGCTACCCACTATAACATATATTATATAATATAATTTAATATAATTTCATATCATATAATATAATATAATATACATAATGTAATGTATATGGATTACAAAAAGAGCCACCGTCCAGACCCCAGGGCGCTCTGGACGGTGCTCATCTAATGCACGAAACCATGGTGGGTCCACACGTAGCAGTGGCCCACCACAGCATATATTATCTAGTATAATATGTTATAATATATAAGTATAATTAACAAATGCCCACCATCCAGACTCTCTGGACGGTGGGGATACAACGCATAAAACATGGAGGGTCCACACGTGTGGCCCACCTCAACATCTAACCTATGTACGTATATTAAAATATTATTATTATCATTATTATTATTTAAAAAAAAAAAAAACCAAGCTGCTGCCAACGAGTCCAGATGAATGGACGGTTTGGATGAAAGGCATATACATCAAGGTGGGTCCCATCTCACACGTGCAGCCCGTGTGGGATGGCTCCACACGTGCTAAATGAAAGGAAGGGTTGAATATAGCACATGCCTCAGGATGGGGCCAGCGTCAGCACATCAAAGTGATTTCCACCGTCCAGGTCACTGGACGGTGTTGATGTAAAACATAAACATCATGTGTGGGCCCCACGTCCACGTCCAGGGACTGGACGGCTTTGGGCAAAACACATTTATCATGGTGGGTCCCACCAATGGACGGATGGCATGGATGTTCATACATTGAGGTGGGTTCCCACCGTCCAGGGATGGACGATGGATAAAACACTTAGATCATGATGGATGGCGTGGGTGAAAAATGGATGGACAGCGTTGATAAATCACCTGCTCCATATGGTTTTCCACGTTAGTGTGGGTTCCACGGCTGCTGTGCAGCATAAAGAAAAACATATATGACTGTGGTGCCACGTGGGTGGGCCACCAGCGTCCAACCCATGTCCAGCTTGCTGGACGGTCTGGATATAGGCAGACAGTCAGTAGGTCCCACGTCTTGATGCATAGTGGTGATACACCATATCATGGTGCGTCCCTAGTGAATGGACAGTGTAGATAAATCACATACATACGGTGGTTCCACGTAGTGGCCCACCCGAGCCTAGATCAAGCTGATACTTATGTTTTCCATTCACACAGTCAGCTGCTGGACGATCCACCATTGGACGATGGATTCCATACGTCCATCAGGATGGGGTCCACATACATGTGGCCCAACAGCTACATCCATCCAGGTGGGCCATAAAAAAAAATAGATAAAGAGAGAGATCGAATGAAAATGAGAGGGACCTCACCACCATGGGCCCCTCTAGCTTGCAATCACATACATCAAGATGGGTCCCACCTCATGTGGGCCCTCGAATCATCAAAAACAACAAATGAAATCACCCACCTTTGATCTCTTTGTCCTTCTTCCGCCAATGCAATCTAGAGCTCGAATGGGTGTGATTCAACGGTTGAGATCGTCTTTGAAGGATTAGATTGGATGGTAGGGAGTGGGCCACACAATGCTCCTCCCATGGAGAGCCATGGACGTGGGTTGCCTGGAGAGGTGAAGTTTGAAAATGAGAAAGAGATGAGAGAGAGGGGTAAGAGAGAGAGAGAGAGAGAGATGGGTGTGATGGGTGTGAGTGAGTGATGTGTACTTGTGTAAGAGAGATGTTGACTTTGGGGTTGCTTGGGGATGGGGTTGTACTTGACATGCGAGGTGATGTGTACTTGACCTTTGATGGGATTGATTGATGTGACATTCGGTAGAGATTCTCTTGGGTTTTGCAACGCGCGGCGTTTTCCTCGAACTGAACGTGGGCCAACATCTCCTGGCCTGGATATCGGGTCGGTGCATGAGTCGCGGCGTTGGAATCGCGGCGACGGCGCGGTCGCCAAGGTATAGGTTTCGGGTCGAACCGACTTTGTGTTCACTCCCCAAGTATAGGGTTGTGATGTAGTAAAAAAACTCGGTAAGACCGAGGTCGAATCCACAGAGACTGAAACCTGTACGTTATCTGAAAGTAACCAGAATTAGAACTAGAAAAAGATGAAATCTAAACCAAAAGGATATGGGTGAATAATGGTGAAATAGTAAACTAAAATATGTAAAATTCAAAGGTAAGGAACTAGGGTGCCAAGGATCCACTTGTAGAGATCAGGGAGATCTACGCTTGATTCACGAACTCAACTGGACTTCGAGTCCCATCTTCATCCAGTTGGAAGATATGTCACTAAAGCTCGATCTGAACTTCCATTGATCTAGTTTTCAAAGAGATGAGAGATATGAGAATTAGGGTCGATTCCATCACAAATCCATGCCCATGAGACAAGGTAAACAACAGAACTCAAATCAATCCACAATCAATCAGAAGATGTATGAAAGTTAGGAAGGATTCATCATCCAACCATGTCCAAGGGGCAATGGTGAACAACAGGGCTTCCTAACCCCATAATCATAAAAAGGAGAAGGGAAATACTCAAAGCCATCGCAGACCCATTGTAATGTCAGTCACAACAGACCATTAAAAAAAAACTAGAAATATTCCCGTTTAAATCAAACTAAAATCAATGTTAGTTCAGGGACATGAATCCAAGCCATAAAACCTCCCCATCACGCTACAAGCTTCACCTCTTAGCCCTAGCTAAGAGGTTAGCCCGACATGATCGGTCTAGATCTCTCAGAAAAGAACAAAATAAAATAAAATAAAATAAAAAGGAAAAGAGAAACCCTGCTTCTACTCTCTCTCTCGTTCCAAAACAAAAGCTCCCCGGCTCCTTCAAGTCCTCTCTTTTTATAAGCTGTGTGAGGCGGTCGGCTGGGAGGTGAGAAGTCAGTGGCTGTGGAGAGCTTTCGTAGCCTCGCGCAAATTCGTTTACGCAGTAGAATGCAAAAACTTCTTGCCTTTGACCTGAGATTCAGGACGGACGGTGGTCTGTCTTTGGAGTCGGGCTCCATGGTTAGAGTCATGGCCCACCTCTAGAGCGTTTGGACGGTTCAGATCATTGATCCGATCCTCCCTATAGACGTGTAACAGCCCGGAAATCCGGACGAATCCCGGACTGCGTAACAGGGTTGGCGGTGATGTGCGCTGGTGATTGGCGGGACCCACACTCCTTGATGTTTGGTAAATCCACACCGTCCATCAGCTTAGTCTCAAGAAAACGATCTGAGATGGTCGGTTTTGAATTTCCTCTGACGTGGCCCATTGAGTTTTAACCCAGCCGTCCATCCTGCGTTTTTCATCGATATTCGTTCGTACACATGCATGGGATTAAACGGACATCTAGGCGAGGGTTGTGACTGTCCCAGAGAATGAATCAACGGTATGGATTGTCCGTTTGGACGATGGGTGGGCCCACAACAGAAACCGATGGGTTCGGTTTCGTTTCAAAACAGCAACGGAAATTTCCGTTTTCGGATTTTTTAAAAAAAGAAGTCGGTCAGCGCCGCTGACCGACCGTTGAGTGATTAGGTGCATACCCGGTGCACTTGTACACAGTACACACATGCTGTACACGTGGGTCCCACAGAGATGTTTTTGAGACATCTGCTCCGTCCATCCGTTTTGCCATATTATTTAAGCCGTCAATACCAAAGTTGAAGCAGTTCCAAATATCAGGTGGGCCCCAAATTGTAGATTATTGGGCTGATCTGTCCGTTGGACCACTTCTAGAGATCTCCAATGGGTGAGAATTGACGTGTACGGTTAATTTATGCTCCTCAGTCCATGTATGAAGTTTCAGGCTGAACGGATGGTGGAAACCTCATGATCTTGCAATCTGGATGACTGTGTGGCCTCTTTAACGTGGACGGCTTGATTTTCTCTGATCCCGGGCATGTAAATTCATCATTCTTGGTCCCCTGGGGTCCGTACCTTGGTGTGGTGATTTCAGAGCATCAAATATACACTTTAGCACCATTTTGTAGCCCACACTTGCAAATGTACCTTGCATCACAAACACGATTAAATTAGGCTTTTTAAACGGTGGCATGTTCATAAATCCGGTGATAAATGGGGTCTAATATGCAATATTTGACCCTCAACACTTTGGCATGTAAGTCTCGTCTTAGGATCGTGCGCAACGTTGGCTTTAGGTCGAGGATTGCCGGAATTCGACTAGAAGGATCGCGGAAGCCTTCGGAACAGTACGGACTAGGATACAGGTCTTACAGAAGCACTGACGCCTATGACTGGTCCTTGGCCCTTCGCACAGTGGGGAATCGACATCATAGGGCCACTCCCTATGGGAAAAGGCCAGACCAAGTTTGTTGTGGTAGCCGTGAATTATTTCATGAAGTGGGCCGAGGCCGAGCCATTGACAAAAATAACCGAATAGAAGATTACTGATTTTGTGTGAAAGAACATTGTCTGTCGGTTCGGGGTACCCTGAACCATTGTTACTGACAATGAAAAGCAGTTTGACAACAGAAGCTTTCGCGAGATGTGTGAGAATCTTGGGATCAGAAATGTTTATTCATCGCCCCACCATCCTCAAACAAACAGACAGGTTGAGGTGGTCAACAAAATCATCAAACAGCATCTTCGGACCAAGCTTGACCGAACCAAAGGAGCATGGGCTGAAGAACTGCCGAAAATATTATGGGCATGTTGAAATACGACTCGAACTGCCACTGAAGAAACTCATTTTTCCCTTGCTTATGGCTCGGAAGCCGTCACTCCCGTCGAGATCGGGTTGCCTTCAAGCCGAGTCAGTTCGTTCAATGCAGATGATAATGAAGAACTCTTAGCACTCGGACTCGATCTTGTGGACGAACAAAGGGAAACAACTCGGCTGCATGTGGAGGCTCGGCAACGGCAGGTGGCTTGATTCTATAATACCCGAGTCAAGGTCAGACGTTTCCGGGTTGGAGACTTGGTTCTCCGAAAGACGTTTTTCAATACAAAGGAAGTTGGCTCGAGTACACTGGGACCTAACTGGGAAGGACCCTATATCGTTTCGAATACCATTCGACCAGGAACATATCGGTTAGAAAACCTGGATGGACAATTATTGCCTCATCCTTGGAATGCCGAACACCTTAAGATCTACTACCCTTAGCTCAGTATTCGTAGCATAAGAGAGAATAAAGTGAAAGGAAAGAAACATATAAGCTGAGTTATATAAATAAAACTAAGTATATTCTTTCATCAGTAGGAGTGTTTTACATCGGATTACATTGTCAAAATCCACTACAATGTCGTTTCAAGAAAATGAGAAAAACGAAAGGCATCGATAGTCAGCCTGGCGCTATGCTGGTGTGAGTGCCAAAAATGAAGGAAGACACTATGCTGGTGTGAGTGCAAAAAATGAAGCTCGGCTATTGCCTCTCGGCCGAAGCTGCTCCCGAATCAGTCCCAAAAGCGTCAGCCTCTACTCCCGAAGCAGTCCCAGAGGCACCAACCTCACCTCTAGCAGCAGCGTCAAGACCAACATCTGGATCCTCAGAACCAGAGGCACCTTCTTCAAATCCCGAGATATCTAGATCGGGGAAAGCGTTCTTCATTTGTTTGATACAAGCTATGTATCCGTTTTGATATAAGCGATCCCTCTCATCCTCGAACTCTTGAGACTCGAGAAATGTCTGTACAGCCCGGTCCTTAGCTTCCTCAGCCTCCTTGGCCTCTTCTTGAGCTCGCTGGATGAGCCCTGCAACCTCGGCTTTGGCTCAAGCCAGCACGCCTTCGCAAGAGGCATGAATTTGAAGAATTCGCCGACTCTCTTCCTCAGCTGCGGACAGCAGTGACGACACTCGGGCAACCTCGGCTTTCGCGTCTTCAGCAGCTTTCCTGGCGAGAGCCGCCTCACCGGTCAGGACACCGACCCGAAACTCGGCAATGTCGCGTTGTCCTTCTGCCTCGGTTATACGATTTTGTAGCCTCTGAGCCGCAGATAACTCCGAGCAAGCCTTGACCAAGCAGGGGGCAAGCTGCAAAAGACAAATACAAAGTCGTGATAAGTGGCCAAGACAAAAAACGACAAAAGAAATTAAAGGAAGGGATGGAAGACACTTACCTCAAAAAGTACCTTTGCTGCATGACCAACGGTTTGTGTCATGGGAGCATTGTAGAGACTGGCAAAGTCTTTCTCTCTCCCATGAGCTATAGCCCAGGGAACCATCCCCAACACAACCGTTTGGAAGGGCGACGACTCTGGCTAAGTCGTCTCCCCTCTTGAAGACTCTGCTCACGTCTCCTCTCTCTCCCTCGGGACCTCCTCTGAAACAGGTCCTGACTCGAGAGTCGTCCGAGACTCAACGGCTACCGCGTCCCTCGTTTTCGCCCTCTTCCGGATCGAAAAGCACGACTACTATAGGGGCAGAGGGACCTACGGGTTCCTTTTCCTTTGGCGCCGCCTTCTGCTTTTTGGAAGGCCGAGGCTCTGATAGAAGGACCGATCGCGGGGGAGCCTTCATCTTGGAAGCCTGCTTAAGGGGAGGCCAAGTTCCCGCCATATCCGAAGGAACTGGCTTAAGGAAGGGTCGAGCTTCAGCAAGATCTTAAATATAAAAAAAAAGAGAGAATAAAGAAAGTCAGATGAAGTTCAGAAAAGATATGAAGACACAGTGAGGGTTACCTGTAACGGCCGAGTCTAAACCTGCAAGATGAAGGCGCTCCGGCTGTAAGAGTACCTTCCAGGACCGAGTTTCCGGACTTAGCGCTTTCAACTCCTTCACCCGAGCTAAGGCACTGGATCCAAGCTTCTACCTCTTCTTCGAAATGTCTGCTAAACACAAGTCCATCAGACTCAAAGCACTATGACAAAAAAAAATGTCGGGTCACCTGCTTTGTGAAACGCCCGAGGATACGAGCCTCGTTAAGCGCGGATTCGGTCGTCTCCCAGCAACCACATGCCCAGAACCAACGTTCTCTCCAATGTTTGTTGGAAGTAGGAGGATCGGCTATTAAAGAGCCGCCTCTGCCCAGCCAAGCGCTCAAAATATGAAAGCTGGGATGGTTCGGGTTTGTCCGCACTTGATACAGGTGGAGGAATTCATCAACGGTCAGTGGAGGCTATTCTAGCTGAGCCCATAGCACCTCACACCCGATTAAGTTCCTCCACCCGTTCAGGACTATTTATCCAGTAGCAATCCGGACACGAGATAAAAAGTCTCGGATGATGGGCTGAAGGGGCAAGCGTAAGCCGCATTGCATCGAGACTTGGAAAATCGTAACCGCCCCAGCAGGAGGGCAATCGGGTAAGTCATTCGGATGGGGAAGATGGATTATGACCGAATCCGGGACATGATACCCGATTCGGATTCTGTCTAAATCCGCCTCAGTCAAAACTGAAGGAACCAGACCCATTTCTCCCTCTGACTCTTCCCCTTCGGTAGTCGACTGAGAGGTCTGTGCCGACTCACCAACAAGAGTCGATCCAGAGGTTCCCTCAACAACCTCCTTTCTTATTCCTCTTCCTCCTCCAACAAATCCATTGGAGGGTTGGGTCTCCCCGGGCGGGTTATCAGAGACGACCTGCCACGAGAAGGACTGATTGAAGCGGGACGTTCCGCTGGAGCTCCGGTGGTTCTCTCCGATAAAAAAGCGGTGTTGGCATCAACGGCAATCTCCACCAGTAAAGAAGGAGATTCCGCGATATTCCAAAAACGCTGCGATTTGCCTTCGTCACCGGAAGTTCCCTCCCGAGGGCTCTGAGAGCCGTGCATTGCCATTACTGTCAATTAAAAGGGAGGGAGGAACTCACTGGAGAAAATAAGGAGGATAATGAGGAAGGAAACGGCGGAGGTGAATGCGCAAATGGCGGAACGAAATGCTGACAGCAGGAAAGGAGAAGGAAGAAAAGAAGAAAAATGAAGAAGGAACGAAGAGCGGGAGAGGCAGCAGCAAAAATGGGATACGCGTGCCTCTCCCTTCCTTTTATAGCCTAGCCACGTGGCAGAGGCAATTAATGGGAGACGAATCGACGCCTGCATCGACTCCCCCGCTCGACACGTGGCGCACGCCAACTGACGATGGTAACGCTCTCATCACGCGTCCGATGCTCATAAGCGGAAGAAACGGCTTGACAGTTGTCCGCTCGTGCGACCTCGGGCAACGAACCGTCTCCCATTGGGAACGACATAAAAGGCATTAAATGCCTCATTATTATCTCAGACTAAATTATGAACCACCTAAAGGCTTATTACTCCTTAGTGCCGTGAGAGACATACGGAGTAAGGGGGCTTACTGTTGGGGAAAAATATGTTAAGTCCGGAGACTCGAATATAGAACGGATCAATTCTACTGACAATGCCCGGGATTTCCGAGTCGACAACTGAGTCCGAGATAAATCATGCAGTTACAATAAAGTAAAGAGAATAAGACGGTCTAAGTTGGCTCGGTGGACAAGATAACAACGTCCACATGACTTAACTGAGGCCCAAAAGCTATAAGTCACACGATCGGCAGTGAAAACCGACTCATCATTAAGTCGGTTGCATTGTCAGGAAAAGACAACGGTCATGAACCAAGACTGCTCTGCCCAACAAAAGGCAAAAAACCCATCTCTATAAAGCCAGTCGAGACTCAGTTGTTACTTGAATTAGAAACGGCTGAGCCGAGTAAAGGGAAGACAGTGTAAATAGAAACACTGTCCCGGAGATCTCGGAAAAAGAATCTTCAATCCCGATGGTCTCGGGATCAGGTGGAGACCAAGCGAGTCAAAATCAAATCTCCGTGATATCAGGAAGAGAATCTCTGCATGGCAGGTCTCTCCCACCCCAATAAATAAAGAACCTTCATCTCTATGAAAGGTACGCAACTGGATACTCCAAAAAAATACCTTCTCCTTAGCCGAAGTAACTGACTTAAGCATCAGAGGTTCCCCGAGCTAGAGCCAGGGTCTCCTTTCTTTCTTCTGTCTTGTGCAGGAACGAGCGCGGCGGGGAAGGCGCACCATAAATTTACATCAACAGTTTGCATGACTCCTTTTTCTTACAGCGCCCTACCATTTAATTAAATTCTCATCATTACCATTCATTTTGCTTAGCTCAATACAAATAGGAGCTATACCGAATTTAAGTCCAATGCTTTGTAGAGCATGTTACAATGCCAAGTTTCCAAACGCTCTATCTATTTTCTCCGGCCCTCTCTTTATAAATACAAGACCAGTTGCTGAAAAGCGCACACAAAACAATACAATAAGCCTAACATCTCTTGTTGATTTTATGTCATGTTAGGTTTATTATTCCTTAATTATCTAGAGCGCCGATACAATGAATTTGGAAGTGCTACTGAGTGTGGGCTCCTTGATCATGCTTTCAATCTCAACCACAAATCTCTCCATTGCTGGCCCAGGCAAGCAAGTAGGCACCACAATCCCATCCTCCCCTTTGGCATTTCTAAACGGTATGTAAAAGCTTGCCACGCCAGGGATGGCACCCACACCCCCCTTGGCTGGCCCACCATAAACAGGCTTTCCCCACCCGAAATCAACGTCCCCAAATCCAGCACGTGTCACATCCGACACGAGGTACGTGCGCACTACCGTGAAGTGGGGCCGGCCCTTGATCACCATCAGGTCCGCTAGAGACTGCATGTACTCTTGTGTGACATCAGATTTTGCTTTATGCACTAGTTCCAGTGCATATCCCAACGGATTCTGACACAACTTCCCAGCCGGCGAGATCGCCACTGGAAATGCGAACGCATTCCCGTAATAGCCCTCGGGCAGGGGCGGCTGATACTTGGCACGTGCGTTAACGATGCAGATGATCCTGACTTGCTCATCCGGGTCGGGCCCCACGGCGATGGTGCGGCAGCGCCAGAGGCACGCAGTCAGCAACTCGAAAGTGGAGCACTTGCGGAGGTGGTGCGGTACATGCTTCCTGAGGGCAGATATCTCGGTGGGACCGAAGAAAAAGGAACGGTGGGCCATGTCATCGAGTGGTATTATGGTGCCTTTTGTGTCGGCCACTTGCTCGTATTCCTGGTGCACACAAGTCACGTGGGGTGGATCCCGTGCATTTAGCAACTCCCTCCGCCACACGGGTGAAACTGATGGGGCACGTGCCCCTCGTGCCAGCTCACCCACCGCGGTCATGAATTGGACGAGCCCTGCCGCATCGCTCATGGTGTGGTTGAGTCGAAGAGCGAAGATGAAACCTCCACATGTGAGCCGAGTCACCTGCACGTGTTTCACAACGATAGCAGCAGTAAAGAACAACATTAGATCATTCTGAATTAACGATTTCAACAACTCTTTTTTCTTTTTCTTTTTTTAAATACGGTATCATGTTGTACGTGGCACATTTCCATCCTAGATTGCAACTGAAATGATGATCACGACTATTACCGCTCTAACTTTGGATTTATTTTTTAATACATACATTCCAAACATAGTATTATTAGAAAACATTAGATACATAATACCTTACATACGCATTTATTGTAACTTTTATAATTCCATCCACCGTAACCCACCTAATGCAGCTGGCCAATCAGGTAATGTTTCCTTCTATCGGTTTGGTAAGATCTTTCGAGGATACAGCTCAATCACATCACAAAAATCAGTGGGAATTATATGCCCACCATTGGAATCTTTTTAGCCCAGAGCTGAAATTATGAGGTTAGGAAAAAGTGAGTTTGGTGAGGGAGCGGATTGCCTGTGTGCCTGTTGACGTCACTAAGTTGTGTGAACCCCACCCTGATGTATGTGTTATATCCACACCGTCCATCCATTTAACGAGATCATTTTAGACCCTGAGCTCCAAAACAAGACCGATATAAAGCTAAGTGGACCACACTACAAAGTAGCAAGGACAATGATTCCCACCGTTGAATCCTTCCTAATGCCCATCACGATGTTTATGTCATCCAACCTGTTCATGAGGTCACACAGACCTGGATGAAGGAAGAAAAATAGGTAGTTCTTCAATCCCTATTTCTTTATGTGATGCGATCCACTTAGAGCTTAGGATCTGCTCGTTTGTTGGACCATGCCATAAAATAACGTAGTAAAATGGATGGAGGGTATGTACATAACAAATACATCAGGGTAGGTCCCACACAGAGGTTGGTGGTCTGTGTCACATCAGGCAATCCGTTTCCCTTTGGTGAAGCCTAGAGGTAAAAGAGATTTAACTGAAGTAAGACAAGGAGATTCGCCTATAATAGATATATAGGTTAGATAACATATAAACATCAGGTATCCCTTAACAAATTACTTAGTCACTGTCTTTGTGGAGTGGCTTCTTGAGTTTTAGATTTCCACTATGTTTGGGATCATGTCCTAAAATCAGCTGAAGACGGACATGTGTATCATGTCACTTGAGTAGGAAAGATTTTCGACATCATGCGGAATCCTACTAATTATTATATAGAATTAATAAAGTTAGTGGACGGAATTGAGACCGGTGATAGAAACCTGAAAATTACAGGTTTGTGTATGCAGGATGTGAGGAGCATGAGAGCTGGGCTTTTGGGGATATTGGTTGGAAACTCAGAACCGCGAGTCATAGGTGGGGCCCAACAGACCAATTGTAAATATAGCCCGTGATAAAAATTGAATACCTAGTACACTTGTCGATGTCCTGTGTCTGGATCTGTAATTCCTCGAGAGTTATTGGAGTCGCTGCTGCTGTTGCCAGCTCGCGACAGCCTTTGGTTGAGTGAGGAAGTATACTATCCTCCGCCTCTGTACACGTGTCCTAAATTTGTACTGGTGGTCCAAGGTTCTGTGGTTTGTACCATTGATTTAATCATACCTTATGATGAATGGCCATGCCCAAAAACTTTTATTGATGGGACAATCATATCCGTTCAATCAGTGATCTGGAAGTAGATGCATGTATGGCAACGGTCACATGCAACAGAAGAACAGACCATATATTGGATAGCTTGGATCTTATGATTTGAACGCTTTTTGGTAGGTGAGACATCAACACTAGCGTTCATCTGATCGACGGTGTAGATGACGGATCTACTGTTCTACCAGTAGAACTATCGAACTCAAAGGCATGGTTCCTGAAGTTGTGAACTATTCTCTATTTGTGAGGAGTTTATGATCCTCATGAGATCTGATTTCCAACAACTACAGGAGGTATCCATGGTCCAATAATCCTGAACGTTGATCAATACTCTACCCCACGGATCATGGATGGACCATACCTCAAAGGTACACGACAATCCTAACCTTTCTACTTGTGAACAGTAAAAAAGGGCCACGAATTGGACGGTCAGGATTATAAAGCTCTAATCACCTGAATTAAAAGCAAAGGGCAGTTGAGGACTTCTCCCGTGCCAGGGACGTCGTAGAGAAGCTCCTCCCAGCATGGAAACGGAGGCTGGAGTGCATCCCCAAACTGCTTGAGACTGACATCAGCGTCGGCCTCGATGAATATCACACCTTCGCCGGTGCACTCCACCGTCAGCTTACGGCCAGGACCTTCTCTAAGCCTACCAGCAAACGGGTAGTAGAAAATGAGGGCCTCTGCTATAGCGTTCCTGATCACCAGTGCTGGGTCCCGCCCACCCATCGAAGGATCGTTGTGGTAGAACTGAATGACGGGGATCTGGAAACGGAGACCTTCCTGATCATCGATGTCTGAGAGGTGTTTGAATTCATGAGGTGTGGGTTTAGCAGGGGAAATTAGCACTGGCTTGCGCCTTTTGACGGAGAAGACTAGAGAAGAGGCCATTGGAGGAAATGGGTTGTTGTGAGGAAGGGAGAAGGTGATGGAAGAGGTTTGGGTGTAGTGGAGTGAAGGTGGGGTTATGGATTTATATAGAAGCAGGTCTGGTCTTCTTTGAACGGTTTTTTGTAACGTTGATGAAGTTGCAAGTGAGTTTCATGGCTGCTATAAGACAAAGGTCTCTCTATCTCTCTTGAAATGAGCGACTTGGGCTTAGCCGATTAGCCGAGAGCAATAAGCTTTACTATGTTCAACATCAAGGGGGATTGAGTCTTGGAGCCCTTGCAATTAGTCTTGATCCCATTGGTTGGTTAAAAGGGTTGCGGATTGGGTCGCGAGTAAGCTTGCGTACTCTGTAGGGTCCACGTTATTTATTTATTTTATTCACCTCGTCCATCCATTTTAAAATATAACTTTAGGGCCTGAGACTTAAAACGAAGCATATCCAAAGCTCAACTGAACCACACCACAGGCCTACCAAGCTTTGGCTTCAAATTATCA
This sequence comes from Magnolia officinalis, assembly GCA_021015155.1. Taxonomy (NCBI): domain Eukaryota; kingdom Viridiplantae; phylum Streptophyta; class Magnoliopsida; order Magnoliales; family Magnoliaceae; genus Magnolia; species Magnolia officinalis. The sequence goes on from JAJHSJ010000007.1 coordinate 733,849, forward strand.
TGAAATCTGACATGGACAACTCCTCTTCAAGTTTAAATGACAAATATATGAAAATATATGTAATTACATCAAACTAAATAGACCCTTAAATGACAATTCTCACTTTGTTGGTGGAATGTCCATGTATGAAACCTCTTATCCTTTGATGATTTGACTCTTATGCTTTTAAAACTTAGGTGACTCATTACCCAACCCTATGTTTAATAAAAGGTTGAAATTTGAATCCCATAGTATTTTTCCAGGGCATTTCCCATCCAAGGGAGCTCAATCTAGTAAAACTCGTGAGTCTCAAGCAAAACCTCAAATCCGATAATCAGGGGTGGAAACCTATCTTATTACAAAGAATGGTACGATCTCTTTAATACTTGGAGGTTTTGAACCTCCAGGAGTGTTTGGCGCGTGAAATTAAGTGGTGTTAGGTGGACACCCAGATCCATAGCTCAACTGGTAGACTGAGTGGAGATACCTCGTTTCAACACTTGAGGTCTTGTCATCAATCCCTAGCGAGGGTGGCTAACATGGAGTGTGTGTATTGACATGGGTGTGTACTGACAAGCTAACCAAAAAAAAAAAAAGTGGTATTAAGTGGGATAGAATTGATATTTTGCAAGGAGTTTTTGTAGATATATGTTTTGTATGGATTGTAAAAATTGAAAAGTTAAATTCTTTTATTCATCTACAAAAATAATGCCACTTCTCTTCTCTACCAAACATTATGAGCATTAATAATCATCTTAAATTACGCCAAGCAGTAATGTATTGGGAACAGGTACCATAGGGACTCCAACTTCTGATTTTCTATGGGCCCCCGCTCTGATGTGTAAGTGAGATCCACTCTGACCATTATATGTATAATCTAGTTATAGACACGGAGCCAATAAATTAGGCTAACCCGTGATTCAGATGGGCACACCAATGGAGGAGGGAGACATCCACCCTTGATTTTTACAGAGCCCATCATGACGAAACCGTGAAATCCATTCCATCCATTAGATGTCAAACTAAGCCTGGGTTCGAAAAATCAAGTCCATACATGATTCATGTGAGTCACACCAAAGGAAATAGTTTAATGGGTGAACCTTTCCATGTACAATGTTTCCAACCTTTCCATGTACAATTTTACATTAACACAATAATGAGGCCCACCCAAGCCGTGGCCCCTTTTCCATGCCAAAATGAAATTAGTACGTGGTGAAAGCATTTTTTTTCTTTTTTTGGATTAACTTGTTAGTACACACCCATGTCAAGTGCCAAAACGAGGTATCTCCACTCAGTTTGCCAGTTGAGATATGGATCTACCAATAAGTGATGAAAGCATTTACTTTCATTAATTAAGAGGGATTGCTTTCATTAAATGCATGGCTAATTGGACGAAAATGCAATGTCCAGCTAGTTGTGTGAGAGCACTACTCTGTATATATAATAGAGTATATATATATCATTTAAAAAAGAAAAAAAAAAAAAAAAAAAACTATTTAACCCAAGATTCATATAATAAAAACTCTCCCTCTTATCACTAATCTACAAAAATACTTTTACAAAGTTTTTATATAAACTATATTTATTTGCTTTTTAAAATAAAATATTATATTGAATAAACGCAACATAGACTGTGCATGTCAGAGATTCTTTGGGTAGGAAAGGAGATAAAAGGAAAGAAAGGAGAAAGATACAGTAGAATAGAAAAAGATAAAAAAATCTATCCAACTTTATACCCTTTTATGGCCGGGGTTGCTTACAACCCGGAGTAAAAAGGAGTTGGCTATAATAAAAATAGAGGGGATGGTTGACGCCAAAAGGACGAGGATGGGACACCCGCCCTCCATATATATCTTACTCATGTACGTCCTCTCTTAATATATGTTATGTACGCATCTTTTTTAATTGTCTACTGGTAGATCGTTTCTTCATCAAACACGATGACTTAAGGTTTTTACATGCATATATTTTATTTTCTAATCCTTCCAATTTCTAGAAATTCTAGAGTCCTTTAAACTCTTTAACTTTCAAGTTAACAAAAAATAGTTAAAAATAAAAATAAAAATGAAAACATAACCACAACAACCAAGATGAAAGCTCCTAAGAATACATAAAAAGATTACATGTATTATTACTATCTAATGATTGATGGCAAAAGATTTCAAAGATGTGAAAAATGGTAGTCCACCTCACCACCTGATTGGTTTGTCCCTTGATCCCCATGAAAATATGGGAGCAGCACCCGTGCATTTCATGTGGTCAGTTTTCAAATTGAGATTGGATGTGTCAGGCTCACTCGTCTATCCTTTCCACTCCCGGATAGAGGTGACACGAGTCAAACTAAGTCCAGCTGTGCCACTAGTTGACCTCAACTTGAACTGGCTCGGCTCAATCCTCGAGCCTGACTGACCAGCTTAGCTCGGTTCAGTCAGTAGCTCAGGCCAGTTCAAGGCAAGTTTAAGCTAAGATTGAGCCTCTGTGACATTTTCACTAACATATAGAGTGCACTTACAATTTCTTAATATATGTAAAACAACAGTAGGTGTTTAAACCTATTTTATCAAACACCGCCTAGGCAATATCAAATTTTATTTTATTTTTAAATGATATTTATTTCATATACATACCTTCGTTGCCACCAGCCGGCACTTCGTTGAGTCATTTCATCAAACACTAGGTGAGCAACATCAATATCAAAGTAACCAGTCACCGAAATGGTTTGATCCGAGTACGGTTCAAGTTAGGTTCGATCGGAGTTGAGTCAAGCTTGGGCAAACTCGAACTCTGTTCAAAATCTTTTCGAGCTCAAAAACCCAGTTCAACTCAGCTCGAAGTCAGTTTTAAACCAAATCGAATCTAGCTTTCCTGAGCCGAGTGGAGTGAGCTAAACGAGCTAACTCGGTTCGTGTACAGTCCCACACGCGGAGGAAACAAACATTCCCAAATTGATAATCACACTTGCATATTTTGAGTGAATCTGTAGCTTTCCAATGCTGGTGCGCACTTCTATTTTTTGGTTTTCCAAAATGGGATTTGACCACATGCCCCGAGACACATGTAAAGCTACCGTGAAATAGAGCCTATGATATTTATGCGGAAGTCGCGCCGTGGATTTGGTACACCAGCCACATTAGGCCTAGATTCGAAATTTTAACTTGAACCACACGCTAAGCCGTGTGGCGCCAAAGGAACAATTGAGGATATTAGGAGGGTGTGGCCTAACATAGATCAATGTAAATAAAAGCCTGAAAGTCTTTCCATCACACTACAAGCTTCATCTCTTAGCTATACGGAAGAGGATTAGCCCAACACGAATGGACTGGATCTCACGAAAGCCCAAACAAGAAGTCTTTCCCTCACTGACATCCCAGCACCACCGGATTGAATCTCCCAGCCGTCGATTTAATGCCTCCTATCTCTCACATCCTTTTCTTATTTACCATCCAAACCATTCATCAGGTGAGAACTGCCGGGATAAAAGGGAGATACCTAAAGGAAGGCCATTCAAAATTCAGGTGCTCCCCACCACTGAATTATTATAGATTTTAGAAGATATCTGTATTGTTCCCTGTGGGGGTGTCCACCTGAATTTTTTATTAGGATATTTCTCGGAATGCACAATGAGCATGAGCATGACGTGTGTAGGCTCCACACCGTATAAGTACTGGACGCGGATTTTCTGCGAAAGCCTCTCGCAGGAAGTTCCTGCGTAAGTGTACTGGGTGGGGCCACCTCCATGTTTGTTGTACATCTACCCCGTTCATCCCTTTGGTGAGCTTATTTTAGGACAAGTGATAAAATTTTAGGTGGATCCAAAACTCAAGTGGGCCACATGAGAGGGAAAATTGGGGAAAGAAATACCTACCATCGAAACCTTCCTGGGATCCGCTTGATGTTTATATGCCATCTAAACCGTTTATGAGGTCTTTAACACTGGGATGAAGTGAAAAAACTAAAAATTTAGCCCGAAGAAAAGCTTTATGGCCACAAGAATGTTTCAACGGTTCTAACTGAATATCCACTGATTCCTCTCGTGTGGCCCACTTGAGTTTTGGATACACTTCATTTTTTGTCAAATATACTAAAATGAGCTTGCCAAACGGATGATCGGAGTAGATGTCCCACAAACATGGCAATGGGCCCCACCCAGGATCCTTGCGCAGGAACTTCCTGCAAAAGGCTTTGGCAGGAAATCCGCGTCCACAAGTAATGCATGTGAACATGACCCATTTTAAATTCTCTATTTGGTGGTTTGTTTTCTTTACCTCGTAGCTTCACAACCACATCTTTCCCAATAGCAGTTAGATACTAGTTAAATTTGGCTAATATCAGACCACATAGATTGTTGGTCGAGATCGAACAATCTTAATCATTTGTTTTCGACTATGGATGGTTAGGATCGTTCTATCAATTTGATTTTTTGGATATTGCCTATCCACAGTGGCACTCAAGACTAGTCCAGATTTGATACCAGAGTCTACGCCCTCTTCTCCTTTTATCTTCACCTGCGAAGTATTGGAAAATTTATAGAATTATATTTTCTGTAAAATATGAAAACCGAAAAAACCAAGTTAATCTGAAATAAGGACAGGCTCAAGCACGTCTGAGACGTTGTACATCCTTAAAGCGTTATTTGCCCCTACTCAAAAGATTGAGTATGCTGATAGGTTACAGGCAAACCACTTCTAAGATACGACGAGCCTGGTGTTGGTCTGCGTTCAGCAAACACGAAGGCCCACCAAATGAAACTTTTTTACACACTTTCTGGCATAATTATAATAAAAGAAAAAATCTCAAAAGAGAAAAGAGAATAGAATTGTGATTTGGACCACTGCACTGATCAGTTCTTCAGTTAATGGTTCAGTTGAACCGTTCTAGACCACACCGTTGGTATGGTCTTCAAGCGATGGTTCTAATCAACCTTGCTGTATTACTGATTTTTGGTCTGTAGGAAAGGGGAGGCTTTGATTTGTATTGGTATTGATGGAGTGTGGTGAGATGGTTTGGAAATTCATCCAGGCCTTGTTTATATAGGTTGTAATGGCTGTGAGTTATGATCCAGTGCAAGGAAATAAATCTCATGATCGTTTTCTTGCTGTTGGAGAAAATTAGCCATTTTATGGCCGTTTTCTGACTGTTATGCATGGATCATTAAGCTGCTGCATGTTGACTGTTGTAAGACAGCAGCTAGCCGTTTTCTAGTTGTTGAGCTAGTCATGCAACAGTTACAGCTGGACCCTACATTGATCTACTGCAACAACTCTTTTCCAACTCTCTATATATACTGGAGGACTCTCATTCAGTCCTCTAATCTCCCCTTCAGCCAGCCATCCGATTTAGCAAGTTAGTCGCACCACGACTTGCATCCGTCTCGCTCCGGTTCGTGAAGGGAGCGATCATCTACGACACGATGCGCACGTGCGAAGTGCGCCACTAGCGTCTCTACAGCCACACTGCCTCACATACCCACGCCCTCGCACCGAGCCCGTGCGCGCAGGTGTTCACACAAGCTCTATTCTCCTTTGGACCATGTGTGTAAGTATTATAATACTCCACACTCCTCATATAAACCTCAAAATTTCTCCTCTTTTTCCAATGTAGGACTATTCCCAAAACCCACAAAAAGGTATTTTTTAAACACTTTTTATATATTATATTATTTTTATTTTAAAATATATTTATAAAATCAATATTTTATAACACGAAGTTGGATAATAAATGTCGACCATCTCATCTTGGTTTCTCTGCAGTCAGTTTAAAAACTACTGATCCAATGGTTATGATTGGCCCATCCATATGGCTTTCTGACCATCGGCCATTCATGTCTTCGGATAAAGTCTGCAATAGACCAAACTGCACCCCTCACTGGTTGACTGGTCGTATCATTTTGGAAGTGTGATTTTTTATGTACAGCCCATACCGAAAGGCCCATCAAATGAGTGGTTCGGATTTTACACATCTTCTCACCTGGACACCAATAGACACCCAGAAAAAAAAAAAAAAAACTTATGTGTGTGTGTGTATATATATATATATATATATATATATATATATATATATATTATATATTATATATATATATATATATATAGACACACACACCCCACATAGAGAAACACCAATCCGTAATCTTCATTTCATGGCCCTAACCGCGGACGGATCATGGCAGCATAATCTCCCAGGTCATAAGAACCTAAACCCTGGAGCTTGTTTTGTTTTATTTTTTCCATTGAATGTTGAGATTTGTTGTATATCTTTTCTAACCTTCCATTTGCAGGCCGGCAACCCGAGGGTTGAGATTGTACATCAAGATTTTCATCCTATACGGTGGTCATCTGATCAACGGTCTGGATCACCAAACGGTGGGCCCTGATTGTGCAAACTAAGGACACGAGGATACTTGTACATATCGGACGAAAGATCAAGTAATTCCTTTTCCAGTGCATTTGTTACCTTTTGAAAAGCTAAAGCCCGAGTCGAGCACAGCTCCATATCGGCTTCATCAGATAAGCTCCACTTGAGGGGTGGGGCCCACACAGGTCAAGTCGTCGCTAGGATGCTTTTTATTTGGAGGGATTTTCAAAGATGCTAGTCAAAGTCACGGTCATTAACAAATATATTAGGGACAGGTATTTTCATGGTCTGTGAGGAGATTCCTCAATCCGAGGACGGGCAAGATATATTCTGATTCGAGGCCGTTGATATGATGGGCCCCACAGTGGAAGGATCATGCCCCAATCATCTTACCTATCAATCTTGGGCCTTTTTCTCATTTGAATGGGGATCTTTGATGTACTTCTCTTCTTAACCGTCAATTCTCTGGCAATAAAATTGAAAGGTCAGGATTAGACAATTGGATGACATTTCCAGGACATGTTCATATATGGTTGAGGCCCAACATACCAATTATCTGGATCGTTAAAAAGTGGGCCCCACTTGTCCAATTACAAGATACGGTTACACTGCATATCCAATGGTCGAGGATCACATAATTCTAAGCCCTGAATTAGTGGCTTTGTTTTTTTCGGTCTTGCTTCAAATCGAGAGTCACGTTCTTAACAATTTCACCCTACTCGTACCGAACTTTCATGTACTAACCTCCCCTTAATTGTTTTTTTTTAAGGGCTTGACTCAGACTTCAGTTTTGAACCTTTTTTTTTTATTTTTAGGGCGATTCTTCAACCGTACGCATGCCAGAGTTCTACAGCAATCCAGACCATCCAAATCTCCTATCCATCAGGGATGGAGCACAGTCAAGAAATTGCCTTGAGAATATAAAACTAAAATTTTAATTTTCTTCCTTTGAATTTGGACTACTCATTGTGTCAGTTTTTAACCGTCTAGTTGATAGCGGATTATTTGATGGAGAGGATTGCTTGAACCATATGATTATGAACTTCGCTCTATCCATGGTGGGACCCAACAATTTGGATGGTCCGGATGGCTGTACGTTAGTGCCATGTGTGAGGAGTATGAGTCACCACCCTTTTCTATTGTTTTTTTGGTAAATACCTACAAACACAAGTTGAGCTAATTAATGGTAGTGGAGTAGAATGTCTATTTGGTGGGTCTAACCTTTCTCACTCAACGGTCTGAACTTGAATCTGACCACCAATATGTAACACATGGTCCAGAGAAGTGGGGATCACTGATTGCCCGCTGGAAATCAATGGCTGAGAACCATCCCATCGCTGAAGAAGTTGATCATACTTACGGGCCTGTTTGGATGCCACTTAATTATCATGTATTAGAGATCAACTTCTGTACTAGGATTAAAGTTATAACCAACTATTTATATAAATTATATTATCTGTAACATCTAATCAAGAAACATAAAGACCCAGTCCTCTACAAGTCCTCATAGAATAAGCTTACTCTAGAAGGGTTGCAGGTGGGTCCACCATCTTTAGGGTCAGTTTGAAAGTTGGATGCCCTGAAGATCTGGTTAATCCACTGATCATGTGGGTTACCACGTGAGCTTGGAGACTTTTGGATAGTTGTCAATTATTTTCAAGTTTGGATCCTTTGTTTATCCGAAACAGGAACTTCCTATTTGCCTACATTGTGGTGGGCAATTGCAATAGCTAATAATGGTGTGACGCAATCACAATGCAGGCAAACAAAAAATCTTTGTTTGTGTCAAACAGAAAATCTAAATTCATTATTTTCTACCACGCATGCAGCCTATGATTTGAGAGATTTGACTCTAGGAGCATCCTATTATCATTGTGGGGCTCGCTTATTGCATGTGAGTGGACCCACAAAAAGATCATTAGGTGAATAGGCAAAGTAAAAAAGAAAATGTGATTTTCAAACCATCCAAGTCTCTTATCCATCAGGGATGGAGCCTAGCCAAAAAGTTGGTTCGAAAATATAAAAATGTTTGATTTTCTTACTTTGAATTTGGACTACTTACTATGTTAGTTTTTAACCTTCCAGTTGATAGCTGCTAATTTAATGGAGAAGATTGCTTGAACAGTATGATTTTGGAGTAAGCTCCATCCATTGTAAGACCTGACACACGGAAGGATGTGATGAGGTCGATCACTGTCTTCCTCAGGCAATAATTATTCTAAATTTACTGAGTTTTTTGAACTCCTCACAAAGCTTCCTTGAATTCATGAGAAATAAAATTTGAAATAATTTTTAATAAATTTGAAATAAAATAATAGATAATAAAAAATAATAATAAATAAATAAATAAATAAAAGAGGAAATTATAATTCTTTAAATAATGAGCTCATGCCTAGAACAAAGTTTTAGACTCAAAACTCCCTAAAAACATGACTTGCTATAAATATATGCTATCTTCATTCCTACTAGACTTCATGGTTTTTTAGCTAAAAGTAGTAAGTATCGAATTAGGCTGAACAACATTGTTCTCTTAAATTTTCTAAGCTCTTTTTATGTTGAGCATGACCCCTACAACTCAAAGGATCAAAAGTTATAATTGAAATTTACTATTTATAGTAAAAATAAAAATAAAATACACTTTAAAATGTCCATCTGATGGATTCTCACAGATATGATAGGTAGAAAAACTCATCATTTTAAGGTTCCGAGAGTCTGGATTATTTCCACCTTTGATCGAGCCTTCTCTAGTCCATATTTGCCATAAAAGTGTTTGTGACCCACTCTACATTAGGACCCAACAATTTAGATGGTCTTAGATAGCTATACATCAGTGCCACATGTGAGGAGCATGAGTCACCACCAATTTGGGATGGTGCGAAATTGGGAGAGAGGTCTAGCCTTTTTTTCTTTACCTAAAAACACAAGTAGAAATAATATATGCTAGCAGGCTAGAGTGTCTGTTTAGTTAGTCTAGCCTCTCTCACTAAAGTCTCATCTTGTCTGATCACCATCGTGTAACACATGGACGAGGGAACTAGGGTATCACTGATTGTCCACTAAGAATCAACGTACGTCAGAGGACCATCCAACGCCCAAAGGGGATTGTAATTGCAGGCCTGTTTGGATGCCACTTAAAAATGATTTCTTCTCATTTTATGTATTTGAGATCAACTTAGTAAGGTTGAAGTCACAACCAACAATTTATATAAACTATTATTTCTAACATGTAATTAAAACACATTACAGGTCAGTTCTCTGCGAGTCCTTGTAGATTCAGCTTATTCTGTAGGCGTTGTGTGTGATTGTTATGGACAGATATCTTAAATCTGTCTGGTGGTCTGTTAATGACATCAACCAGGTTTCGATGACATCGATACAGTCGTCGATGACATCGAAGGTTACTCGATGCCATCGATAATTCACGGAATTTTTCACCTCTTATTGCCGGACAGTTTTGGTCCATTTTCGATGACATCGATGGACCTTGGATGACATCGAAGATGTTACGCAGATTTTCTGCGGAAACGCAGATTTTGCGATTTCTGTTTCCTATTCCGAGTCTACTTCTTTCTAAACTTATATAAATGGATGTATGCAGGACTGAGAAGGATTCAAGGGTATTCTAAAGCTTTCTAAAGGGGTTCTAGGATTATCAAAGGGTGTAGTAAGGGTGAGATTCGAGATTGTTCGAATCGGGTAAGTCCTCTCTCTTGTAATTTGTGTTTCATAGTGGATTTCTGTCGCTTTCTGCCGTGATTTTTTCCCGAAAGGGTTTTCTACGTTAAATCTTTGTGTTCTTCTGTGATTGCTTGTTACTATTGAATTGTTATCCTAGATTTAAATCTATGTGATTCCGCAATGCAAATCCCCAACAGTGATTTCATTGGCCCATCTTCAGAGCCCATTTGAAAGTTGGATGCCCTAAAGATCAGGTAGATCTATCTATTATATAGGTTATCACAAAAGTTTGGAGGTTCTTGAATAATTGTGATCAATTATTTTTTATAGTATAACTTATAATTGAATAGGCTTTATTTTTGGAGCATCCTATTATCATTATAAGGCTCACTTAATACATGGGTTGTCTAAAATCCCACAACAGAGTGAACCCACAAATAGAAAAGGTTAGTCAAAAAGTAACTTCCCATGGCAAGGTGAAGCGAATAAATTAACAAAAAGACAATAAACTCAACTTTAAGTGGCACCCAAACATAGCCTTAAAATAGATTGATTGATCATAAAATGTCATAAAATAGATTGACTGGTCATAAAATGTCATGAAATTCATGATACGTGGTGCAACCAAAGGCACTGAAGATTTATTATAGTTTCTTTGACAAAATGAGAAGGGTTCTTTTTTACTCTGTTGATCTTTTTCCGATTCGGTGACAATTGCAATGAGTGTAATTTCCATTATGTTATTTGTTCCCTTGGTGGGCTATTATCTTTATACTCAGTCAATGATAAGATGAGACTTGACTTTTATGTCTTTTGTTACTTTGGCAAGCCTTTAACTTTTCTACTCAAATCAATGATAAAATGAGACTGTGGTTTTTGATATTGTGATCTGAGGGAGTGCTGTGCACGGGGCATAGCAGTAATTTTCAATCCTGTGGTCCCCCACTATCGGTGGCACTGGTACAAAGTCATGCTAATCAATCAAGCTCAACCATCAATCAATCAGTTTTTGGTGTTGAATGTGAGCTATTGATTTTTACTTATCATCCAGTTGCTTGAAATTTTGCTTAAATGACTGTATAAGTACTGGAGCTGATGGAATGAGCAATTCTAGTCACCAACTGTATATGCTATTCAAGTGCCTCCGGAATTCTTTGGGCTGCGTTATCTTGACTTTTGCGCCCACTAAATTTTAGCTATGGATGGTAAAATCAGTCGAATTAAGAAATAGGTGTGGCCATACGAGTCATGAAATATTCTGGGAAATTCATTCCTCCTCGTGCAGGACGTGAGTGGAGGGTGGCCCACACAATTTGGATGATTTTAATGGTGATATGTCCCATTTCAACTGTTTCCCATTGTGTAGCCTACTTAAATATTGAATCAGCCTGATTTTTGAGCCCCCGTTCACACAAAGGGTGGCCCACCTCAAGTCCTAACGTTCACGTCAGTGAAAGTCAAGTCCCTGCCCCTTGTTAAACGGTGGTCGCCCATCCCCACTGTACATGTGCCATACATGTATCATAATCCAGTCAACGTGGGCTCCATTTTGGAAGGAGCATGATCTGAAAATCACATGGACGATCCTGGGTTAGGAATAATCTGTGTGATTTTTGCTCCTTGGGTTTTCATACGTTTGTGTTTGTCTCCTCTTCAAAACAAGGAATTGTGTATGATCCGCGGCAGTGATTTTTGCACACTGATCTCTGATTTTTCAGTTCTTACTAGTGAGGCCCACCGTTTAGTGATCTGGACCATTGGTTTTCTAGGCCCAGTCATGGATGGCCGTTCCCTGAAAATTCTTTCCAATTCGAGAATTCTAAACATTCGATATCTGGAGCGCACAAATTCTAACGGCTTGAATCGCTCCGTAGGCTGATCAAACGTGGTAAGTGATTAGGATCTTCCATTCCATGTGACCCCGTAGGATGGTCCATCACCGGTATATTATGCAAAGGTTTGGCTGTGGATCATTAAAAATAATAAATAAATAAATAATTCGAAGCGGCCAATCAAAGGTGGGTCTACATCTAGAAATTTTTTATCATTAGTTGGTGGGCCACTTGTCCTCAGCTCGTAATCAAGTCGGGTCGGTACCGAATCCGAGTCCGGGTCTCATAGGTAAATGTCGTCCACGGTGCCAGGATCCGTCCACTCATATGAAGGTTGTTGTGCTGACGGTTGCTGATGCCCCCAACCGATCACACCAAAACCAATGATGCAAAGCTGATCTTTTTCAGATTATCGACCACACTGGGTCTGAGATACGGCCCAAACTCACGGAAGCGGATTGGCTGGTGGACCACACACCACCGACCTAGCTGGTGTGGGTACGTCTCGTGTGAAGACGAGTGCCGACGCTCTTCCAGCTCCGAGTTGTACCAACGGTCCAAAGGAGATCAAAGTAACATGGCCCTACAAGGATTTATTTATTATATCCAAACCGATTCACTCATTTTCGGATATTATTTTAGGGTATGAGCTCAAAAAAATTCATATCCAAAGCTCAAGTGGACCACAGCACAAATAACATTGGGGTAATGATTCTCACAGTGAAAACATTGGTAGTTTCTATTCACGAGGTAACAAAGACCTGGATGAAGAGGAAAAATAGATATCATATTAATTCAAAACTTCTGAGACCCCCCAAAAGGGTTTCAATGGCAGACGTTTGATCCCCCACTGTTTGTTAAAGTGTGGTCCACTTGATCTTTGTATCTATCTTATTTTTGGTTCGAACCTTACAACCAGCTCAATAAAGGGACGGACGGCTTGGATGTGACACATACCTTATAATGGGACCCACAGAACTTGGTGACGTCAACACACCAGCCAGATCGGTGTTGTGGGGGTAAACCCAGCCAATCTGCTTCCATAGGGTCCACCCTAATGAAATGTATTCTGTTAAAGCCGCTTCCCTCAGCCCCATTAATTCCTACCTAATTTCCTCGACGATGCCCATCAGTCGCCTCTAAATGTGTTGGAGCCCTCATTCTTCTGACCAGTGCCATCAATTTTGCATTTTTCCATGGGCCACGTAGGGCTTGGAATGCATCGCCCAATCAACTTTCAGGCCGGACTTGGGTTCAACCCATTTTGGCCCAACCAAGACTGGCCTGGCGGCCCTGGCCTGAGTTCATATTTACATGTCTTATAAATATGCTTTTCCAATAATCCTAGATTAGGTAAGCCATGAATCTTGAATGTAAACCATTGATTTCATTAGTCTAACCGTCCTATATCTTTGTTCATGTGTGGATCACTTGAAGAATAGATAGATTATGAACATTCAAGTAGGATTAGTGATTTTATCATTTCTCTAGCTGGGCTTGATTGAGCTGTGTCGTGTACATGCTAACTAATCTTTCTGGACATGTTTGGATCTATTATGCTATGCCCGTTCTGATCTTGGTCCTTGAGCCTTAAGTGTCGGGTGGGCCACACCTTTAGAATTAGATATTTTAGGAAAATTTTTTAAATTGTTCCCATTGTTGTGGGCCATACGAGCTTAGATTCTACAGAATTTTCCAACAAGGCCCAACCAAAGCCTGAGAATCAACCTGTTTTTTAATGTAAATAGGTGGGCCTGGGCATAAAATACAAAGGTTTGTTAGTAAATGGGCTTGGCTTTTCTGCCCTATTAATATTTGGGTTAGGCTTGAAGGAACTGATCTGGCTCATCATGGACCGTTAGCAATTGGAAGTATAATGCCTAGATGGTAAGGGACGGGTTGGGTCGCTTGGCTTGCAGTCGACCCATCCCATGGGGAGAATTTGGACTTCATGCAGTTAGCTCCTACTTTCAGTTTGTATTGGTGTGGCCCATGGTCCAATGATCCAAACCAACAACGGCATGGACCTGACCATGGATGGCTTATGCACCCATTTCATGATTGAATGTAGATAGTTGCTGTCTTATCTTTCTCAGACGTTTGTTTGTTTGCTAACAACAGATGGAACAAAATTCTTCCATATGGAATATTTCTAGTGCATGGTACATCCGTAGTTGGCCCAGCACATCCCCGATTTGGATCATGAACCTGAGAACCATCTGAAAATCAGAATGCCACTACATTCCTCTTGTGGGATAGCGGCTGGGTGGGCTCCACCATGATATTTATATGAAATCTATCCGAACCACTAAGTGCTTTGTATTACCCCATTGTTAAATGTCATCACCACCTCTCTTGAATATTTCGGAGTCTTCCGAAACTTCTAGACATTTTTGGAAAATTCTAGAATTCTCTAGAATCTTCCGAAAACTTCTAGAGTTTCATGGAGTTTTCTTTACTCTTTTGGAATATTCCGGATTATGCTAGAACATTCCGGACTATGCTAGAATCTTCCGGATTATCTTAGAATGTTCCGGAATATAATATAACCTTATAGGATATATTTAGAAGCTTCTAGAACTCTTTAGAGTTATATTGATTTTAGAATCTTCCATGGCTCTCTATAAATATGGGAAGAGCCTCATTATGAACACATAAAACAACAAAAAGATTGAGTTCAAGAGTCAAAGCAAGGTGTCCAAGTAGTAAGAGTTCAAAAGAGTTTTTTTGTGTGTGAGAGTTGTCATTTAAGAGTGATAGTTTGTTAGTGTTGTAAAGCATACCCTTGTTGTGTATAAGTATTTATAATAAATAAAATTACATTTACTTGTTGTGTTCAATTCTTCAATTTGGTATCAGAGCGAGGTTTGGTGGGGATCCGTTTTCTAAGGAGATCGTGCACAGTTTGGAGACTGTGAAATTTGTTGGCTTGCTTGGTAAAGGGAGTGATAATCACACCAAGTCACGATGGCGGATCTTGTGAACACAACGAGCGGTGTTACGAAGCTTAACAACCACAACTATCAAAGTTGGAGGAGTCGCATTAAGTTCTACCTTGAAGGGCAGGACTTGTGGGAGGTTGTTAATGGGGATGAGATTATCCCACCTCCTAAGGAAAATGCTGAAGCACTCCGAAAGTGGAAGATTAAGGTCGGGAAGGCAATGTACGTGCTCAAGTCAACCATTGAGGATGAGTTGCTCGGGCGAATCAAGGATGACGACACACCCAAGATTGCATGGGACACCTTTGCATCATTGTTTTCAAAAACAAATGATGCTCGACTTCAATATTTAGATAATGAGTTAATGTCCACCACCCAAAGAGATAAGTCTATAAGCGAATACTTTACAAAAGTAAAGGATTTATACCGAGAAATTTGAGAATTGGATCCTAAAGCAAATATTCATGAGGAAAGAATAAGGAGGATCATTATACACAGGTTGAAGCCCGAGTATAATGCTTTTATCACGGCAATACGAGGTTGGTCTACTCAACCTACTCTCATAGAATTGGAGAATTTGTTGGCCAATCAAGAAAGTTTATACAAACAAATGGCTGGAGTGTCGATAAAAAAGGAAGAGGAAGCACTCTACTGCAATAATAAAAAAGACGGACATCGACAGCAGAACAAAAAGGGCGAACAAAGTCAACAGAGCTTTGGAAAGTCCAAGAAGAGAGAAGAACAAGGAAGAAGTCCTTGGACTGGGGAAGTTCAATCTGACAACAACACAAATAAACAACGATCCTCCGTATCTCGAAGGTATGATGTAGAGTGTTTCAATTGCAGCAGGAAAAATCACTTTGAAAAAAATTGTTGGCTCAAGAAAAAATCAACCGAAGGTAACTTGATGACTTCTAGAAATCACCAAGAAGACAGTGAAGATGACTGGACTTTCAGGCATCCTTAGCAGTGTCTGAATCCATCAAAGGAGATTGTTCAGAGAATGAGATAAATTTTGATGAACCACTCGACCAGTCTAAGACAGTCACTGACGAAGTAGCTGCTTCCTCAATAGTGATAGAGACTGGTGAAATAGTCATTGTCGCAGTTTCCAATCAAGCAGTTATCAACTACAGTGACGGTTGGATCGTTGATTCAGGGTGCTCAAATCACATGACAGGTGATAGAAGAAACTGTCAAGTTTATCCGCCTACAAAGGAGATCGGGTGATGGTAACAGCTAATAATTCAAGATTGCCGATAACTCACGTAGGTACGACTACTATCACACCTCGATTTAGCCATAATTAAGTAAAGTTGAAAGATGTTTATCACGTGCCAGAGATGAAGAAAAACCTGTTGTCAGTATCACAACTGACATCTTCTGGTAATTATGTGGTATTTGGACCGAAAGATGTTAAGGTGTACCGAAACCTTAAATCGTTAGGTACACCCATCATGGAAGGATGACGCTTGGAGTCAATCTACGTAATGTCAACTGAATCAGCTTATGTAGATAAGACTCATAAAAATGAGACTGCAAATCTCTGGCATGCACGTTTATGGCACGTGAGTTATCATAAGCTGAAGATAATGATGAAAAGGCTATGCTCAAAGGTCTTCCCCAACTGAATGTTCGAGAAGATATAATTTGTGCAGGGTATCAATATGGCAAAGCACACCAATTGCCATATGAAGAATCAAAGTTTAGAGCTAAAGAACCTTTGGAGCTTGTCCACTCAGACGTGTTTGGACGGGTAAAATAGGCATCAGTTAGTGGCATGCATTACATGGTGACCTTCATTGACGACTTCTTAAGGTACGTTTGGGTTTACTTCATGAAAGAGAAGTCAGAAACTTTATTAAAATTTAAAAAATTTCGGGAGAAGGTCGAAAGTGAGTTCGATAGAAGGATCCGATGCTTGCGAACGGATAATGACGGAGAGTATACGTCGAAAAAGTTCTCAAATAATCTAAAGGAGTGTAGAATCCGAGACAAATTTCTTGTTCGGGTACTCCACAACAAAACGGCGTTGCTGAAAGAAAAAATCGTCACCTTAAAGAGATATGTCGCAACATGTTACATGCTAAGAATGTGCTCAGCCGATTCTGGGCAGAGTGCATGCAAACGACAGCTCATGTGATCAATAGGCTACCACAAGCAAAACTAGGCTTTGTCTCACCCTTCGAGAAGCAATGGAACATAAAGCCCAAGGTAAGTTACTTCCGAGTCTTCGGAAGTGTATGCTATGTGTTTGTGCCTGATCACTTGCGTAGCAAGTTCGATAAGAAAGCAATTCGTTGCATCTTTTTGGGCTATAGTAATGAAAAGAAAATGTGGGAATGTTGCAACCCTGCAACTGGTCGGTGTTACACATCAAGGAATGTTGTCTTTGATGAAGCCTCATCATGGTGGTCGCCACTGAAGGAGGACCTGCCAAACCCGCAAGACTTAGAAGATGAACTACATGAGAAGATGAGGGAGACAAGGGAAGGAGAAGAATCTCCTAGTTCAACTAAGGAGTTGACGCCTACAGCAGGAGATGGTGAGCAAGTGCCTAATCTGTCTGGAACGCCAGATAAATCGATGAGTCCATGACAAACTGGAGTACATCAAAGTAGTCTAGAAGAGCTTCGCCCGAGTCAACAGAGGTTGAGGTAGACAACCCACCACTTAAGAGGTCGACTAGACAGAGAAAGCCTAACCCAAGATACGTAGATGCTGCCTTAGCAGAAGAAGAGACCGTGAAAGAGTCAACGACATTTGAAGAAGCATCCTGAGACATAGAATGGCAGAAGGTGATGGAAGAAGAGATTAAGGCATTGAACCAAAATCAGACTTGGGAACTAGTTCCAAAACCCAAGGATATGAAGACCGACGACCAAGTTGCAGACATACTCACGAAAGGACTTAGCAATGTTAAGTTCACTGAATTCATAAAGTAACTTGGCATGGTGACCAAGGCAGAATTGTGAGAGTTGGTGCTGAAGGGGAGTGTTAAATGTCATCACCACCTCTCTTGAATATTCCGGAGTCTTCCGGAAACTTTCAGACATTTCTGGAAAATTCTAGAATTCTCTAGAATCTTCCGGAAACTTCTAGAGTTTGATGGAGTTTTCTTTACTCTTTTGGAATGTTCCGGATTATGCTAGAACATTCCAGACTTGCTAGAACCTTCCGGATTATCTTAAAATGTTCCGGAATATAATAGAACCTTATATGATATATTTGGAAGCTTCTAAAACTCTTTAGAGTTATATTAATTCTAGAATATTCCATGACTCTCTATAAATATGGGAAGAGCCTCATTATGAACACATAAAACAACAAAAAGAGTGAGTTCAAGAGTCAAAGTAAGGTGTCCAAGTAGTAAGAGTTCAAAAGAGTTTTTTTTCTTTTGTGTGTGTGAGTTGTCATTTAAGAGTGATAGTTTGTTAGTGTTGTAAAGCATAACCTTGTTGTGTACAAGTATTTGTAATAAATAAAATTATATTTATTTGTCGTGTTCAATTCTTCAATTAGGCTGAGGTCACAAAAACCAACTTCCTTGGTGATTCAGGTGGACTGTACAATTCAAAACTGGCCACTTGAATCGTGGATGAGTCTGATTTTTGGGCCCCAAACATAATTTTGGTACGACATCTAATAGTTTAAGTAGATTTCATATAATTGTAACATTGGCGCTATGTAAATCAAGGGTGGTTGTTTAGTTCTCAACTGATTCCTTTGATGTGGCTCACCAGAATCACAAATTGTCCTTATTTTTTTTAGCCTCGTGCCTAACATGGGATTACAAAGCATATCTCACATAAACGTGGCAGTAGACGACTTAGAAAATTAAGGTTAGGTTCCCCTAAAATTCCTCTAAAATCCGTCCTTTAATAGTTCGAGAGGACACACCTTAGTTTTTTCAGGTGTACCATGATGTGTATGTGAGATTTACCCCCAACCATTAGATATGTAATCCAACGTCCGTGCACCAGCTAAAAAAAAGATCAAGCTTGCTTGAACCAACCACCCCTTGATTTTTTGCTAGGCCATCTCTGATTATTATATGAAATCCACTCCAACCATTAGATGCCATGCCAAAATTTACACTTTGGGCCCGAGCACCAAGCCCATCCATAATTTAAGTGGGACACAAGTAGGGAAATAGTTTGGAGGGTGAGGGTTGCCCTATATACATTTTCTAATCTTATGGCCCACCTGAAACACCAGTGGAGCTGATTTTTGAGCCATGGTCTTACCAGGGGGTGAACTACTTAACTGTCAGGGTAGATTTCACGTGAACATCACGTTGGGCACAAGTGCGCGGCCAACCTGTTAAGAAATCAGAAATTGGTAAGCTCGGGCCCGCTCTGGGACCTGATACTCCAGCCCAAGTGCGGCCCAATTACAGCCCTGACCTGGAAGGATATTTTGGACATTTACAGCTGGAGGGCTATTGGTAAATATAATGATCGTTGATGGATATTTCTGTAATTTCAAGCTAAGAAAAAAACAGTATAAAAGGGCTAGGGTTTATCGAAGAATTCTTCCTCTGCTTCCCGAACCCTATCTCCTTTCCGTCTGCACGAGAGACAGATTCTGCGAAAATGGGGTAAGCACTCTCTCTATGTTTCTACGGTTCAAGTTCTCTTTCAGTCTCTGATTATCTTTAGGACTACTGGATTTAGATCTTGCTGTTCTAGGGTTTGGAAGTTGGTCCTTTTTTCTTTTTTAGATTTATAATAACAGGGAAGGATTTTATGCGTGGATTATATATATAATATTGTCTTTTGATTGTGGTGTTAGAAGAAGCGATTGATGTTATAAAACTCATTTAGATCGTGCAAATGATTGCATTGGAGGCTTGGAAGATCTTATAGTTGATATGGACCTTTCATTAGAGTGGCCCCAAATTTGATTGTGCATAGCTTAAAATCACTTCGATATGAAAATCTTTACCTACAGAGTCTTGTGTTTTTCGTCCTCCTAGAAGAATTTTGAGGGTTCAAAACTGGGATATGTACCTTGATGATCTTTATTTTCCTCGCCGTATCCCTCACTGGGCGATCCATATTGATTGTAGTGGAAATTAATAGCAGCTCCTGATTTACCGTTTGTATTCAGGAGGTGCTATTAGAAATGGTACAAGCACTTATATGGACTTCCGCCCTGTAGGATCCACCTTTGACCCCATCCCTCTAAATATCATGATCAAATGATCCAGAAGCGTCTGATCAATGGCTAGCTGACAATACATATCGAAAATCACTTGGATCAGATTATCCTAATTATCCAATCATTTGCATGGGAAAATTTAAGGCCCATAGTGATTTTGCTAGAAAGGCCCGATTACCATATGGATTGCTCATCACGGGCCTTACTTGAGAGAGAGAGAGAGAGAGAGAGAGAGAGATCCTAAATGGTTAGATAAAATTTTCAGTTTCGTATCTTTATGGGAATGCATAGCTCCATTGATTGGAGCTATCCAAATCAGTTCTTTAGGGGGTGTTTGGATGAAGAAAACCTACACCATGGATGTGAAAACTAACATGGATTCAAGAACCTACAATGTGGATACAAAAATGACATGGATTCCAGTGGCGATAGAAAATTGTGATTTCTGACGGCAATCTAACCATTTGTTTCTGAGTGTTGTTTTCCATGGAAAATTTCTTTCTTTTTTTCCTTTTTCCATGTGGCAGCCCATTCGTTGGAATGTTTTGCTTGAATCAGGGAATACCTGTGAAAACCCAGCAGAAGTCCACATTAATCCACAGTGGACTTCCACAGCTTATGGGTCACAATCTGACCACAGTTAGCACTCCTACATGGGGAACATAGGACACATCATTCTACTTGGTTCATTGCTAAGCATGAAGATGATCTTGGAGCAAGCATGTTCTCATATAATCAGATTCAGTGCTCAGCATGAAGGCACTGCTGTTGTAGCAAAATATGGAGAACCAATGAACCCAAATGACCCCTTGTAATACCCCTAGTGAATTTTTAGGGTACAAGATTTTTTTTACCTACCTTCCATAATCAGAACCTGCCATAATTGGATAATACCCCACCGAGATGATATGAGTTTGCACTTCCAAAGTAAGTAATCCTTATAAGGAACTCGTGCAGATAAATCACCATGTTCACTTTTCTCTTCCATGAACATTCAACTGTTGATCATCAACTTAGAAAGATCCATCTGTTAGATCCATCAATCCAGCCATCAAAGATGATCATTAACCATTGACTCACCAAGTGGATTGGTGAACGATAGGTCATGAATGATCTACCGTTGGACCTCTTTATCCACCCATTATTTGTCTTTTGATCTTCTGCTAATAACTCTATCCACATGATGAAAAGGTAGGACCATAATTATACCCTTGCTTATTCATATACATTTGAATCCGCATGCCATATACATGTCTTCACACTTATATATATATATATATATATATATATATATATATATATATTATATATATATATATATATATATATATATATATATAATTGTCACAAGTGCATAGTTAGTCAAGTGGTTAAGACCTTGTGGGAAGAGAGGGGAGGATGAGTGTTTGAATCCTCAATAATGTGTTTTCTCTTTTGAGTATTTTTCTTTAACACTTTCACCTAAGTAAATAGATTTTTCACTTTTTACCACGGTTGTATAGTTGGTTAAGTGGTAAGAGGAATTATTGGTCGAGGGGTTTTACTCCCTCTTCATAATCTCACAGTTCATAGATGCCTAGGGTCATAATATATAGTTTGTTTTCCTCCTGTTGTTTCTGTATCTGCACTTGCTTCGGTAACTAAGGCGGTCACAAAGCTGCGTCAACATCACATTTTGTGATGTCGGAACATGCACTATTACATCTGCTGACTTCTAAGGTATGGTATTCTGGAATACTAGATGCTGCCAAGTTCAGGCATTGTTCCTAGACGCTAAATTCCCAAGTCATTTTAGGAGTTACTGTCTTTTCTTTGATTCACTTATAGTAAGTGTTCATCCCTCAATTTTATTGTTATTGAGCTTTTATATGAATGCTGTCTTGAAATCTTTGACATTGCACTAGGAGGGTAGCAACAGGCTGGGCTGGCCCATTTGGTTTTGGGTCCCAGTCTGATAAGGTTCAGCTTGGGTTTCCCAAAATTTTCTATCAAGGCCCGACCCAAGCTCAAGAAAAGGCCCTTTTATGTGTCAAACAGACATGCTTGAGCCTGAAATAGATGGTCCTATTACAAAATGGGTTTGGCTGGGGTCTGTCAAACCATTTGGCCCAATTAATAATTGGGTTGGGCTTGTGCTTTGTGCTTACACTGACCTGCCTAGACCAGCTTACTGCCATGCCTACTGGTGCACAGATGCGTTGTCACTGTTACACCTCTTAAGCATGTTCTACAACACGTGTTTTTAGGATTTGTGTGTGTGTATTCTTATAAGGTATAGGATCTTGTTTATGACAGGAAGACTCGTGGTATGGGAGCTGGGCGCAAGCTCAAAACACACAGGAGGAGACAAAAATGGGCTGACAAATCATACAAGAAAAGCCATCTTGGAAATGAATGGAAGAAACCATTTGCAGGTTCTTCCCATGCCAAGGGAATCGTTCTTGAGAAGATGTATGATCTATTTCCTGACGCCCATTTTATTTCCCTTCACCACTACACTCTTTCCCATTCTATTAAAAGTTCATTATTAAATTTGTATGCAGCGGAATTGAAGCTAAGCAGCCCAACTCTGCTATCCGTAAGTGTGCGAGAGTTCAATTGATTAAGAACGGAAAGAAGATAGCAGCATTCGTCCCCAATGACGGTTGCCTTAATTACATCGAGGAAAATGTGCGAATTGGTCCATACCTTTTTTTTTTCTTTTTTTCTTTCATGATTATTTTTTGGAAGTTTGCCTTAGCTTTTTTGTCTTCCTTTTTTCCTCCTTCCCAGGATGAAGTTTTGATTGCTGGATTTGGCCGTAAGGGTCATGCTGTTGGAGATATTCCTGGAGTCAGGTTCAAGGTGGTGAAGGTTTCTGGCGTATCGCTGTTGGCTCTTTTCAAGGAGAAGAAAGAGAAACCTAGGTCTTAAATTTTTCTTTTCTTTTGCCTATTCTATTCTTCTTTTGGAGATGTTTGAAGAAATTTTGATTATGGTTGTGTTATTTTGGGAGCGTTTTGGAATTATTAATGCTACTTTTTCTTAATTAGAGTTTTTCATATGGAAAACCAAATTACAGTATGAAGATTTCCCTCTCCAAATTACAAATGATTTGGTGTGAAAAATTCACTTGATATGAAATGAAGATGAAATAAAAGAGTGCCAACTCTGTTTAGACATCTACTCTAAACAAAGCTGATGTTGTAGGCCTTAACACCGTTAACACTGAAAATCCCAAAGTGCTGCTCGTACTCCTCCCCGCCCTTTTGGTTCTCATCAAACAACCCAAACAAAAACACCTCCAAACCAACTCCCGGTCTCTTTGGTGTCCCAACACCATTGACAGTCTGTCTGATGATGTTACCGTTATATGCCATTGCCTTATCCAACCCTGCTGCATCGTTGCCTGCTGTGGGCCACCCAGTTTCTGTCACTGTTACTGGAATCCCTGCAAACCCCTCCCTCTCCATAGCTGCCACGAAGGCATCCACTGCTGCGTCGAAGAGACTATTGTATTCCAGGCCACTATCTTGTTCTGGGGGCCCCAAACCCCCGAGTGTGTACTCCAGGGAGACATACCTTGGATTGTTGGCGTATGTGAAGTATGGGTAGATGTTTGCCATGAAAGGTGCCTGAGTCTCTTGCAGGAACTGTAGCAATTGACGCATGTCAGGTAGGAGGTATCTGTCGAAAGCTCCGAGTGATGGTGGAAATGAGGTTGAGAGCACTGATGCTGCTTGTGGTGATGAGAGCTTGATCTTGTCCTGCAGGTGTAGAGTCTGGAGCACCTCATAGAGATTGCGTAGGGCAGGTACAAGGTAAGGTGTGTAGTACTGATCTTTCAGGAAGATCTCATTTCCAACTGCGATGTATTTGATCTGATCAGCTGATATGATGGAGAGAATGTTGGTTTGGAGCCAGCCAGCAGCGGAATTGGGGTTGTTGAGGGAAGGCAGGATCTCATTTGGAACGCCTATCATGAGATCAATCCCGGTGCCAGACAGGGATTGGAGGATGGTCGGTTCTGTATTAAAGAGGCGGATCTTCGAGATTCCATTTGTTTTGAGGAGATGGACAACATCAGCTGGCGACGGGAGGTTGTTGGCTACTTGACCGTAGCAGATACCAATCTCTTTGGCTGCTTTTGTTGACAGGAAAAGAAAGCAGCGACTGTTATTGGGTGTTTAACTAAGGAGGTGCCCTCCAGTGGTACTGGCGATATGTTGGGACCACATGGTGTGTTTAGTACATCGAACCGGTATCCAATGCGGGCAGTGGATTGTAGCGAGTAAATTGGTGGGGCCCACTGATTTATGTATTTTATTCACTCTTGTCCATCCATTCCTACATATAGTTTTAGGGCTTGATACCAAAAAATGAAGCATATCCAAAGCTCAAGTGGAACACCACAGGAAACAGTGTGAATTGAATGTCCACCGATGAAATTTCTTGGGGGGGGGGGGGCCGCAGAAATGTTTGTATTATCTTATGAACAGGTTAGATAACAAATAGACATCACTGTGGTTCCTATGAAGGTTTCAACTGTATAAATCATCATACCTACTGTTTCCTGTGGTGTGGTCCACTTGAGTGAGCTTTGCATATGCTTCAATTTCGGGCTCAAACCCTAAAATGAGCTGGAAAAATGGATGGACTACATTTACGGTGCGCCCAACAGAGTTTACTCGTTTTGGCCCTGTGGGTAATGTGATCAAACCCGATGATGGATATAGTTAATAAGCCATGTGGGCCCCACTTGTGCCCGGCACCACCAGCGTGCACCCCATAATTATGATAATATTAGCTCGATTAAAGGAGTGGTTTTAGAAACTGACCTGTTGGTGTTGGGGAGAAGAAGAGGATGAAAAGAAGAGAGAGAAAGAGGTGCCTTGGAGCGTTCATGGTGTTGGCCGGAATGGATGAATGGGAGGGTGTTGAAGGGGTTGGCTTTTATAGTTTCGAAGGTAAAGGTGATAGATGATGGCTTTTTCAAAGCTTGGGTTCCGTTTATGAGGCCGTTGCGGATGCTTTTTGAGTGTTACCGTTGAGAAGGTCCCTCGTAGGAGCCCAGTTGTTGCTTGCTGCCCTTTGATTTTACTGTAATTACATATGCTTTCTGGGGAGAAGCTCATGGGTCCCCAGTATACTCGGACGATCCGCCGGGATTGACTCCAGACTCCAAATTGGCCGAGTCAAGTCTACACAGAAAACTTGATATGAATGTTTTCGATTTTTTAACAAAATAAAACATTATAAAATTTATATCTTAATTAAGGGGTGTGTTTGATTGCATTTCATGATATTTTGCACCAAATATCACAAATGCACCATAAGAAATGGAAAAATAAAAATAAAAATACAATCAGATCATTGACATGTGACTACTTGCAAGTGGGTCCACACAGTTGTAAGCATCAAACCGTTGATATGATGGGCCGCAGATTGGTAATTCTTCAAAAATCACCCTTGTTGGAAGATCCTAAACCTCTGATAGCCTACAAGAGCTTAGCTAAGTCCATGCGTGTGTATAAGTTAGCCAATGCACATTCCAACACATCTGCCAAGTATCCAAGTCATCCATCAGGTGGATCTCACCACTCTGTTAGTGCCGTGATATTAGAAAAGTTGGACCGATTAGAAAACTTGAGGGCCGGTCGAAAGCTCCCAACTGATTTTTTAAATCATTAATATCATTATTATTTTTTACACCCATGTATTTGTCCAGTTCTTTATTGCCCACCTGACTAGTCTACTGATCTGATTTCTTGGATTAGGCAATCTACATAGTCATATCCTTCTGATGGATGGCTTGGATATTTCAGCGATCTGCCACTGGCATACATGGTGGGCCTGTGGGCTTAGCAAAGCTCCAAATAAACATAGATGGTTAAGACAATAAATAATAATAATAATAAAAAAAAACACAGGTTTTATCTATTATCAATCCACCATACAAAGCGATCGACAAACATCATTTTAATAGTTTAGATCATCCGAAGATGACCCAAATCCGGCCGCTAGACTCCTGATGAATCTTATTGCAAAGGATTTATTCAAGCAAACATTATAAAAGTATCGAAAAGCCACAGATTTGATGGCTAGCTAGGATCTTCCAATCTTGAAAGATTGTTGGGGAATCTGCCATCTATTATGGGTCCATCAGGAAGGAGAGAAAAAAAAGGGGGAAAAGGAAGAAAGTATATGAAAATAGATGAGAATCCATTCTTACCACAAAAGGGCATGCAACCTTGCATGCAAGCGTAGGAGTTGGATGAGAAAACACTCTCACAAATAGAGGGTGAGGGAGGGAGAGAGTGTGTGTGGGGTGGGTATGAGGAAGGAAGGGGAAATAGAGGGTTGGCTGTTGAGTAGGAAGAAGAGGAGATAAAAGAGGGTGAGGCATTGGGTAGGAGGAAGGAAGAGGATGGAGGTTTCCGTAGGAGGAAGGAAGGTGAGAAGCGGAAGAAATTGGGAATCTTACTCTTACCTCCTATTTCGAAGAAAGATGTTTAACTTGTATTATAATTGATAAATCGACTTCTTGCTGATCTTTCAATGATCCAAACCATTTACATGACAGGTTTCACTTGGTATGGTGTAAAGACAATAAATAAAAGCTCTCTATTAGATTATTTCAACCCTTTGATAATTTGGCTTTACTTGCTTTTAACGTAAATGTTCACCGTAACCTTTGTACAATCAGTGGGTTGAAAGGTTCAATCTCAGATATTTAGGCATCCTCCATCCAAAGGAAGCCCCATCAAATAAATGGTTAGTGCCGTAGAAAAGGCCCAATGACTTCCTAGAGAGCCAATGTATCTTATTGTATTACATTGTGATGTATTCAAGCAAAATACAAAATTTTTAAGCACTCCTTTCATTTAACTACAGAGCTACTTGCACTAGCCTATGCTTTTGTTTTTGTTTTTGTTCAATGGCCTCCCCATGATTTTTAATTCATGCAACGCCACATTTTTCAATGGCCTCCCCATGCTTTTTTAATTCATGCAACGGTCTGTTCATGAGATGGACCACATGTATGAAAAGAATGGATGATTGGAAAAAAATAAAAAAATCTACCATAGTTTGACCCAATGTTCATGTGGTGGATGTGTGGCCTAGTTGGTGGTTGGGTGGTCACTACTACGGCCAGAGTATTTACACAAAATGGGTCCACCTAATGCATGGCTTGGGTGGGATGACCTACCAAGACTTGCAGAGAAGCTGGGGAGGGCTTTACGTCCAACTATGGATGAGAAAACATTGATGCTCTATCATACTGTAATCCATATTATTTCGGTGACACACCCCATCTAAAGAGGTCCAATGCCATAGGGACATTTTTGGATTTAAGCATTCGTATGCAGTGTGGGAATGGAAATCAATGGCCTTCTTTTTTCAGTTAGGCTACATATATAAGCTTGTAATTCATGAACCAATTTTAATAAGAATGATATCAAAAGAACCATAAAAATAAGGGACTCGTGCAAGAGATTGGAGTTGATGATCAGGTGATCCTCTCCATATACACTTCATGTTTCCAAAATCAGACCATTGCCTTCTATACAACAAGGACCACCAATCGAGATTATTCGATCTCTCACACACACGAGTAAAAATTAGCGAAATGCCTGCGCACGCTATATAACTGTCAATGCTTATTAGACCCTTTCCGGTATATTCAATCTAGACCAACTAATTGGATAGTTAGGATCATCCAATGAAAGTGATTTGATAGGGCTTTGCAATTGAGATAGGGTCCCACGTAATGTATGATGTATAGTCCACATTAATAATCAGACCTTTTCTAGTGCAACAAATATGGATCGTCCATCTTCATATCCATTGATCGGATTGATTGGAGCATCCAAATAAATTGATTTGAGAGGATGGCGTTCATACCTCAACAGGTTTGGGCGAGCACACCTCTTATCAATGATCCAAACCGTTCATTTAGATGCGTTGCACTGAAGTCATTGAGTCACGACACTTCTTACAGGGCTGCTTGGAGCATGGGATTAGATGGGTTTAAGTGAGATGGGATTACCATAACATAGTAATTACGTCGGGTCAGGGATTGTCTGTAATCCCATGGCTTGGAGCCATCCCACCTCGTGTTTGGAAGAGAAGGCCTCTGGAATGGAAACGGACCAGCTACTCACCTTGCCACTGCCTGTTGGTGCTTTGTGGGCCCCACCATGATGTATGTGTTTCATCCATGCCGTCCACCCATTCTTTCAGATCATTTTATGATATGAGCCGAAAAATGATTTTGATCCAAATCTCAAGTGGACGGCACAGTGTTGATTGAACGCCCACCATTAAAAACTTTTTGGGAGCCACAAAAGTTTTGGATCAAGCTGATAACTGTTTTTTCCCTTCATCCTAGTCTTTATGACCTAATCAACAGGTTAGATGTCAAATAACCATTACAGTTGGCCCTGGGAGATTTTTAATGGTGTAATTCAATCAATACTATTTTCTCATGGTGTGGTCCACCTAATATTTATATCTGCATAAATTTTGTGATCAAGCCCTAAAATTATATTTCAAAATGGATGGACGGCATAGATCAAACACATACATCATGGTGGGCCCCACATAGTACCAACCACTAGGCACACGAAATCCAATGCTGGACCGCAGAAATCCCTTGCTCCAGCGCAGATTCAAGGAGGGGTTTCACAGCCCATGCCAAACACACATTGCAATGATCCGTGGGATCTTGAAACCCACTTCCATCAAATCCCACTTAAACCCATGCCCCAAATGCCCCCTCAGACTTAGTATATTCGAATTCAATTGAGCCAACGGCGCAAACTCCCCTGTCAGATAAACGGTATGGATCATCGCGTGGTTGGACAGAAGGAACGATGGATTTTGGCATACACGGAATGCCTCCGGGGGTCGGAAAATAGGTGGAACTGATGAACGGAGTAGATTTTATGCAGACATCGCGGTGGGCCCCAAGGAGCTTTGTGTTGCTGGGCCTTGCCAAAGCAGGTGCTGCAGGAAGCTCCCGTACGCGAAAATCTCCATGGTGGATGATCCCCAACCGTCCGATGATCCGCCCCGTTGGAAGATTATAAAGTGACGGTCGATCTTTCGTTTCCTTCATCTGCCGCCCAAAAATATCTCAGCAGGTTCATCTATTCGAAGCTGGGGCTCTTCAAGCGAGTGCTCTCTCTCTCTCAACTGTAAGATGAAACTTTCTAGGGTTTTTTGAGTTCTTGATTTTATGCTTTTGGCATATAGAAATCGAATTTTTTACTAAAATGAGAGAATCCTCACAGAAAGAAATTGAATTCTGGTTTTCTAGGATTCCAACAAATTGAATTCTGCAATTGCATTTACCGAATTTAGAAAAAGAAAGGAAAGGAGAAGAACTTCAAATGAAGGAATATGGGTTGCAGTTCGTCGCCTTCCCTTCTGAAGCGTCTCTGGTTTTAGCAAGAATCGGCTTTTGTCCCTGCATTCCATTTCGTCACCGCTTCTCTGGCGGATTTACGAAATTTTGTCCCACTACAACTGCTTTGGTTGCAATACAGAGAAATGGTCATGGAGAAACTGCTTTGGTCGAATCCAAGAGAAATTTAAAGATCCATGAAGCTTCCGGAAAGTCAAAGCCAGGGATGAAGCAACTCCTTGATGAGTACAGTAATGTTTTGGATGACAGAGTAGAAGTCCCAGGTGAATTATATAACAATTTGATTCAAGCGTATTGTGGTGAAGGCGATCTCGATAAGTCCATGTGGTTTTTTGCTAGCATTGAGGCTGTGGGAATGCGTCCTACTGCAACATCTTACACTTGTTTGATTGATGCTCTTGGAAGC
Organism: Magnolia officinalis; assembly: GCA_021015155.1. Classification (NCBI taxonomy): domain Eukaryota; kingdom Viridiplantae; phylum Streptophyta; class Magnoliopsida; order Magnoliales; family Magnoliaceae; genus Magnolia; species Magnolia officinalis. The sequence continues at coordinate 763,612 of JAJHSJ010000007.1, forward strand.
GTCGGTAGGACTCTAGAGGCTGATGCAATCTTCCAAGAGATGAAATTGTCTGGATTTGAGCCAAGGGTCAGATCTTATAACATTCTTTTAAGAGCCTTCTTGAGGAAAGGGCTGTTGCAGCTTGCCGACAGCTTGTTGATGGAAATGGGGGAGCGTGGGATAGGAAGAAATCAAGAGACTTACATGCTCCTACTTGATTCTTACTCCCATGCAGGACGTTTGGATGATACATGGTTGGTTCTTGGAGAGATGAAAGCAAAGGGAATTCGGTTGAACTCTACCATCTATAGCAAGGTTATCGGCATTTACAGGGATAATGGGATGTGGAAGAAAGCTATGAGCCTAGTGAGAGAGATGCGGGAGATGGGGGTTTCACCTGACAGGCGGATCTACAATAGCATAATTGATACATTTGGAAAGTCTGGTCAGATGGATGAAGCTGTAGAAGTATTTGAGACCATGCAAAACGAAGGTATAAGGCCTGATATAGCAACCTGGAATTCTTTGATTCGTTGGCACTGTAATGCTGGAGAGCTTGGCCGAGCACTCGAATTTTTTGCAAGGATGCAAGAGGAAGGCTTATACCCGGATCCTAAGATTTTTGTTACCATTATTAGTCGCTTGGGGGAGCAAGGGAAGTGGGATGAGATAAGGGAAAACTTTGAGAGTATGAAAGATAGGGGGCTTCGGAGAAGCGGGATCCTTTATGCAGTGCTTGTGGACATCTATGGGCAATTTGGGAGATTTCACGATGCCGAGGAGTGTTTAGCAGCTTTAAAATCTGAAGGTCTACAACCTTCAGCTAGCATGTTTTGCGCATTAGCAAATGCTTATGCCCAACAGGTGTGCTCTGTCTTGCAGCTTGGCTGTTCTGCATTTAAATGCACATTGCATTTACTGGCTGTTTGCTTCATGTTTCTGTTAGCAGTTTGTAGCAATTTCACATCTGGCACATTCTTGTGAGTGCTACAATTGATGACCATCCTATTTGCTACTCCATACATAGCTGGAGTAGGCTGCAGTGTGCATGATAATTCATTTGATTGTTGCTGTTTCTATCACTTATACAACTGTAAAAGTAGTGTTAGGTGGTGGTGGTGGTGGTGGTAGTGGTAATTTGGCATGACTGTTGTTACTATCATTTATATTAGTACTAGTTGGTAGGGTTGTAGTTGTTGTAAATCTCATTAGTTCTCATCCTTACATTCATGGGCAAAAAAAAAAAGTTTTTACATGAGAAATGACAGCATAAATGCCATCCACATCTGTCTCATGGGTGGTTAGTTGGTAGAAAGAAAGTCGGTGGACAATCTCAGGAAGAGAGGAATGATTATCCCCAACATCTGTCTTTGTTGCATGGCTAATGAAGAAACGATTGATCATCTTTTTATCCACTGCTCCTTCTTTCAGCAGGTTTGGTCAGCCCTGTTTTCTTCCTTTCGAATGATGTGGTCTTCCCCAGGTTCCACAATTCATCTGTTTGCTGCCTGGCATGGAGTGGCTTTGGGCAAGGAAAGTAGAGTGGTTTGGAGAATGTCTCTTCTCGCTGTTTGGTGGGCTATTTGGGAGGATAGGAATAATAGATGTTTTCGGGATATCTCGAATCCCATGGAAGTTGTTGTTAGAAGGGTTCATCATCTTATTTTCGAGTGGGCCTCCAATGTTGTTAATCTTTCCTCTTGTAATTTTTCCTTTTTTTGCTAAGGAGTGTGGCCGGCTATCTCAGCGGACCCTCGTCCTTCTTTTGTTTCTGCTCGTTCGAGCCTAATGAATTTTGCAGTTAACTCTCAAAAAAAAAAAATGCCATCCACCGGCATGCACACTTTGATATGGCTCTCTCTTTCTCTCTCATTTTGTCATCATTCCCTGCTGAGCTCAAGGATGCTCCATGAATACCCCAGGAAAAACAAAATTTGCTATGGTGACTTAAGTGGTGGTAAGTTTTAGTCTACCCTCAAGCAAATTGCAACAATGCTTCTAAAACTTTCATGGAACCCGGTGTGAAAATGCCCCTGCATTAATCACCCTTGGTGAGGAGTCTCAAATACGAGACCTCCCACTCTGATACCGCTTTTGATGCAGGAGAATTAACCACTTGCTCTAAAAACTCGAACTGATAGAGCATGGCTATTCAATCCCTTTATCTCATAACTCAAGTCAGGCCCTCAGCTGAACCTCCCTTGTGGGCCCCACTTCACATGTGTCTCGCCTCACACAAGCCACCCACCTCACATTGGCCATCCACCCCGAGTGTGCTCCCGCTTCACAAAGACCAACCTACTCAAGCCTGGTGTGAAAATGCACCTGCATTATTTCAGGACAGGGTTATTAGAGAAGAGTTCTCTGAATAGGGAACTTCTGAATCCAGCACTGCAGGTGTGAATGGTAAGCCATATCAAGCCACCCCTTCCAGGATGGGGCAAGTCGGAGGATCCTTGTAACTTCTGGTTCAGGGTCTGCTGTTTGTTTCCAACAAGCTTTCATAGAATAACCCCAAGCCTGTTGGAGGATACAAGGATGGCAACAGGTCCCTCCTGGAGGTGGAGCCATGAAAAAATGGTAGGTAATTGTATTTTCGTTCATCTGTTGGCAGCTGAGGAGAACAAGCCATTCCTTGTAGGAAAAATAGTAGGAATCACTGCCACCTCGGTAGAGGAAATATGCTACCAAGTTTCAAACATTGGGCGTCTCCTCAATCCCATTTTAGAGGCCGGCGGAGTCAATTCTTGTCTCTTAGCATGAATTGGATATTGACAAAGAGGTTTCAGTAGGTTTTCAGAAGTTGGCTGCGGCCTGTTCAAGGAAAAAGGAAAGATTATGTGGTGCCTGCTTCCATTAGCCATATGTTGTGAGATTTGGAAGGATAAAAACAATCGCATCTTCAAGGGCAATTGAATTTTGATTGCCAGATTATTTGATGAAATCAAAGCTAATGTTATTGAGTGGGCCCTCCTTTTCCCAAAATGTAAGGGTTGTTCAGTCCCAGATTTGTGCTCAGAGTAATGGTAGGCTATCTGATTAAGCTTTTACCAGCCTTGTTTGTTGGCTTGCCCGTTTCCTGTTGTTCATCAGGTTTAGCCTCTTATCTCTTGGTTAAATATTTTGTTTAGTCTTGAGAGGTGGGAGGTCTAGTTTTTGTTGTTGATTGGTTCCTTCTGTCAGTAGCCAGCTAGCTTTTTGTTTTGGGGTTTGCTGCTTTAATAAATTATCTTGTTGCTTTATTCAGAGGGAAAAAAAAAAAAAACCCTCCCCTAGTCAATTAACTTCTCCCCTTGGAAATCTAAAATTCTACAACACTTTCAGCAGGGAATTACATGTGTACATAGGAGAATGTATTTAACAAAAGAAAAGGAAGCTCTATGTTTTTTATTATAACAAACTTTTGCTTCTGTGCATGGGTTCTGATCTTTAAGATGCCATGCTATATGTAAGAGTGTGTACTTGTGCATACGTGCCATCACCTTAAAAAAAATTTTCACCTCAGTAACATTGTAGCATTGCTAGATGGACTCCCTTATTACATCATAGCATGACTTTAGCCATCGTGTTTCATACATTCAATTCTTTACACAGGGATTGTGCGAACAGACTGTTACTGTTCTTCGATTAATGGAAGCTGAAGGAATTGAACCAAACCTTATAACGCTGAATTTGTTGATCAATGCATTCGGTATTGCTGGAAGACATTTGGAGGCAATGGCAATTTTTGAGCATATAAAGGAGATTGTAAGTCGCTTCTTTTCTACAATATGTTTCTCGTTAGAGAATGCATTGCATCCCAGTGCCTTCACTTTATTTATTTCTTTCTTTTTTCCCTGTTTTTTTCTGTTTTTTTTTTAAAAAAAAAAAAAAAAAAAATTACTTTCCAGTAACCCTGTTTGCCGATTCTAAGACACAATTGTTATTGTCTTGAAGGGCATTAGCCCTGATGTGGTTACCTACAGTACACTCATGAAGGCATTTATTAGAGCGAGGAAATTTTACCAGGTCAGCTCGTCCGACTCAATGTTGTCAAAATCATTATCATATTGCAAACTGTATAATAAATCATAAGATCTTTTTCTGATTTTCTTAGAATTAAGAAAAAAAATCTGAAAAAGTATAACATAAATACAAAAATTAAAACTCATCAATCATCCCATTTCCCATCAATATGCACCAATTACTATTTCCCATCAACATGCACCAATTAATACATGTCATGATATTGACAATTGAGAACTCGTATAAGATATACATATCGTGTCTTTCCCTCAAAAAAACATGCAACAGTCCTTTAGTAATTTTACCTTTCTTGACTGTAGATTCACGTTGGAAAATGTGTGATTGGATTCCATTGACCAAAGAAAAAGGTGTTTTAATATCTTTGTTTTTGGTTGCTGAATTCAAAATCAATAACTCCTAATGGGGGAGGGCCCATACAATTATCTTATGATTCGTACGATTCTATATAATAATTGTAGGATTCATATGATACGGTTACAAATTATGATTTTTTTGGGATTTGCAAATTGAACCTATGATTCATTTCGTGTGGTGTGCGATACAATATGAAATGCGTGCATATGCAAATTTTAGTTTCTTTCTATCTCCAATAAATTCACGAAAGATGACATTTGAATTCTTGTAATCATACAAATTTAGGGACTGTACTGAACTCTCGTTTCAATTCCGAAGCTCTGAGTTTCTCTGGATGAGGCAGAGAATGGTTGTGTTAATGCTCTTGTTCAGCCTACTTTTCTCGTAAAATTCAGAGAACACCACCATCATATCATCCTTCACAATTTCCCATGCTTCCTGAAAGAAGCCTATCGAGAATCCATCAGTCCCTGCACTTTGTCGTTGTCCATGCTAGATATCACAATGCTAACTTTCACCAATTCAAAATGGCTTTCCTGGCTTCGAGCCACCTCAATGGGCAAATAATTGAAATCCACACCAACTAGCATTGTATGCCAAAATGTTTACGTAACCGTTACACGTTACAGGGCTGAAACTGCCATAATGGTCATTGCAGAAAAAAATTACCTGTAACCGTCCCAAAACCAATTTTTTTTTTTTTTAAATACCAAAAGCCCATTACGGCCACCATTACCGTTATGAAACACCTTGCCATCTAGTATTGGTCTAAGGATTTCTTCTCTAGAATATTACTGCTTGTAAAAATTCCACTACTGATTCTTTATTGTCATCTTTATCCTTGATAATTCATTAACTCTGCCACCTTCATGAATGCTTTTGAAGATGCTCTTCCTTCTAGTGTTAGCCATACATTGGAATAACCTGTGTTGTGATCACTTGCTTTTAACCATAATTTTCTCAATCTGTCTCCATGCTATCTCCTCTTGTTGGCTGAGGAATTTCCATTCCCTTCTAAGGTCTGATCTCATACGCTAGTTGGCTTCCATAAGACTACCCAAGGCTTCTTTCTGGTCAAACTAGCTGAATTTCTGAAGAGGAGCTTACACTTTAGCAGGTTCTGTTATCTTGGCTTCTTCAGAACACCTTTTCAAATCAATCATAATAATCTATAATTTCTTGTTGATGTGAAAACCAGCCCAGCCCTCCACAGTTGTCTCTGAACATGATTGCTTGATCTTGTCAGTGATGCCCGGAATCTATAGCCACTTGTTTCCGAACTTGAATAGTTTGGGCCCAATAAGCTTCATCGATATCCAGCAACAATGGATTGTGGTTGGATATGAGTTTTGGGAGGATGATTTGGCTACAATTCTGGTAGCGTGTGTTCTTGGTGATTTGACCATGTTAAAGGCTCACCCTTGAATCACGAATCAACAAGATCATGGCTTCCTACAAAATCAGCAAAAGCTCTTATACTCATCCTAACTTTGGAGTTCCTAAGCTTCTCCGATGCGAACCTGATCACGTTAAAATCTCCTCATAAGCACCATGGGTGCTGCCAACACACTCTAACAGAGTCCCAAACTCCAAACAAAAGTTGACTCTGCAGCCCGTATCTGATGATCCATACATTTTTGTTATGACCCGTTGCTTCCAGTCTTCCAGATCTGCCATACAAACAGACACCAAAAATTCATCAATCCAATGCACTAGAACTGAAAACTTGGACTTATCCCAGATCGTGATTCAACTGACTGTTGCTCCCAAAGCTACCTTGGCCACCCAATTGCAACTGCTGCTGCCCCAAATCTGATCCCATAACGCATCATTCATGGTTTGATTTTTTTTTCCTCTTGAATTAGAAGGATCTCAATCTTTCTTCTTCTCAGCCAGCAAATCAATCGCTTTTTTTCCACGGATTCCAGACCGCTAATATTCTATGAAAGGATCTCCATGGATCACAGCCTTTGATCTCCATCTTTGCCTGCTTCCTCTGCTTATGGCCTTCCCTTCTGTAAGAGACTTTGCTGTCATAGTTCACCGCAGTGGCTAGCCTTTCAGCTTCCATGATAGATCTTCTGTTTGCCACCCTTTCCTGGTCCTTCCCGACTTCAACTGCAGGATCCTTCTATATGCTTCATCAAAGACAGCCTGGAGATAGTTCCAAATGAGGCAAAGTCACCCCCCGCTCCTTAGTCTCCACAACTGTCTGACAAGATTCTGTCTCTGTATAACTCTTGCCTTCTGAAAATTTTGTCTTCCTCCAAGTCTCCCCACCTTATGGCATCCTTGCTTCTCAAGTATAAAGAATCATCCTCTGCCCATTGTCCAAGCATTTTGCAATGTTCCATTGCGCTTGTCTTAGTGGATCTCATTCAAGTATATCTCCTCCTCTCTTTTTTTTTCCTTTTTAATTTTTGCATAATATTATTTATAACTGTCTTGTTGAATTTAAAGAATCTATGACCTGTGGCCTAATTTCAGTTATGGCCCTTGATAGAGTGGAATGGCTGAAAAGGTTTCATGTAGCTGACCCCAATTAGTTGGGACAAGGCTTAGATGATGATGATGATGATGATGATGAACTGTCTTGTTGAATTTCAAAACCATTCCCTCAATCACTTCATTGAAATGGTTGTCAAAAAGGTTTGAAAACTATATCAGAAATGCCATTATGGTATCAAATGTGCTATTCCATATTTCCATAGAAGAAAGCATCATGGTCCAAGCTTTCTGCAATTTACTGTTGTGCTTGTCTTAGTTGATCCCATTCAAATTTGGGCTTCAAATGCTCAGAGCTAATATTTGTTCCCGTGGACTCTGGTACATGCACACATCATAATTGGGCTTTTGGATCCTTTTGCACTAACGCATCTAATATGTGTGCATCACATGTGCTGGCAAGTGTAAAATGTGAATTCTGCACACCCGTACATGCTGAATATTTCTATATTGGTGCACATTTTTTTTCCACATGTTCATCTCTCTTCAGCTAATTCATTTGACGAGGCGTGTGAATCAGGTTCCAAGAATTTACAAGGAAATGGAATCTGCTGGATGTACTCCTGACAGAAAAGCAAGGGAGATGTTTCAAACTGCTTTGATGATCCTTGAACAGCACGGTGGGTGTCTCATAGCATGTATATGTGTATGTCTGTATGGGTTTTGTGCTGATATGTCCATGTGTAACAGGCCACAGACATAATTGCAATTCAGAAGACTCCTAATATCCCGAACTCAGTGCTTGTTTTCGAGAAAGGAGGGAGAAACTTGTTAAAAGCCTCAAGGGAAGGAGTACGTCAGGATCAGAAGTTCAAGGCAATTTTCTTTTAGCAGGATTTTTTATCATCTTAATGGGGGAAAAGACAGTAAAATTGCTAGAGATTTCAAACAGAAGTACCAGTGTACCATACTCCACTTCAGTCTAAACAACTGTCACCAGACTGAGGAACAAATGCCAGAAGCAATGGCAGAAGCATCACCTTCTATTAAAGTATTTGCACAAATGCCTCAGATGGACAGAAGGGAACGAAAAATGCTGGTATTTCTTTTTCTTGGAAAACGAGTATTCTGGTGGCTATATTTTAAGCCCGGTCTTTTGGTTTGGGCGGGCAGTGTTTGGCACTATTGAATTGAATTGCAAATCCAGAGACCAGTTCATGATTGTAGGTGCGACTGGATCAGTAGCATGTATCTGTGGATGTAAGAAAGTGAATTGGTCAGAAGAGAGCTTTGAGCATTATTAGTTAATGGGTAGGAGTGCTTGCATGGGTAAAAAATAATAATCTGTCAAGCTGTTGCTTTGGAATTGAGGTTTTAGCAGTTCATGTTGGTAAAAAAATGGAATATTCATGAACAGTTTCATTGCTTTTTCTAATATATGCTGAGATGATCGTTTTCAATGTAGATGAATGGTTGGATAGATAGTTTATCAATCTGTATAAATTAGTTAGTCATGATACTCAATACATTGCATTCGCTGCATTTTAAGGTCTTATTGTAACATCTTTGTGTTAAAGAATGTGCAGTAATTGCTGGTGGCGAGTGGCAAAGAAGCAGAGATGATGGCTCTGTGCAAAGTGGGGAAGTTCCAATAGTCACCAACTTTTGAGATATCAACAAGTGCAATCCAGATGAGGAATCTTGGATGATTTCTCCGGCAGATGATTATCAGATTTGAACAGTTAATGAAGACCCAGAAAGTTTGCAGCTGAGAATTGATTTATGGGCCAGTGTTTACAGTCAACAGCATGCATCCAATAAGCTTGAAAGAAGGAAGATGAAACCAAGCAGCGTTTTTTGTTCAATGTGAAGCGGTAATCTTCTAGTCTACATTAGCTTCCATACATGATATTGTTTAGAAGGAACCTTAATCAGGACCGAAATAAGTGAATATACAAAACGGCAATATGCGGTGAAGAAATCAGGGGGCCTGTTTGGGGGTATTTTTCATGGAAAAGTGTAACTCCTTTGTTTAGAAAGCATCGTTAATCTGACATTTCAACGGAAATACCACTTTTTTTTCTTCTTTTTTTTCCTTCCCCATATTTCCTTGTAAATGTGCCGATTTATGATTATTATTATTATTATTATATTTCGTCCATAAAAAGGGTTGAGATCATTTTGCTAATTTTATTTATTTTTTATTTATTTTATTATTATTGTTGTTGTTGTTGATGCTAAAATCTGGATCACCCTCCACCGAGCTCTGCGTGCCCAGAGCGAACCCTAGTCCTTTTTTTTTTTCCTTCCCCATATTTCCTTGTAAATGTGTCGATTTATGATTATTATTATTATTATATTTCGTCCATAAAAAGGGTTGAGATCATTTTGCTAATTTTATTTATTATTTATTTATTTTATTATTATTATTATTGTTGTTGTTGTTGTTGTTGTTGATGATGATGCTAAAATCTAGATCACCCTCCGTCGAGCTCTGCGTGCCCGGAGCAAACCCTAGTCCTACACAAACAAAAGGCAAAGGAGACCTTGGCTAGAGCAAGGGACCCTCCAATGTCAAAGTCAAGCTAGGAAACAGGGTCTTAGTAATGTAGAGTGAGGTGAGAGTACAAGATATTGCATACATGTTCCCGTAGAAATGACTCTTATTTATACCTTAGGGTCCTACCGAACGTGCCCGATAATCTTGACACGGTCATCGCTAGTACACGAGAGCTATGCATGCGCGATCGTTGGCCGTTATCTAGAGATCATGCACTAGGCATTACACCGGTCATGCGTTACTAGATATATTCCATAAACGTCATCGTTGACCAAGCTCTCATCCGAGCTGACCTTATGGCTCAAATCTTGCTCGGCAATCCGAGTTCACAAACGAGCTAATCATTGTCACGCAAGGCAGGGAGGATCGGGTCGAAAGTACACTGGACAGGCGCATTATGACTTCTCTCCGAGTTGTCCTAAGAGCTCTTACAAGAGGACTCAGAGGTAGATCGGCTCGGACGTATCGTTACTACTCCAAGGTCCTGCTCGAAGGATGCGTGACGACTTCTTCCAAGTCCCAGGTTGGTGTCGTGGCTCTACAAGAGCCCTCGGGTCAGATGCTTGAAGGATGCGTGATGACTTCTTTCAAGTACCAGGTCAATGTCATAGCTTTACAACAGCCCTTGGGTCGGACGCTCACCTCGAGTCGGATGCTCATCAATCTGAGGCCTTGCTCATAGGTGTCAAAGTTGACCTCGATGCAGTTCGGTTCAGATTTACCCCTAACAATTATTATTATGAGTGGGGGAGGGGCAATCAAAGTAGGATTTGAGTGGTCTAGATGGAGTACATTTGATCCTCATCTACGGTGGATGCGTGCGTACGTATGATCCCACAGTGCGAGTGTATCAAATGTTATTTATGGCCCTTCCAACGAAATCTTATCTTCCCTCAGTCTATGCCTGATTTAAAAACAAGATTGTCGTTGACCCAGTGCCCATCCACATCACATGCAATCAAACACGGCACTGAGGATCAGACGCATCTGACCATTTGTGATTTTTATTTTTATTTTTCTCTTTGATTTCTCTCTCAGCGTGGACCTGGATCCGACCCGATTTTAAACGGGTCTCAAGATTTGAACCCAGGTTTGCGCAACGGATCCTAAACTCAGTCGGATCAAGGCCGGGGTGCGATCATCAGATCTAAGCGACCTGTTAGGAAATAGGAATAGAATCACATGATCTGAACCCAATTCGACCCGACTGATCCAAATGTGTGCCATACGAACAGGTTTTGGGAATGCCCTAGAAGAACTGGGTACTTCCGGTTAAAGCTCCAATCAATGGCCGGGTTTTAGCGGACAGAAATCTGCCAAGCAGTCGCTGGGATCAGCTAAGTGATGTGACTCTTAGTATATGGTCTATGCACTGTAGGGTGCTTTAGATGAACGGTCCAGATCTTGTCCACTATGGCACGTGTCAGGATACTGAGTGGTCGATAACTAAAGATGGTGGTCTCAGAATGTGCAGATGTATTTCAAATAAGACATGAGAGCTGATTGCTTACAGGCAACGGCATCACAACTTGTCACGGTGTACCTACTTTCCCAACGTGTCGCTTGCACAGGACATCAGTACCATGTAACAGAAGTCTCTGTACCATAGAGATGGCATTTCTTGAAAATGAGTCCGATCCGCTCGGTAGATGGGCCACACCTGTTTGTCGAGTCGGACAATCTGTTGTCCATTACTCACAGGTATGGCCCATTTAATGAGCAGGCCGGACTGATTTTTGTACCGGTTGATCTTGACAAAGATGCTCCCGGGTGTCTCGCTAGCGTGAAAGGTGATACGGCACCACAAGTTGGTGAATTTGGATGGTCTACCTGGTGGGCCATATTATGATTGAACAATTCTAGCATCTTATGGTGATTGTACGGAGCTACACTGATCAATAAACTTTTTTTCTTTCGAATCTGGACCGTTAATACTCTTCTATTTAGAAGTTACAGATCAACTGATAGGATTGGTGCCTGCAGTGTCTATTCTACGGCTTGGCATCCATAGTAAAGCCGACAAGATGGATGGTTCAGGTTCACCAGCATCCATAGTAGGGCCGACAAGATGGACGGCTGTCTAATCCAAAACTTTAGTGGCTGGAAGAAGGTTTCAATAGTGGGCATCCCTATCCCCACTCTTCCTTATAATATGGCTTAATTGAGTTTTGGACGGTCCTGGTTTTCTAGCTCATGCCCAACACAAGCTTGGGCAAATGATGGAATGAATATCACATGAACATGTCATGGTTGCTCAAAGAGATTTTTGTTCGATAGGATCCTTGCAATAATAATAAAAAGTAGCAGAAATTTGCATCCAATCCATCTAGCACCTCTATTAGGTGGGCCCCACATAATCACTGGTTTAGATCTAACTATTAGACTAAAGTGATGAGCATATTAATGCATCATATTGTGATTGTGATGTCACATATAGGTATAAACAGTTACATTGATGCTGTGTTTCTTATGCACAATATTTGAATTAGACGTGGATTTTTATTCACGGAGCCTAATGAAGGTGGATGTTGTGATGGCTACATTCATGAGATGGTACAAGTTGTGATGGACACGACTTTTTCAATACCTTATCCTATTAAATCATGATATTGTTACTCATCAATATTGTTTGATCATCTCGATTATTAATGTATAGATTGGCCCTTTAATTCCGCATTTTAAAAAATTATATTCTTATTTTAATTAATCCAGTAGTGACAGAGTAATGGAAAAGCAATGAAAAAGGCGCCATGATGTATGTAAGATGAGAGAGCTTAAAATCAGAAATTTCCCTACAAACATATTATAAATTTCACCAAGAGGCAGCTTTTCATTAACATCCGCAGCTCCATTCTTCTGCGGACACATGGGCCCCACTCTTCTCAACTGAAAAACGAATAAAACAAAATAGACATCCTCGGGTCGAGTATCATATGATTGCTGGTTAGCTTTTTGGTAATGGCCTGAGGTAGGAGCGGCCAGCGGCGCGTGTGGACGCGGCAGTTGATGCCCACGAGCGCCTGTATATGCCCATAAAAAGCTGACCGAGGTGACCCCACCCGCTTCATGTCCCCTTTGCCATTTCTGTGTATAGAGCTTTCAAAAGACGAGAGCAGAGCTGGTCATTTCTGGACATGTGACATGAGCGTACGACATCAGAACCGTTCATTCATTAGGTCCAACGAAGAATGCGCCGTATGCCAAATAGTAAACTGTTTGAATATATCTTAACCTTTTAATCAATAACGTACAGGAGTAGGAAAAAAAGGAAAGGCTCACTTTCAATGAGAGAAGGTTCAATTAGTGATGGTTAGGATCGTCCTATCGAGATAGCTTTGGATAGTGGCAGATCAACGGTGGAGTACGCAGGACGCATGGTTTGGATCACCGTACGTGTGAGTCAAATATTCAGTGCAAGATATGAAGGCACTGGATTGGATCTGTCGCTCATGTAAGAATGGGATATGGACTATACGTGTCAGGGATTCTCAACAAGGCAATTATTATTATATGAGAGCACTTTGGATCCGTTGATAGAATGACGATTGCTTGTGTACGGTGATCCTAACTGCCTGCCTGATTGGTCCCACTGGGCCATTTCACCACCAATCATGCAATCCTAGTGGGTGTTTCCCGACCATCGGGCCCACCTTGATGTATATGTTACATATCCACGCCGTCCATCCGTTTTTCTAGCTCATTTTATGGCATGGATCAAAAAATATAGCAGACCCAAATCTCAAAAGGACCACACGGTAAGGATTGAATTCCCACCATTAAAAACTTTTTGGGGGCATCAAATGTTTTGAATCAAGCTGATATTTGTGTTTTCCCTTCGTTTAGGCCTTTGTGATCTCATCAACAGGTTCGATAGCAAATAAACATTTCAGTGGGCCCTAAGAAGTTTTTAATAGTGGGCGTTCAATCATCACTGTTTTCTGTGGTGTGGTCCACCCGAGATTTGGATCTGCTTCAGCTTCAGGCGCATGCCCTAAAATTATCTGAAATAACATATGGACGGCGTGGATATACAAAACATACGTCAAGGTGGGCCCCTGGTCGATTGACCACTGACTGGAAATTGACTTAAGCCACCTAGTAAATGAACCTTCAATCACTGATGACGGTTCTCTTAAAGACAGTGGTCGATCTCTTGTTATACTTAAGTAAACAAAGACATGCTTACGTGTGAAATTGACAAATACGTACATCAATCCAGACCATCCAAATGATGTATGGGGCATATACCAAAAATGAAATTGAGTGGACCACCCTAATATTTTATTTGTGGACCCTGACCTGTTCACTATTTGTCAGCATGACTGTCCAATTGATTGGCGTAGTAAGGACGACCAACTAAGTGTAACTTCTACGTTACATGATTTGGACGGTTTCGGTTGAGTCAGATCACATGCATCCCACATGTAATATGTACAATCTCCATTTCCATTATTTGTATGGATCATCATACTCTGCCAGCTATCAAATAACCTCTCTTCGAGATATTATACAATGAGGGCCACCCACATCATGCTATGTGTGCAAAGTCTACTATGATCCAAACCATCCACGTGGCAAACTTCTGACCGTTCAGATGATCCATGACTGTAAGGCAGACAGTAGCTCGCACCTGGAAACAGATTGCGTGGTGTGTTGCACACCACCGACCTCCTTGATGTTTCCGTCACCAAGTTCTGTGGGCCCCACCAGGATGTATGTGTTAAATCCACACTGTCCAATCATTTTACGAGAGCATTTAGGTGGGTCCATATAACTTGGTGACATCAGCAACAACGGAAGTCGGTGGTGTGCGGCACACCACGCAATCCGCTTCCCTCTCACCATAGTGGCAGCGTCCGTAGGTAATCTTTTCTTTTTTTCTTTTTCTTTTTTTAAGACACGCACACACACCCCCACACACTTGTGGAATTTCGCCACCCATGTATACTCAAACCCTTGACCGCGTGTTGAAACTCCCCTTTCACAGCTTCATTGGTTTATTGACTTCTCTTCGATTCGCCAACGCAGAAATGGACGGGTAGTAGTTGTATGTAGACTTCAAGGGATTGGCAAGTTTCCATCAGCGTTACCTTGAAGATCTTTGGGTGAAAGAATGCTGCCGTCCATTTGCCATGTGGGTCACATAGATACGTTGAGTCAGCTCAGTTTGGCCCACCAGATGATCGGATGGGATTTATTTTTTTTAAGCCCTAGACCTTCTTCAGGGACAGGCTTTAGGACAACTGGGATGTTTTCGCACGTTGGCCGTACGTGCAAGGTGTACTGTAACTCTCGCGTCCATAAGGCATCCATACTTTTATAAAGGAAGCGCGCTTCGGCGGTTTAGGTACCACCGTAACCATAGTGGGACCAGAGAGTTTTAACTAAATCTAAACCGCCCATCAGATGCGTCACCCAAAGAAAACATTAAAAGTTAAAAAAGGTCATCTTGATCCAAAATTCAGGTGGGCCATAGCGCATGGAACGTGTTGAGACGAAACTGTCAATGTTGATTAGAGTTGAAGGACTAGCGTGTTGTATATATAGAATCCAGACCGCTCATTCCTTTCATACAGGACATATGAAAGGTATGGACAAAATCATGATGTTTTACGACTCAGATGTACCCCTGTGAAATTCAAGGGTAAATGTTGCACCCGAGATTGTTCCATATATGTGGCCCAATTTAGGCTTAAATCCAGATGAATATATATCCTTACGGTTTTTCTAAGGTGATACATCTGATGTGTGGGTTGGATGACGTGGATGCATCACGTGAATGTCACATCTAGCCTGTAATACAGTAAGTTTACGGTGGTACCGGTACCACTGGAGCGCGCCCAATTTGAAAATAAAAAGACCATTGTACCCCTGGCTACCACAATTGCGGGTCACGCGTCTTTCGTCACCCATGTTGTTGATGCTCTCGACGCGGATCTGGACTGGTCTGTAAAGACAATATCGCCCCTGTCTTTATTGTAAATTGCGGGGCATTCAATGCCCTGTGGACCCGCAATTCTCCCGGTTGCAGGAAGGGAATGATACCGTAGAGAAGGATATTGGTGGGCCCAGCTAGGATGAACGATTTTCTTTCTGAATCATGTAGAATGCAGTAGTACCATTAGACTGACGGTTCTGATTGATAAATCACCTCAAGAGGACGGAAATCGTCAACAGCATTTGTTTTACACAGCGTGTAAAACACCCAAGCTCTATGACGCCCAATATGTTTTGCATGGGAAATCCACTCCGTCTAACGTGTGAGAAACCTTATGTTCACCGTCCATAAAGAAGATTAGCCTCGTAAAAAACTTACATAGACCACACACGGGAACAATGTAAGATTGTGCCTAAACAAGTAAGTTCACATGGTGTGGCCCACCTGAGTTATGTATCAGCCTCATTATTTAAATATTCCTTTAATCCTTATGAACCACGCCTGATGAATAGATTTGATGAAAGATAAAACATCATGGTGACCCACACACAAACCTACGGTTGACCTCCCATCCCATGTATTCCATGTGGCCTGGCCCACCTGAATTGTCCAGCATGATTTTTGCCCCCAGGGCCTATCATATTGAGGAGTACACCTGATGGAGGGAGTAGATGTCACGCAAACACAACATTGTGAGCCCTTAGAGCTTGGGTGGGATGGGATTCCGGTTATGAGCTTGGGCGTTATAGTCTGTACAAGTGGACTATTATTTTACTGGGCACATGACCCACTAATGATGTCCCAAAACGACTAAGATTATCAGTTGCATCACTATAATTACTTTAATATGATGATCAGTACCGTCCAAACATTGTCCATATAAATCAACAATCAACGGTTAAAAATCATTGGTTAGTCACTCAGACATATGACCCATCCAAGATTTATAATTTCATCGTTTTCAGGCAAAACATATATTTCAACGTGCTTATTGCAACCATTGTGTTAAATATTACATATGTTCTCTAATTAAATATATTAAAGTTAATTTAGTAATTAAATTCATATACCATGCATAACTATCTTTGGATTAAAGTTTATTCTCAATCCAAAGTGCCAAATACAATAGGAGGATTTCAAATCCAGGGTTCTAAATCTAGGGAGTTCCAAATCCACGCTCTCAAACAGGCCCATACTACCATTGATTTCTTTTCTTATCATCAATTCGTGGGTTATGTTCACGCCGGTGATTGAGCTAGATGGGGCCATGAATCCAAAATGTTGATTTGGTAAGCTAACCATATTAGACTTTCAGATGGGAAAAGTCATGCCCATCTATAGCTAGGTGGTAGAATCAGGGAATAGAGGAGGGCATTGAGGAGGGTGACAGTTACTAGTGCACACTCCATCAAGGTACTAAAATAATCAATAGCACCCAATCAAAAGGACAACTTTCAAATGGATATTGAGAACCACACACCTGTCCAAGTTCACCGTAAATCACACAAAATCCAATTCAGATTGACATGTTGGCTAATATAAGCCATACAAACTCCAAAATAAAGTCATATGTGCCATTTAATGGTAGAAGAAATCCAAAATCTACACCTGCAAAAAATAAATCCTTTTAAAAATTGTCCGGAGCATAAATCAATTTTTACTGCCACCTTTTCTCTTTTGAATAGTTGCAGTGAGGTGTTCTTGCAGTCAACAACTAATAAATTAAATTCAGAAGTGATCAAGGAGTAGAAATTGGATTTTCGGATTTCCACCCTTACCAGGTGTCGGACTTTCTGTGTGTCAGCAGTCCATCAAGGCCGGCCCAAAGAATGAATTAAATTTTTGCTAGTGGAAATTGAATTTTTAATTTCAACATAGTACTCTTACCACATCATTCTTTTTATTTTTCATTTTCTTCTATCAATACCCACTTATTATACATCTTTTTATAATTATTTTTAAAAAATCAATAAAAATAACATTTTTTATGCTTTTACCTGAACATTGACATAAAGTCTCAAACCAACTACCCCAGTCGACCAATGAAAAAATGGGATGTGTCTAAGAGCTTTCAAAAACTAATTAGGATAAGCCCTTCATGAGAATGATTCAAGAGTTCATGGGGATTAAAATTGTGCAATATCAGATGAGATAAATCTTTTAAAGAATAAGACTTTTTTTTTTAATAATGTTATATTTTATATATCATGTACCTACAAATAACCAAAATGATATCACTCTCACTTATGAATACCCCGTTCTCTCTCATTTCTAA
Source organism: Magnolia officinalis (assembly GCA_021015155.1). Taxonomy (NCBI): domain Eukaryota; kingdom Viridiplantae; phylum Streptophyta; class Magnoliopsida; order Magnoliales; family Magnoliaceae; genus Magnolia; species Magnolia officinalis. The sequence continues at coordinate 781,189 of JAJHSJ010000007.1, forward strand.
CACAACACCCCAACCATAATGCCTAGCTTTGAAGATTAGGCAAGGACTTTCTACAAAAAAATAATAAAATAATATAAAATAAAAATAAAAATAAAAATTCTCGACTCCTTTTATGACCATCTTGGAATGAATTTTAGTTAAAAAGTTTTAAAGACTAGATGAGGATATTCTAGAAAAAAAAAAAAAAAAATTTAAATGGTGAAATACTCTCATCCTTTTGTGACTAACCTCCCACGGGTTTTATACAAGAAAATCCTAAGAGTAGGGAGTGGATAGAAGGATTCTAATCATCATCTCAAATCAAGGGTGTTCTTCCTTCTTTGCTCATATCTTTAACCACAACCTTTCATTTGTGATTAAAGATTTCATATAATAACACTGGAGATTTAAGAGCTCCAATCATTTTTTTTCCTTCTTCAGATGAGTAAATTTCATTGTCAAAGTGGATCTCACATACACATCACAATAGGCCAGATCATCTTCTCTTTCAAAAGAGTGGTTCTAACATTAGCATCACGGTGGGGCCCACCTGATCATCTTCTCTTTGAAAGGTGCGCCATCCTATGTTTGGCGCCTTATCTCAAAAATCAGGCCAACCAAAACTCAAGTGGGCCACACAATAACTAACAGGGTAAAATCATGGCTAAAACGTCTAAATTCACTAGTGCGGCCTCTCAAGCTTTGAAATACCATGAATTTTGTCTTGGCGACATGTTTTTATTGAATAGGTTAGAGGGCATATAAACCAGAGCTCCACACACACCTATTGCTACACCTTCGCATCCTTAGTTGTGTGGTATACCTGAGTTTTAGATTAGCCTAATTTTGGCTTCCAACGTAAAGATGAGACAGTGCACCTTATGAGCCAGGTGGATCTGATGCACATCCCCCACACATGATTTTTGTTTAAGTCTCACACACGAGTGCATGCAGTTCTTCATAACCGGGTCGCGAGATTGTATTCCTTAACCTGATCATTAATATCTAGTTCAGGTCCACGTTGGGTGGAAGTTGATATAAGCTTGATCAAGCCTAAATTAATTAAGATGGTCCATAGACAATGCATTTATTTATAGGCCAGGTCTAAGTCAAGTTTGCCTGATGTTTCTAATACCTCATTTAAAACAAATTGCTTTTGAGTAACCTAGGCGCCTCTACAATCCAATTCTAATATCCCACAATATTTGTTTTTATTAATTTGATTTAAGTTGACTGACACATTTGCATGAATTAAAGGAATTTAGACAGTAAGGTCTAGACCTAACCAGGTCAAGTTACAGTAGAATACATTTTTGGACTGTCTAAACCCAAATCCACGTAAACATATCCATGCCAAGCCAGACAATGTGGACTTTGAGAGGCTTAAACCCATGGTTTGAGGACTCCTTTGAGTCGTATCCAACTCGTCTGAGTTTACTCAGTTTCAATGGTGAACGGATCGATTTGGTACAACAATTCGGCCCCAAGATTGGGTGAGTCATGACTCGACTCAAAAATAAATACGAGTCAGGACAAGTTGCTGAGTCGAGAAAACATGTTTAAATCTAATAATAGCAGTGTGGTGACATGGACCTAGCCAATGGGTTCAAATATAGACCAGGGGTTTTGTCCAACCACCGGTTGAGTTGACAATCATCACCCCAAACTTTTTAACGTGTTCATAAATCATTAAACACTGTTAGAGTTTTTTTTTCTTGGTTAAAGAAAGCCTCTTAATGCCTTATATTTCTTTCTTTCTTCTTCTTCTTTTTTTTAAAAAATAAAAATGAGAAGTACTTGGACGAATCACTTAGAAAGGGTCGGTAAGTAACTTATAATAATAATAATAATAATAACTTGAACTCGTGGTTGCATCGGGACACTTGGACAGTTGTTTTTTTTTTTTTTTTTGGCTTAGCTTGTTAGTACACGCCCATGTTAGTAACCCCCCCGGGGATCGATACCAAGACCTCAAGTGTTGAAACGAGGTATCTCACTCAGTCTGCCAGTTGAGCTATGGATCGGAGTGTGACACTTGGACAGTTGACTACACGTATGGTACATGGGCAACCAGGCAAACATCACACCCATATGATAAATATGAGCCATTTGTTCAATGGTCTTTACTATTTTTTATGGACGCTCAAGATCATTTAGATAAAAGAAACCAAAAAAAAAAAAAAAAAATTAGGAGTCCAACCAACAATTTAATCCATCTACTTGTTAGGGCCTATAATGGATTTGCTCATAATATTAAAATATCACTTTTTCTTTGGCAGTTGCAACCAGCTGATCATCCATGTGTTTGAAAACAGCTGGTGGTACAAAATAATGTCAAATCGAGAATGGATTGGGCCATCTGATCAGTGTGATTTTTGCTCATAGACCACTTAATGTACAGTTCAGATTGACTGATTAGACGGGTCCAAGTGAAGCAATATAATCTATGGTGCTCCGAAAGTATGAGAGCATCTGGCAAAACTGCATTGCAGTGCAAAATACCCAATCCAAAACAATTTGCATCTTAAAATTTATGAAAAAGAAATCTTAAATGGAAGCTTTGGATTCAAAATTTGAAAGCTTACATGCTGTTTTCTGTTGGAAATTTTAACGTACCAACCGAATTTCTGGGTAGCGGATTAGGTTCGACCTTAATGTGGGTCCCAACTTGATGTACGTATTGTACATCCATGCCGTCCATCCATTTTGCTCTATCATTTTAGGCCACGAGCCCAAAAATGAAGCAGGTCTAAATGTCAGGTGGACCATATAATAGGAAACAGTGGTGATTAACACCTCACCATTAAAGTTTCCTATGGCCCATCGTAAAGTTTATTTTCCATCCAACCTTTTGATAAGGTCACAAAAATCTGGATGAAGGGAAAAACAAATATCAGCTTGTTCCCCTACTTTCGTGGCCCACAATAAATTCTTAATGGTCAATCACCACTATTTCCTATGGTATGGTCCACCTGAGATTTGGATCTGTTTCATTTCTGGACTATTACACTAAAATGATCTAGAAAAACGTATGGACGGCATGGATATAGAATACCTACATCAAGATATGCCCCACTTTAAGGGCCGCACCTTTTTGGATGAGACGGGGGCCGCAGCTAATCCGCTTCCGAGAAAAACTTTGATACTCTGGCAGAGTGTGATGGATAATACCCAGGCAGTTAGATATTGCTTAATAACACACAAGTAATTTAAATTAAACTGTCTAAATCACGGGTCCTACTTTAGATGAGTTGTGAATAAAAAAATAATTTTATTTGATTATATGACTACCGATTTGGTGGACATGTATTGGACGGTTTAAAATGAAATATCCCACATTGTTTCAATAAACAAGCGTCCGCGAGTCAGAGATCAGGAATGTTCAACCTGTCTGATTTTTGGACGGTAAGTTAACAACAATAGGTTCTACAGTTTAGCGGGTTTAAGTTGAGTTAATGTAGGCCATGTGTACAATTTGTGAATGACTGAGTATCAGGAGTCTTACACTGTCAGAGTATCAAATAACTACCCCAAGACAAAAGCCCATAAATGGCATCGACTTTCGTTCTGATATTCTCAGCTACCCTCTTCCTTGTTTGGTTTGGAAGAAAGAGGCATTATATATGATACATGTAACCTGCCTCTCTCTACAATGCGCATGGTTTCCGGTTCTGAAAAGTGGGCCCATTGTTTGATAATCCAGACCATTTGTTGGTCGTAGCCCACTTCAGATGAGTATGACTCAAAAATCTTCCCTAATGGGATGAGTTTGGCCACTGATACACAACTGAAAATAGAAAATAACAACAGTGGTCCACATTTTAACTGAAAAAAAGGTTCTAGTTTTGGTCACTCGGGTATCCTACCTGTGAGATTTTTAGGCCATGTTCCAACTACAGTGAGATACGACAGAGCAATGGTCTGGATTAGTGGACCATGAGCTCAGCTTGTTGGAATTCAAAACCATGAACACTGTCCAAAGATGTGACCCACAGATTCTATGGTTCCTCATCTAGGAAATGGCCAAAATAGAATCATTTCTTTCCACAAATTTCAAATGCTGGTGTGGTTAGGAATTTGAAGTCATCTAGTAATCATGGAATGGTAAAAAAATTTAATCTGGAAGCCATTGAAGAAAAATCTCTAATTCACTCAGTAAAAAAAAGTAAATAAAATTGTCCAAGGGTTGTTTGGATGCACCATCAAAAAGGGCCGTAAACACCTAAAACTGCCATTTGAGCCAAACTCAGTCCCCACCGTGTGTTTGGATGCATTATTGGAAAACCTCGTCCCATCTCCCACTTCACAAAATAGCCAGTAAAAATCCAACTCAACCTATTGATTGTGGACAAATCTTCCAAAACCCCGAGAGCGAAAACTCCTTTCACCAACGAGTGTCCAAACAGGCCCCGAAAGTTTTTAGGGACACTGTGCAGCTAGGACCAGTGTGCACACATTTCCCACCATCAGTGAACGTAACGTACGGACAGTCTCTCCTACTCTTATGGCTGTTTGATTTTTGAAGGTAAGTAATAATTACTTACCAAATAATTATCGCATCGTTTCTTGCGCCTGCATTAACGGCTTAACTTTTTGGCCTTAAATTCAAGAATGGTTGCCAAATGAATATAGGGCCCACAGTGAGGTACATGATGTATCAACACCGTTCATCCTATACGTCATATACGTCAGCCTGATTTATGCCATTAACCCAAAAATGAGGCAGATTCAACGCTCCAGTGGACCACACCATAGGAAACAGTGGAAATTGAATGCTTGCCGTATAAAAATTTATGCGGCCCGTAGAAGTTTTGGATGAGGAATATTTGTGTTTATCCCTTATCAATGTTTTATGACCTCATGAACATTAGATGATATATAAACATTAATGTGGGCCCAATAAACAAATTAATTTTTAACGGCGAATGTTTAAGGCCATTTTTCCTGTGATATGAGCCACTTGAGCATTGCATTTGTCCCAATTTTAGACTTAGGCCCTAAAATCTTCTGATAAAACAGATGGACGGTGTGGATATGTCATGGGAATGTAAATTAGTTTTTTCAAACTAATTTTCGAAAAGAAAATGCACTTGAAAATTCAAACAGGAGAAACGATAATAATAACCTTTTTCAAGGGTATTTTCCTATTCCCTCAAAATCAAACAGGCCCTTAGTGCATGTTGAAGGGGGACGCAGGGTCCTTATATCCTTGCCTTGTGGTATACTCTCAAGAGTTTCAAGAGATGATGTCTGGAGTTCAAGGAACCATAGGTGGTGAAATCTCACGAGGGCGTGAGTGCATGGGTGGGTGAGTGTCGAGCGTGTGTGTAAAAAACAAAATTGGAACCAGGGGAAGAATCTTTTCCCTTACTAAATTCTATAAGATTATACAGTGTGCGGACCATTCTTGGTGAAATCAACACTAGACACTATAATAAATCAATTTTCCAGAAGTAGAATTTTGTCCAGGTGGACCATTCAGTGCGACCATAATAGATCACAGTAACAATGAGTCAAAATGGTACGAGAAACTGAAAAATCAAAACAGTAAAATCTCTGCACATGAGAAGTACTAAAAACTTCTCTTATAAGTAGGCATGCTCACCAGCGCACCTGTGTGCATGTCCGCACCTTTGTACATGTGTCATAGGCCTCTAATCTGAACGGATGTGATGTGGCATCCCATGAAATCCCTAGGTACCAATTTTCATCTTTGACTTAAAACTATGGTGGGCCATAGCAAAGAGAGATGCAAATAATGGAGGAAACTGTTTTATTTTTTCATAGCCCACTTAATTTTTAGATCAAAATAAAAGTTAAACCGTGACTGTTTCATAGAGTGCTGCGTCACATGGATCATTCAAATTTTGGACTCACAATGTATGATGAGTTCTCAAAAAGTATTCACAAGAACAGGTGAGACAGTTTATATATATGGGAAAAGGTACAAAGCGCTTGAGCTGATTTTAACCTCCCATGAGGTCTTGCTGTGTGGGCCCCACCGTGTCAGTCAGATACACCATTCCATCGTGGGCCTATGTAAAGCCCTGAAATTCGGGGGTCGAGTATGAACTCAACTCCCGAGTTCCAACGCATCACTTATGCAACATAAATAATGATGTTTAAATGTTGAGTGAGTAGAGCATAGAGCAATAAACATGAATGAGATTATACCAAACAGTAATTCATACTCACCAGTTCATATAAGGCAAGCGGAAGACTGAAATTTTATTTAAAGTATGTAAAGAACAAAATTTTTGTGAACACCTGAGTATGAACTCTAACTGAGTACCAATATACATGTATTGTTTCTGAGTCAAAAATTAAAATACAATCTACAAGATAAGTCCTGAAATCCCCACGATGCAGTCGGCCTAAGCAAAGCCGTTAGAGTACTGCATAAATGAGAACTCATCCTGGTCCTCGTCGAAATCGGGCTCCGGCTCCTGAACCGACGCGCCGTCTATACCTGCGACAGAGTCTGGTTGGTGTTGCAAAACCGTCCCGTAACGTGGGAGTGAGTAGCTAACTCAGTGGAACAATAAAGCATAGGTTAACATGTTATCAATTCAATCAAGCAGTAATGATAAAGCAGTACAAATCAAACACTCCTAACTACTCTTATTAATGCAAGTATGAATGCAGTCATGATGTATGCCCTTGCCAAACCACCCTCATGCGACATCATCTTACGTTCGCGAATGCTTAACTCCCTCAGTGCTCCACATCTACTAGGCACATGCGGTGCGATGATGAACATGATTACGAGGTATTACTATTCCATTTCAAACAGCAGTATTGGAAAAACTAAGGTACCTCCCTTGTATCATCCCAAACATGATCCATTCTAGGGTCGTCAAGCCTAGTTAATCTCATACGATATTATGATTTGAGAGGCATAGCGAAGGCATCACAAAGGGCTCGTCACCCGTCAGCGCGGATACAGATCTCACCGTATGCGGCTCAATTGCTGGCCGTCAGCTCGAGTACAGGTCTCACCGTACTCGGCTCAATCACTAGCCGTCAGCTCGAGTACAGGTCTCACCGTACTCGGCTCAACTCATACTCTAGTTGCTGTGAAAGACTCGTCGCCAAACACAGACCCTTGGAGTATACTCGAAGATACTACAGAGGACTCGTCACCCGTCAGCACGAGTACAGGTCTCACCGTACTCGGCTCTCGCCGTAAGTATCGACAGCTCGAATACAGTGTCCCATACCACCGTATTCGGCTCACGAGTTTGGGTTGCTCAATGGTCACTACGGGGAGGCACTTGGCCCCAGCATAGGCCGACAGCTCGGCCACGGTGTCCCATACCACCATGTCCGGCTCATGAGTCTTAGCGGATCGAGGTACCATGGTTAACGGGATTGCCACTGGTAAGTTTGGTACCCTAGGTTCAAACAGAGATGACCAAACATGGTGAACACTCATCCGACATATCGGGCTACTTGGCGAGCCTGACTAGCTCGAGCGCACAACAAGTTGGGTGATATGGAGCGCAAAAGCACTCCGTGTGGCCAACCACTATCGCCAACCGAAGTACGACTCGGGTTCGTCAGACACACCCCTTGTGGCGACATGAATCTCAGCCACAACTTCAAGTCTGGTACCGAATGTCTGGACTATAGACATAGTCCCAAACTCAATCAATCTTCATCCATAGCATGTGGAGTAAAGCATGATAAACAAAGTAATACAAGCATGTTAACAGGCATGTCATAAGGCATGTTATAAAGCATGAAGTAAAGCATGTTGTAAAGCATGTTGTAGAGTACTATACAAATAGGGATACAATTACATACATATCACAAGTGAGTGGTTATAGCGAACCACCACATGGAAGGTATCTTACATGTCTCTAAGGTAGTCGGGAATTCTATATCAGCACCTATCTAAGGCACTAACACTTAAGCATTTACACTCACAAGCATTTACACAAACACTTAGGGTGTACTATTCCAACATACATGACGTATGTTAGCAAAACACGTATTAGGGCTATCCTTTCGCCAAGCGAGTATTTTATCCGTGTATACCATAATCATACAGCAAATAATCATGACAATTGCATTTCCAAAATTTACACATATGCGGTATTTCTAGAATACACAATTTCAACATACGTAGTATTTACAAGCGAACATGTATTACGGCGATTCCTTTCGCCAAACTAGTATTTATCCATATATTGTATAATCATACATTAAATAAACATGTCAACATTTTTCCAAAAAAAATACGTATACGGTATTTCTACGTATACCTAGAGTATGTGAAATTCCATATTCTACAACGTTAATCGAAACAGGAAACGGAAAGCACTGTACATGTGCAATTGCATGCAGATCATGAATCTATCATTATCTGACATTGAAAGCGTTGAAAACCGTAACCTATACACCTAAAGTCCTCACCTTTGTCCTTGGAATCTCAACGAATCAGCAAGGGTTGATGAGCCTCCGTATACGGGCGTTTTCTAGGCTAAAGAGCAGAATCGGTTAGCCTTTTCACAACCTATAGCCTATACACTTCAAATCAGACCTAGGGTTAGGGTTTCTCACCTCAAAACGGAGTGGATACTGCTGGGAAAGTGCCTGGAAAGAGGCGGTTGTAGGCCGTGCGATGATTGAAAGCAGAGGCAGAAGAGGAAGTACTCCCACAAATCCCAAGCTTTTCTCTCCCTTTCTCTCTCTCTAGGGTTTTATCCCAAATTCGCATGGCTGTGAGAGGGGCTGTTCTAAGCCTCTTTTATAGCCTAAAACCTCTCCAGAATAGACTCAGGTTCAAGAGTTACTGCTATTATAAGCAGTTCGGCACTTTTTCAGCTTAAAAGAGGGGTTCTGGTGGCCCTCCTTGAGCCAAACGTCAGACTTAAGCTCTCCACACTTGGATCTACATGGGATTACGTTTTCGACTCGATCGGATTCCCAGATCGCACGTGGCGGACCACTTTCAGTTCAACGGTCAGTGGGCCACGATCCGAAATTCCAAGTACATGTAAATGTTCCTGAAATTTTTCTTGATCCGAGGGTGTAATTTGGTCTGATTCTGACGGTTTGGTTGCTTAATACTGATGCGCAAACGAATGGTGCCAGATCACTATTCCAAATATTTATTTTGTAAAGGGAATAGTGTTTTTCACACTCCCTCGCTCCGGACTCAAGCGAATGGCCGTGGGACATCGGCTAGACCTGATTTCCGAGGTAGTTGTCAAGCCCAGTGAGGCGGTCCTAGTTCCTTAACTTCGTGTTAATCGGACTTCCGATGTGCGGTCTAGACCTAATACGAAGTTTCATTTCATTCCCGAGAGCAGCCGGGTAATGAGTTTGATCCTAAACTTTAGGGTAACCTAGAGTCACTGATTTTGCAAGTTTTGGGTCTTGCAGATCGTATTTAAAGCGATCCCAACGGATTTCATGGCTAATCGAGTTTTGTACTTAGTTAACTTTGTTAAATTTCTAAAGGATTTAATCCTAATTGATTTCTGGTCGAGATGGTACTCGAGCCTAAGTACGGAAATTTACGGGTCGTTACAGCCTAAGTCTCAAAAATCAAGTCAATCCATGACTTTTGTGGGCCACACGACATAAGGGGTTGTGCACCATTAAAACATTCATAATCATTTTTGTGGGCCCACCGAGATGTGGTTTGCAAATCCAGCCCATCCATTATGTGTGTCCCACTCGGACAAGGGTTCAGAACAAGTTTCAGAAGCATTCAAAACTAAGGTAGGCCCCACCAAGTGCTTTTATATGTTTTTGGCATGTCTTCACATGATTTAGATGGTATGACCCACCTGAGTTCCGTATACGGATGATTTTTGGGATATTCCATAATTTAAAGGGGAAGCATCAAATGCACGGTGTTGATGTTCGAAACGCATCACGGTGAGGTGTATATATATATATATATATATATATTATATATATTATATAATATATATATATATATATTATAATATATAGTATTTAGAATATACAATTTTGTTATACTTTGAAATTTTATTATTAATATTATTTTTTTAATGTTGTAATTTGGAAGAGTGGTGCAGGCGTTGGTAGGTGATCGGTTCAAGCTCAATCTAGTTCTCAGAGACATTCATCAATGGGGCTGAATATCTTACAACCACATGCACAATAACCAGCACCCGACATGAATTTATCCCAATCCATCATTGGGAAGTACATTCCTTAACATAGGAGGGATATAACTAAAGTTCCCAATGAACAAATAATCGGAATACCCCTTTGGTAGTTTTCAAATGGATGGTTAAAATTAAAATAATCGTTTATCCAAATTCAACAAGTAAATGCCCCATAAACCAGTAGTTAGGATCATCCAATCAATCTGAATATTCTAGGTGGATTAAGTGGGGCCCATGATTTGGACGTTTTAGATTATGGTACATGCATGTGGCGTGTATATTGACTGCATGCCTTGTCATTGGTAGTCATACTAAGGGAGTGTGTGTGTATATCAAAATAACTCCACTTGGTGCTACAACATGTGACCATTTTAATAACTTGGTACCAACCCATGTTGCAGACCGCACGAAAGTAGTAAATGAGATGGATTCCGGTGATAGTTGAATATCATTTTAAAATGGTGGTGACTAGTCAATCGTACGAATGGTACAACCGTACAGTATTCCATCCGATTGCGTGGTGACCCCAACCAACACCATTGGCTCGATAGCCTTGGGATTTAATTGGACTAGATGCTGGTGTTAGAGATGGCTACTCTTTTTTGGATGGACCTCATCTCTGCAGCACGTGGCCTATCATATCCCGGTGCGTCCCTACACAAGTGAGTTACGTGTCGTTGGGGTCACCATTCAATCAGTGTTCATCCAGATGGGCCAAATCACTAACCCAATTGTGATTGGACGGTAATTCAGAAGTTCCGCTCAGAATTCCAGTAGTAGTAGCCGTATAATTTTGTCAACCATTCATTTGAATGGTTAGGATCACTCTATCTGCTTGTGATTTCAGAGATATCATCTGATATACAGTGTTCTTTACAATGGGGGTGACCTGGAATGGAGAGCCACATGGGAGTAGAAGGAGATGCAACCATCTTCAAAAGAGAACTGATCCCTGTACGCATGTACCACCAACAGTAGTACAGCCACCTTCCCATTGCATTTGGAACGGATTTAGTTAGGCAGAGGTAAAACCAAGTTTGGTCAGGCCGGGACCGTGAGGCCCACCTTGATGTATTTGTTGTATATCCAAGCTGTTCATCTATTTTTTCAGATCATTTTAGGGAATGGACCAAAAAATGAAATAGACTAAAATCTTAGGTAGACCACACCACTGGAAACAGTGGTGATTGAACACTTACCATTGAAAACTTCCTGGGGCTCATTGTAACGTTTATTTGCCATCCAACCTGTTGATAAGGTCATGTAGACGTGGACGAAGGGAATATATATATATATATATATATATATATATAATATATATATATATATATATATATATATATCATCTTGATCCAAAACTCTTTTGGGCCACAACAATCTTTTAATGGTCAGCCACTACTATTTCCTGTGGTATGGTCCACTGAGATTTGGATCACCTTCAAATTTTTTGTTACATTCCCTAAAACGAGCCGGAAAAAACGGATGGACGGCGTGGATATATAACTCATGCATCAACTGGGCCCCACGGTCTCGGCCTGACCGAATCCGCTCCCATTTCCGTCCCAAAATTTTTCCCTTCTATTATTGTAAAAGAGGTTTGTCAGGGAAACTCGCGCGTGAGCATCGCCTCTTGTATCTCACCAGTTGACAATCTACACCGTTCATATAGTAAGTCCCACTGTGGATGGTTCACAATATAAAAATTCATCCGACTAATCATCTTCATCGTCCACAAAACATGTATTTAAAGTTAGAACCGTTGTTTCTTAATCACCAACTTATAACGATAATTCTATTCGATCAGTGAAATATTTTCCAAATAGCTTACCTATAGTGAGATATATTAGATGAACGGTCTAGATCAACAGGATTTTGGGCATAAAGAGCGAGCCTGATAGGTGAGCCTAGTGAGTACTCATCTTTAAACCCTAGTTATTGTAAAATGTTTTTGTTTCGAAATTCGAAGCCAGGCGCTCCTCCGACCCTACCCAAATCTTCCGGACCGGTTCCCCCGCTTGCTTACCCACTCCGCAATAAATATCCCTTCTTCTTCCCATCTTTTCCACGACACCCTTCTCTCTTCTTCTTCTCTTACAAAATCAAATCTCTCCCACCATATAAACCTCCATGTCATCGAGGTTAGATCCCATCCTCTCTCTCTCTCTGCGATCTTCCTTCTCATTACGTTCCTTGATCTTGTATTTGATCTAGATTTCCTCTAAAATGCAGGTAACGGACGGTTGAGATCTTTCCAGTAGCAATCTCCCGAAGAAGATTGAGGTTCGCCTAAGGTTATCTTGATTCTCTTTTTACATTGTGAAAATTTTCAGCATTTTTCTTTTTGCATTCTCAGTTGATTTTACTGAAACCTGGTGTTACCAGAATTCGTAGAAGGCTTTGCTGTAATATCCGGTTTTCCTGGAGATTTTCTCCAATGACTGTTCTTGTGTACAGATCTGAGTCTCTCTTTGCTGTTTTGGATGGATTGAAGCTCCGTTTGGATGTTCCGTTTTGCAAATTCTCTGATTTTTGTTTGAATCGCGATTTCTTTTATGAGAACCTTTGCATGAATCGATGGAATCGTTTGAACAGATAGCAACTACTTGACTGACAGGAGCAGAGTGGCAGAACCTACTTACTTTCTGTTATTTATTTATTATTATTTTTAAATCTGGTTTGAAAGGGAAAAAACGAGTTTCATTCTTTTGCTAAGAAAATTGGATTTCCAAAGCAGGGAAATAGAAAAAGCTCGAAACTTTGATTGATTAAACTATTTTTCTTTTCGTATAGGTTTTTAACTTTTCACATTCTCGCCTTCTAAAAGCTTTTAACCGCTGCCGGTGATATGACGGATACCCCTCTAACTTTTTTACGGATTCAGACCCCTCTCCACCTATACGCGAAAGTGGCGCGTTTGAATTGGACCGTCCAATCGGTGGGCCCTAGTGTGGATGCCCCATGGCTATAAAACATCACATTTCCCCGTTTTATAAAGTGTGAGCTTTTTTTTTTTTTTTTTTTTTTTTCTTTTTTTTGTTTTCCCTTTTTTTTTTTCTCGTCTCCTGTCTCTGTCTTCGGTCTTGAGGGCGTCTCTGATAACAAGGTTTGGTTTTGAACCCACTAATTTTTTATTTTTTATTTTTTATTTTTCTACTTTTCAATTTTTCAATTTTTATATTTTTGTAGATGGTCAGTCCCGTTTTCTGAAAAGTCGCGAATTGCCACACGTTAGTATGTGGCGTGCGTGTGAGAGATTGAGTCATTCATCACTTAGGCCACTGCTGGTATGTTCTGTGGCCCGAAATTAGGTGGCTCCGGTCATCAGGTGGGCCATGCGTGTGAAACGAATGCGGATTGTTTGTTGATTCAGTGAGGCCCATCTGATGCCGGACCGGCCTGAGCTTCAGGAGACGGCACATGGACGGTGCGCCCACTGCCCAGCAGATGGACAGGCCGCATCTCACTCACATTTTCCGTGTTGGCACTTGCGGGGAGAGTATGATTCGGCTCGCGCGAATATCCCTAGCATTTATGTCCACTTGATGGGAGAGACAGGCACTCAAACGCTAGTCGTGAGTACTGAAGTGAATTCTTAGTTCTTCGATAGGTGGGCCATTTGGATGATTGTGGGACCTACTCCATGTATAATGCCATGGACGGTCCTTCTTTTCGGTAAACATGTTCCTAACTATCGACTTGAATGTAGACGGCTGACGGTTATGTGATTTTTATCTTTTTCATAGATCTGGCATTTGGACCGTTTCTGAGAGCCTCATATCAGCGATTCATTTTGGGACTTACATCCTGAGCGGTTCCGATCATCCTCACGCATGGTCCACCTTGAGGACTAAGAGTTCACTCTAGTAGTACTGTAGTAGTCCGCGGACTACAAGACCCGCCCTTCCGGTTGAGCTCCGTCAACCCGGCTGAGCATCGAGTTTTTATCAGGCATCTTTGTGGGGCTTTTATTTTATACACAGACACGAGCGGAAAATCATCAAACAGCGTGATTGCTGCCCTTTGATCGGCTCGCTTCAATGGGTCCCGGCCCAAAAGAAACAAAATAGTTGAAGCGCGCCAATCAAGGGGCGAAATTTAGGCCTATGAATATGACGACATCATTTACCAAACAAGCCTCACATCAGTTTCGCCATGCTTTGGCGTCTCTGGAAATTGTCTTGATATGACTTTTGTATGGACGTTTGCTAAATGGGATTCTCCTTTGGTTTTTGTTCATTGTATTGAAGAGGAAGAGAAAGAGAAAGGAAGAGAAGATAAGATAGTTGGGCAGGAGACTTGGGGATCGACTCCTTTTCCGAACGTTAATTGAAGGTTTTTGCAAAGGTTGGGAATGATGAAGAGCCTAGCTTGCTGTCGTCGAGACAAGGAGACCAGCATCGACTTCGATGAACAAGAAAGTATGCAATTTCAGACTCTTTAAGCCCTTGATTTTTCAGTGTTATTTTTACTTGTGGAATGCTCCTCCGTAACCTTCTCTTTGATTGTGGCAATCCCATCTATGGCCCACAGCCCAAGGCTTACGCCTATCAGATGATCCTAACCGTTCAGGTGGTGAACCATTTGGTGCACCATTGTCCATAATTTTTGCTCATTTATCAACTGGAGGGAAGATCCAACTAGTTCGATTTTTTGGATTTCCAGGACAGTGGATTGATGGGCATGTGCACCAATTGGGTGATGAAGATGGTTCCAATATCAGGTTCCTTTCAAGGTTCACAGTCTCGATATCTCTGGTGTATTGTGTGTTGCCATCTCTAGGGGCCATGTTGAGATGTTCTGATGATTTGAACTGACCATATTTTCACCACTACTATAAATAAGATAGTATCCCATTACTTCAGAATTATCATAACCTTCTATTTTAAAGTTGAATGAGAGCCATATTAACCATATTTTTCCAAGATTACTTGTTCGCGGATCATAGATAATTGTACATACTCGTATGTGACATTGAAGCTCGGGGAAGAAGAGTTGCTTTATGGATCTTCCTCCTACTTCTTACCCTTATGCCCTACCCAATGGGAATGCCTTGAGTATGAACTCGGGAGTATAGGAAGGGATGGAGAGATAGCTGGTATACATGTATAGTTTCTGTATATGCCTAAAGTCAAATATGTGTACCATAATGTTCAAAAAAAATAAGAAGAAAAAAAAGAAGAGTGTGTACCATATATGACCACGTCTATATGGGCCTTGACTTGGACCCAAACCGTCCAAGCCCACCGTCTGGACCCAGGTGCCGTCTGTGGCCCACCCCTAAAAGGGAAAATACTATCAAGCCGTTGAAAATTTTCTTTTCATTGTTATAAATCCATCTAAAGGTACCGATGTTCACAATCATTCGTTGAGTATAATTTTTTTTCTACGGTGGTTCACACGGAACAGGGTGCACAACATGGAGACCGTACAGTTTGTGGGTCCCATAGGGCCGGGATATACAGTGGATCTTGAGTCGCAAAACGAACCCTTCCATTGCTAGACATGTACGCCATTTTGATCCGCCGGTCTGCCAAAGTATCACTTACGTCCTCGTCAAAAATTTGAGGTGTTTGAATAATTTTTGTAGTTTTACTTCTTTATATGGATAGCAATGCAGCATCTTTCTCTCTCTTGGGAGCAATAGATATCATAAATAATGGAAATGATGCATCTCTGCCCAATAGGACAAGCTCTGGGCGTTTCCGTGCCTCTTATTTAAAGATGAGGACTGATATTACATTTGAAAAGTTTGGTCCGTAAAGGAGGAGACTTGCAAGTCTTTGTCAGGATAAGCTTTTTAGAAAGTGGTTTTCTCACATCTCTTTGGCTGCTCTCTATGACGGGATTCGATTCTCTTTTTTAGTATTTTCTTTCTTTATTAATAAATGTTAATTTTTCTGCCGTAGATCTCAGCTGGCATGTGATTCCAGATGCGTGTCTGCATCAAGTTTTTCTGTAACACTCATGTCACGTCAGATATAACGGGGTTACATTGGATTTGGGGAATCCGTGAGGTTGTGTGTTTGTTACAACAGCTGTTGTGGTTGATGGGGCGTTGTTTTAGTTCCAATACTACCTATGTCTTGCTGATTATGATTAGAGGCCGAGTTACCCGTTTGTGATGAATAGGAACTTACGTGTACTTTTCAGCAGGAACAGCAGGACCCGTGGTTGGTGTATCAAGGCCATTGGGTTAATGGCCCCCATCAACCATGCATATAAAAATAAAAATAAAAATAAAATCTGTCAAATTGGAAGATCCTAACCATAAAGTCGTGTCTTTTCTCCACTGAACGTGAACAGGTACATTTCTTCTTAACCATGTTTTTTAAATGCCAACAATAGAAAGGTTTGGGTTTATCAAATGAAGAGATTGCTTAGGCGTGGTTCATCCATGATGGGGGCCATCAGATCAGTGGCTAGGATAAACCAACCGTGGTCCCCACATGTACAGATTAGTTACGAACTGGGAAGTTCTCTGGAAACTCAGCTCTTATAATTTTCTTAAATTATTCAATTAATTACATTTAAAGTATACTAAATAGATTTTTAGTACTAATATGTTAGATTTGCAAAAGATTAATGATCATCTGCAGGGTTGGGTCTAAATGCAGGCCTGGGCCCAGTCCACTTATTAATTGGGCATCTGATTTCAAGCACAAGCTCACCCATTAATATTATAAGCGGTCCTTTCATCGGTCTTGGTCAGGCCTCAATAAAAAATTTTGCAAAAAACCAAAACGCAGGCTCATTTATGAGGCTTCAAAATCAGGCCCATGCACAACATGCCGATTTAGACTGGCAATGTTCTTTGTAGCAAATATATCTGTGTTAAGTATGTGCATGTCTGAGTCAAGCTTACTCAGAGAAATGATGCTGCTGCTTGCACAGTTGGGCCCGCATGCCGTATGCAACGCGGCCTGCTTTACAGCAATAACAATGCACTGCTGGCTCTGTTCATGTTATTCCCCATGACACAATGAGAAATGCTAAAGGCACTTTGAGCGATGAGAGATTGAAGTGCAATTCACATGTGCGACATAGTGCCATTCATCAGATCGTGACTGCCATGCACATGCCCTCGCCCAAAAATCATGCCTGTTCACTTGTAGGCAACTGCAACTCTGAAAGGCCTGTTACTCTGCATGTAGCTAGACATCCATGAGAAAAATGGCTTGCTTAGAAGCAATGGAACCCGATCTGATGAGTGGATCAACTGGATTCGGGAGGCCAGCTTCACATTCATGGTGGGTTCCTTCTGATGAATGTGTAGGGAAATATTCGCACATCCTATGTCGACACATGTACTGCAAATCTCCTTATGGATCTTCTTGCATGAATCGCCTTGGCATTTCTCAAGTTTTTCAAGGCATGTTGGGGTGGTTCCTGTGAAGTGCTCAGTTGCAATGGCCGCATGCTTGAGAAATCAGCTCCAGTTGCTACCATTACCACCTTCCAAAAAGTCAAGTGTAGTTCACATCTCACTGGGTATTTCACACAGAACAATTTCCGCTCTAATATCCATCACTACCCACTTCTTTAATAAGCTTTTGGTTCATCCCTTCTAACACACGTAACTTCTTTATTCCACCAAAATTTTCCAGGGATCATGACATACAGTGGTCTGGAGAGCTGCATCCTCAACAGTGGTTCATATGACAACGAGAGCAGGACAAGCAGAGCTGATGGTTGCCAAACTGACTCCTTGGATGAAGATGATTTGAGCTGTTCTTCAAGCAAAGATGGCTTTGGATCACTCTCCTCTCATTGGCTGATGAACAAACGGGACGAACATGGACCGGATGCATGGGAGATGTGCAACAGCCCGCATAAATTTTATGGTAGAGAGAAACTGGCTTATAACATCCAATTTTCAGATGTTGACACCATGAGAGAAAGGTTTGCAAAGTTGTTGTTAGGTGAAGACGTCTCGGGAGGATGTAAAGGGCTCAGTACTGCTCTAGCACTGTCCAACGCCATAACGAACCTTGCAGGTACACAAATAGGCATTTTTTTTTTCTTTTTAAACCTCAAGCATGCACCAGTGCACACACTTGGTAATGCGTTGGTTTATGCCAATCAGGAAGCCAGAGTGCTTTGAAAGGATACAGAATAATCACAGCTCCCGAGTCTAATCTTACAATCTGTGAGCTAGAACTGTGGCCCCACAGAAAGTGGATACGTTTAAAGTTCCAGCAGTAATCCGACAGACTCTTTTACAGGGTGCAGGAGCTTCGTAATGCATGCTGGTATGCATGTGTGTATCCGGCTATATCGAGGGTTGGAATTTTGTATGGGGCTTTGGCAATTTGCCTATTGATCTTGAAGAATATAAGCACTCAAGGTGTTGGTTTAGTGTGGAAATGCAGGCCCATTTTAGTTGATGCCCATGCATTAAGATTTTGGTTTTGTATAATTGTTCACATATATATTTTAATTTGTGAAGTCGAAAACTATGGAGTTGTGGCATTACCAAGTCAGTTCTGTGAAAGAAAAATTCTAGGAGACCCACCCGTGTAGTGACCAATATTCATTGGGCTTGAGCTACGGGAGAAAATGGGTTAGGGGCCATTACATACGTTTTTGGGTTCTGTAAAATCGTACAATTTACCAGCGTCTCTGGTCATTGTGTTGTTTTATTGCTTTGGCTAACTTTTTACTCTCACAAGAGTTTCAAGTGTCAAGTTATTCATATCAACGTTCGACAGTCATTGATACTATTTTCCTTTTCTGTCTTGTTAAAAGCTTATTCCACATATTTGTGATTGCAATATGAGGAAGTGAACTGCAAATTCTAATAAATAATAATGCTTGTGTGTGACTGCCGTTTGCAGCATCTGTTTTTGGTGAGTTGTGGAAATTGGAGCCATTGCCTGAAGAAAGGAAGAACAAATGGCGGAGAGAAATGGATTGGTTCCTGTCCCCTACCAACTACATGGTTGAACTGGTTCCCGCCAAGCAAAATGGTGCCAATGGCCGGACCTTAGAGGTAAGCTTAGAAACATAGAAGCTTGCAACTCTGATAATCCTTGTTGGAAATGGATAGCTCTTACTTCTTTCTTTCCTTCTTTTTGGTGAATTTCCAATGCAGATAATGACACCCAAAGCTCGTTCAGACATCCATGTGAATCTTCCAGCACTTCAAAAGCTAGACTCCATGCTCGTTGTACGTTGCAGTCTTGTGTGACTTCATATATCCCTTTCCTTCTTTTCTTAAGCCCTTTGACATAATTTGAGCAGGAAACTCTGGATTCAATGGTGAATATGGAGTTTTGGTACGCGGAAGGAGGTAGCAGAGCAGAAGGGAGAAGCAGAAGTGCCAGGCATAACATGAAATGGTGGCTTCCGTCTCCTCGAGTTCCCATATCTGGCCTTTCCACCTCCGAAAGGAAGAAACTGGATCTCCGTGTAAAGTTGGTACATCAAGTTCTCAAGGCTGCCAAATCCATCAACCAGCACATCTTACTGGAAATGCCTGTTCCCACTGTTATCAGGGACGCCCTCCCAAAGGCAAGCTCGATTTTCTTTTCAGAATTTTACTAAATCACCATGCATGTTTCTAACAGAACAAGTTCTCACGGTACATGGGGAAAAACTTTCATACAGTTGCATGGTAATATGTTAAAAGCGCTTCTTCGATCACCTGCAGTAAATATTTAAAGTCTGGTACTACAGTAATTTAGTTGAAGGCAAAAGCATTGACAAGAATCTTGTTTGCAGTCCGGAAGGGCAGCCTTGGGTGAAGACCTTTACAGGCTCCTAACCCTGGAGTCAAGCTCAGTGGAGAAAATCTTGCATTCTCTTGATCTGAGAACCGAGCACAGGATCCTGGAGACTGCGAATCGGTTGGAGGCTGCTGCGTTTGCCTGGAAGCAAAGAATCTCAAACCAAGTCAATGGGAAATCACCTGCACGGAATTCTTGGTCCTTTGTGAAGGATTCTGAATCTGAGCTAGACAAGATGGAGGTGTGGTCAGAGAGAGCTGAAGCCCTTTTACAGCTACTAAAGACCAGATACCCGAACCTTCCTCAAACCTTTCTTGACGTCACCAAAGTCCAATACAACAAGGTGAGTATCATTATATAAATATTCAACATTGATTTTGGAATTCGGTTGGGTATCAAGAGGCTAACTTGGGCATATATTGGTTTTCAACACTATTAACTTCCACAGGATGTGGGCCATTCAATTCTGGAAGCCTATTCCAGAGTTCTGGGAAGCTTAGCATTCAGCATACTCTCCAGGATAGGGGATATCTTGCAGGAGGATGACTTGAGCAATCCTGACTCTCCAGCTGCGGCATTCAAATTCGACTGCTTTTCAAGCATAAATCTTGCCAGAATCTCCGAGAACCCAGCCCGTCGTGTAAGACATTCGCTCATCGACCAGATGAACAGTGTAGATGGACGCTTTTGCTACTCAAGTGTAAGCAAATGTTCTACAGAGGACTTCTCCGACAGTGAAGCAAAGACAAGCACAAGCACTGCAACAGCAACACCATGTAGAAGCAGAACTTGGTGCTATGGTAGAGAAGTTTGTCGCAGTGTCTCTCCTTCAAGTTCGCCTTGATAAGGGCCCATGTTCTTGTCATCATCGAACTAAAGTGCCGACACACACAAGAGAAGACTGCATGGCCCTTCTTCAATTCTTCTTGTAAATGTCTTATGCAGAAACATCTTGTGTTTGCACAGAAGAAACACACAACTTGCACAAGTGGAGGAACTACACATGTAGCCAGGACACAGAAACGTGCACACAGGAGAAAGGAAAACGAACATATAGTTGAATTAGAAGAAGAGCATTGCAGCAAAACACTGTTTGGCTTGGTACCACTTGCCACCATACATGTGTCTGTAAGGTTGGTGCGTCCACCCTAGTTGAATTCCATGTATTTTGCAAAATATATTGCCATGTTGACGCTCCAGAATTGTCAAGCTCCCTCACATTTAGTCAAAATTTGATGGATTTTGCAAATATTTAAACTTTCTTGACAATAATTGTAAGAATGTAATGCTTACCTGAATAGTTACTTGTACTAGCATCCCTAAAGCTGCAAAATGAATTAGTTGCATTGCTCAGGTCTCACACGTCCATTTAACAGCGTGAGAGATGCCAAATGAGTTAAGTGGAATAAACCTGCACTCATGATGATGGATTTATTTACTTCATGCTTCTTCACTCTTCAGCCAAACACACTTGCTTTCTCAAGCAACGTGCGGCAGTGCTCTGATCAAACCCATACTGCACGTGCAGTTGATTCTGTATCTTCACGATGAAGTGACATCACCTAAGAGGGGAAGTGCTCTATCATCTATTCAGTACTCCTGACATTCATTTTCTTTGATGGAAGACACTTTTAAACCATGCAAAGGCATATAACATCATTGTCATTTGTGGTGCTTCTCTCATGTTTGACAACATCACCCACTGACCTTTCTTTCAAATTCATGTAGCGACTCCCATAACAGCCTGCGTCTTTTTGGAGAGAGATTTTTATTTTATTTCATACTCCAACTTTCTCTTATTTCATGTGTTCTGTTTGGTTGCCACTTAAAAATGAGCTTATCTCCTTTTAGTTACCAGTAATAATGTTCTAGAGATCACAGTTTATATAATTATAAATATTATTTTTAATCCTTACCAAAATCTCTAATCCATAGTTGCTGTTAACTAAAATGAGATGAACTCACTTTAAAGCTGCAAGCAAACAGGGCCTTAGATGATACAATTTTATTTGATTCAGAACCCCAGAAAGTTGTGTTGAGAAGTGGAGCCACATCTGGGGCCGCCCACGACCAGTCGAGGTTGCACGGATTTCGTGTCGCAAGTCTTTTCGCAACTGGGATGCGAAAAGAGTTTTGCAGATTTCGTGTCGCAAGTCCTTTCGCAACTGGGATGCGAAAGGAAAGTTGTCAAAATTATAAATTGAGGTCCCTAGGGCTATTCTAGGGTTAAGGTGAATATTATGAAATATTTCTAAGGTATGGGCAAAGGATTTTCTCTGTACTTCCAAGGGAGAGGTTAATATATTGCCTTGTAATCTTCATTCTTCATAGTGGAAGTTTGCATCCGTGGTCTTTTACCCTAGATTGGGGTTTTTCCACGTATATCTTGTCTTATGGTTTGTTTTGGATTGCTTTGATCTGTTTCTAGTTTATATTTCTTCCTGTTTATCGTTTGTGGGTGAGGCCTGAGATTGGATCTAGGCTCACTGCGTTATTGGCGTGCTGCGCAACAAGTTGAATGCCCAACCTCTCTCTGCCTTTTTCACCCTCTCCCTCCTTGTTCTCAAGTGAGAGTCCGATAGGTGATATTTTAGAGGTCAGAGTACTTCCTATCTGTTTGAATCCGGTGTCCTTTGTAGAATGCATGTCTTTAAGGGTGTTATTAGACAGATTCTGAAGTCCGTTTCTGCAGGTACTTTTTCTTCACTAAATCCAACAAATGCTGTTGTTGGGTACAGGTTGCACTTCAGTTATAGGCTCTGAAAAGGTATTAGGCTACTCATGGAAGGAAACGATATCAGCTGATAATGGTTGTAGAGGCCCATCACCTTATAAACCAATACCTGCATCCCTCTTGATAGGAAGGAGACGATATCAGCTGATAATGGTTGTAGAGGCCCATCACCTTATAAACCAATACCTGCATCCCTCTTGATGTAAAAACATGCTCTTATGCATCGTCACGAAATAAAAAATAAAAAAATCCCTTAACATCAAAAGCATTTTCCACTATCATTTCCTTGATTATCATTCCATAAATCATCTCATGTCATATCAATTCTATCTATATAATATATATTATAGGCAATATAGATAATAACTAATTTGAGCTATAAAACTAAGATACTCCTATATCCTCTCTCCTCAAACACAAGATTCTATCCTGGGTTCAAAGGCGTACGCTGAGACAAACCTCTTCATTGTCCGAGTGCGGGGCTTATAACACCTCGGCAGCTCAACCCATGTACCCTCAGCTATGTTGCACATGACCACGCGGTGAAAGCACAAAGAACTGATACATACCATGATAAGATCTCCATACCCCACACAGTTAATATCGGCCTTCTTACCATAGTATATTTTCGACATTGCGGGTGGCATCGCCATTATTTGCATCCATTCCTCCTCATCTGAGTCAAATTCCCAAACCCGAAGGCTCGCAGATTCCATCATCTCGAGGAGAACCACCAGAAGTACACGTCCGCCGCACTCAACCAAATCGACTGAGTACTCAATTTCCGGTGGCAGAAGCTGTGGATATATGCATATGGTCCCTAGGTGAATGTTGCACGCAACCACCCTCCCATGGACATTGAGGAAGTGGATGATTTCATGGCCACTGCTACAGACTGTCATGAGGCCTGAGAGCTCCCTTGATTGGTTCCGGTGAATGATCCCACGCCGCAGACGATCCCTCCGTCGTTCCAAGAGTCCCCGCCCATGAAACATATTGTGATTCCCAGCTCCATCACCCTCCTGGGATGTCCCTTTGGTGCCGAACTCAAACATCATGGTCAATGGCATCTCCTTCCAGCAATTCTCCGTTGATGAGAACACCTTGATGCCGAAACTAGGTGCTCTACCAAATGCAACTATGATCTTGTAGGAAGATCCTGACACGAGCATGGCAATTGCAAGAACTGCACGGTCTGTTTTCAAAGTTGGTAATAGGTGGGAAGACCCAGTCAATGGATTGGATACAATGAGTTCGCCAGTAGATGACCGGAAGCACATGAGGCCACCGGAAGCTGCTACAGGGATCTTACGCTTCCCAGACCCTTTAGCGGGGGCTGAGAGGTTAATGTGACGCCACCGGTTTGCCTCCGTGTCATACACGACACCAGCAGGGGTTTTGGACTCGAGCATGTAGAACCAAGGTTGGCGGGTGATTTCACAGCAGGCTGCCAGAAAGTTCGGAGACTGGATGAGGGAGCTCCATCCTTTGCACACTGAACGGAATCGGAAGAAATCAGCTACTGGAAGCCTCATGAGCACCATCTCAATGACACCATCTTCCAACTCACCCCATGGTGGTTCAACCAATTCCATTTGCTTGGAGTTTTCATTTGCTTTCTTCTTCTTTCTCCTTGGATTTCCATCATCTTCATTTTCAGTTGTGCCACGTCTTTGCCATGCGTCTGGTGATTCAGAATCCATGGAGTGGAATGGGAACCAAAAGGAATGAGATTTTCACAACCAGCTTTGGATCTGCAAGCAATGGTATGGTCTTGTAAGCAAATGCAAAGGAAGTGAGGCAAAGTCTCATATGCACACAAGTTGGAATCTAGATGCAAACATATTGTTACTAGCATTGCTTGATATTGTTTTGAGTCTCTCCTCGATGGGTTATGAAGCTCAACAATGGTAAGTTCAAAAATATATCAATTTCATGTTAAGATAGCTAAAGATTTCCATTAAAGCAAATGTATGCAGAAATCAGCATTATAAAAGCGGTGAAGGCATGGGTAAGTCAAAAATCAGTAGCATCACAAAACATAAAGGCCTAGATAAATCAAAAGCCAGATGGCAATGACTAACTGTAATACATTTAATTTACATCACAAGAAGGTGACTTTTGAAAAACAACTTTAAAGCTTTCAGCTTGCATGAAACCAAGGGCATACAAAAGCCCACAAAAAGAACAACAACGAAGCTTGAGAGCAGAGGAGATCATTCATGAATGACCAAAAACTTAACAGTGAGAGGAATCTCCAAGAACAAGAAATGTTAAAATATGAATAAGAGGAAAGCTATTATGCAGCTCACGTGATAGAAATTGTCTGCAGCTTCCTCCTCACCGTACACATGGCAAACATGCAATGATCAGGTATGTAGATCTGATGGGCCACAGAATCCAGTGTGGATTAGCTATAGGCTAAAAATCAGTGCACAGAAAGCTCCAACCACCCAATTGTTGTAATATTGCTGGTCAAATCAGGAAAGCTGCTCCGTTTTGACTTCACCATTGATTTGCAGGCCTCCAGTTGGTTCAACAGTCTCAATCCCTGCACATGTTTGCCATGTTTGACATGAGGAGGGAGCTGTGTCACTTCCATGATGCAATCTGCAGTAGTTTTCCTCAATAGGAACAAGGATGAAAACCTACTAGA
Source organism: Magnolia officinalis (assembly GCA_021015155.1). Taxonomy (NCBI): domain Eukaryota; kingdom Viridiplantae; phylum Streptophyta; class Magnoliopsida; order Magnoliales; family Magnoliaceae; genus Magnolia; species Magnolia officinalis. Next base: position 806,431 of record JAJHSJ010000007.1, read on the forward strand.
ATAAGATAAGATCAAACTTACAAAACCCAAGAGTCGATGTAAATAACTGCAAGTGCGTATGTTTCTCAAATTTTCGAACCTCCCAGGTCAGTGACTTCGCTTTACAGTTTTTATGACTGTGTTTAAAAAAAAATAATAATAATAATAATAATAAATAATAAATAAATAAATAACTTTCCTATTATAGGGCATCAACCTGATACATTTGATTTTCTTTTCTTTTATGCAAAAGTATACTTTTTTCCAATGTATGTTGATGTCAGATATATCTTAGTTAAATAAGAAGAGATCTTCTTAAGGTATTAGTAGAGGACATACTAGGATGCTATGCGCCTCATACAGAGCTGTGCCCCATTGATATTATGGGGAGAGGAGGGGCCGCCCTCATTTCTTTTCTGCACCAAATTACCAATCCGTATTTACTACATTTTCTTGTGATGTATATCTCAGTCGGTAGAGTACTGAGCTTTCAAGCTAATGGTCGCAGGTTCAAGTCCTGCTATACCCAATACTCTATCCACTATGAGTCAGGATGCTTAGTCACAGATACTTCAAAATAGGGAACTTACCCATATCATATCCACTGGCGGCATGTTTGGTAGATGCCTAAAAATGGGTTCTTCACATTTCAGATAATTGTAATTGTGTATTAGATATCATATTTCTTTTTCATAAGGATTAAAAATAATCTTGATAACCAACAATCATGAGCTCCAATACATAATTATGATGAACTAAAATGAGAAGAACTTTTTAGGTGTCTACCAAACAGGCCCTAGGATTAAGTGCAAAAGCCACACTATTCTGATACCCATGTATAGTAACTGGGTATATCATAGTTCGTAAGCTATTTGGAGACTGGGATTAAGGTCTTAATGTTATCTGAGAGAATCCAAGCAAACTTTTCTTCTGTATGACCCAGAACTGACCAAGCATTTTGGTGTTTACGGCGTGTGGAGTGAGCTAGAACTATAGAATGATGGAAGCTCGCAATAGAAGATTGAGACTAATAATCTAATAACAATGACCCTCAACTGTGGCCGGAAAGAGGAAGATTGATGTCCGGGCCGCCGGTTATAAAACTTTTGCCAATCTACCATCTAAAAATTGGACTCCAACTTGCCGGCAGAAAGGCTGAGATTGTGACAATAGTATCTAATGGTGATTATTACATTAATATATTGAACTCGCATGCATATTCATTTATGTACTTCTGCAATCATATATGGATATACAGTCCATGCTTTTTCTAATGTGCGTTAAGTGTGCATGTGCATACAAACTAAGTTGAGACTATTTCCTTTCTAATGATTGATGTAGGAGGGAGGGTGTCTAGAATGGGAGAAGATCTCCAATGGTGGAGAACATCAAAGATGTTAGCTCAATGGCAAAACAAGTGATTCAAAACCATAATTCTGAAAACTGATTCAGAGTAACTTTTGCATTGGCTGGAATGAAATGGGCAAGTGATAGTCCACACCTTATTATGCATGTAGGCAGGCATGGACGTTAGAGGCTGGCTGATGAGATGTGAAACTTTCCTAAAAGCTCCCAAAAACTATTTTAGCTTTCTCAAAGCAGGGAAAATCAATTATGTAGTTGCATTCAATACTTCTTGAATAATCAAGAGAGCTAAGATACGAAAGATTTTTTAATGTTTCTTGCTTTATTCAATCTTCTCATGATGATGGATGTGCTAATGTGGCTCTACAGGGCTTTTTCTGTTACTGGATTTTATTCAGCTGAAGTCATGTAAGACAATTTCTCCTGGCTTGGAGGCATGGTATTCTCTGATGATACCTCAAGAAGGCATTTGACTATATGGAATAGGTTGTTGTCAATGAGTACGTGAGATGTAGACACGAGATGCCACTCACAAGAATCTATGAAGGGACAAGTGTGATTTGAAGCAGAGCATAGTCACGAGCCTCTCATAATAGTGCATTTCATATCTTCAGTCTACATATGTTAAGACCCAAGATGAGTAGAGGACCCAAGTTGCATTGACTACTGCTAGAGATTGGATCATGGATGAGATGAGTAGAGTTTCATCACCATCACACCTACACAAATGGGTATGGTTGCCAGAGGCTATTATGCTCATGGTGATATAGCATGGCATATTCACACAGCCATGCATCACATGACGTTGTGTGTTTATATTGGCTTCTATTAAACCAAGAAAATGCGGCTTGCTACACAAAAAGGGGATCTCATGCTGAAGAGTTAATTTAGTCAACTAAAGTGAATGTTACATGAAGTACATGACTAATATCATGGTTAAGACCATGATCACAACTGTGCTCCGTTAATTGATCAGTCAATCTAACTAGGACATTTTCAAATTTCAATAGATTTTTCTATTCACTTCCATGCTAGGATTGTACATGAGCTTTTTTTTAAGGTGCTTTTCAAAAATGAAAACTGTTTGGTGACATTGGTCACATTAAATAATGATCCTATCAACAAGTTGAAAAAATGAGTTTCTAAGGGGTTGACATAAACTAACACATTGTCTCAAAAGTGAATACAACATCTAGAATAGTATGGTATGGAAGACTCCAAAAAGCTATTTGTAAACAGACAAAGCAGGTAATGACTCTCACATGCCAGAACTGAATTCCACATTCAACTAAAGCGATGTGTCCGCTCCTTTATTGTCTACGAGGTGAGAGCTCATGATGAAAACACTCATGTAGTGTATACTTGTGCATGCTGTGAAAGAATGTATCTCAAGGTGAATCTGAATAACCCAAGGGATAAGACTGCATATCAAGACTTCAAAACCTTGCTTGATCACAAAAAGCTTTTTAAGGAAGATAGACAATATTGCTTCAAGAAACTGCTAAGGTGAGAGAAGGAATTGTGTATAACCTCCTTATGGAGATCTCAATGAACAAAGGCATTCTTCACATCCAGTCAATAATTTATATAGATACCAATACTTTGATGGAGCTAGATGACTCCAATCCCAATGGTTGCATCCTTTTCCACACAACCAGCTGATGTGTGCTACTGGGGAGACCTTAATTTGACCAACCCCTTACAAGTAAATATTCATGAAACCATATCCCAGGTAAAACCAGCAAATTTTTCTTTAGCCAAGGAAGTGACATCATTTCTAGTGATGTGACCCTATGATGAATCCTTTTCCTAATAACGAAATCCTTTTGGGATGAAAGGAAAAAGGACTCAAAAATGCATGCTTGAGACAAACCATATACATTTTGAAATTTTGGAAGCATCAACAATTCGGGGCTGTTTGGTTTCCTTGCATTCATCAATCTTGGATTTGCTGATCCAGGGATTTGCTTTGAACCCAAAGTTCAGAGACTTCAGGGATTGGACAGCCTTGGGATTGATGAATCTACCTACCACTCCCCCCAAATCCCCAAAGAAGGGATTGAATCTCATACCTAAAAAGGTTATTGCACAATCTAGGGATTGCCCACTTCCCTGCCACCTCAACCTTCTCACCAACATCCCCTTTGGACCATGTTGGTCATCCGATAACCATTCATCCAATTTGGTTTTTTTAGTATTCCTCCATATTCTTAAATCTGTCAACCAAAAAAAAAATTAACAAATTCCAGGAATTTATGGCCCTTGATAGAGTGGATTGGTAGAAAAGGATTCATGTAGCCACAGCCCGATTAGTCAGGATAAGGCTTAGATGATGATGGTGATGGTGATGATGAATCTGAAGAGTAACACAGGTCTAGGATTCACTACTCATGGGATTAGTGACTCTATACGAAATGAGCATGCAAAGCCTTTAGGTCTAGGATTCACTACTCATGGGATTAGTAACTCTATACAAAATGAGCATGCAAAGCCTTTGGTTCTAGGATTCACTACTCATGGGATTAGTAACTCTATACAAAATGAGCATACAAAGCCTTTCTTTTTAAAATAGAAAATAAAATCATAAATGCAGACACATAACATCCTAACCACCTATAAGGCTATAACTCAGCAAGTGTAAACTAGAATAGAGATCCTCGAAATGTGAATATACAAGAATGAAATTTATCAAGAAGAACAGCATGGTGGTAGGCATTCAAGTGTGTCCATGGAGTAGACATCATACATCCACAAGGCTTCCAAAAGAAAAGATCCCATTATCAGGATTACAAGCAGAAATATCAAGAGAACTAGAATACTTCATATGAAAATCAAATTTTCATATAACCACCCTCAGAATACTTTCCCAAATAAAGAACAATCATTGCTAATTTTTCATAATGCTTGCATGCATTGTAAAAGGAAGCCATTCAAGATAGCAAGAGCAAATGAACTGTTAGCAAACAGAGAAAGCCCTCGTTTGTGAGAGGCCTCAAATGCACAACCATTTTGGAAACTTGCAGTCTTGAGTCCAGAATCAAAAAATAAAAACAGAATCAAGGCAGCAAACAGGAAACTCGTAGAAGAATGATAGCCAAACAATAGAAGTACTAAAAAAAAACAAAAAACAAAACAAAACAAAAATTCCCATTTCCATTAACAATCCTTCCTTGAACAGATAAGAAAGCCAACAATCCTTTGTTTTAGAAAGAAAAGCAAATAAACCAAAAGCCCAAAGCAACCACATACATGAGCTATCAAACATCCCTAGAAATCAAAACCCCCTCAAATCCCCAAAACAGACTCAGAGAAAAATTAGGACTCTCCGAAAAAAAAAAAAAAATCCCCACAACTCAACCATCATCATCCATTCACCAAGCTTACAACCCAAAAAGAATACATACCCACTAGCAGAAGAAAAAAACTAGCTAATCTTCTCTGCATGCAGAGGAAAACAGTACCTTTTTAAGAAAGCAAAACATTAGATTACAAAAAGGAAGAAGGAAATAAAATCTGTAAAAATGAAAGAAGCAGAGCACCAACCAAAAAGAATGAACGGAAATTGAAATGCAAAGCATGCAAAAAAGGAAAAGTAAAAAAGAAAAAAAGGAAATGGAAATGAAACACAGACCCTGTCAAAGCTCAAGGAAAGGAAGGTGAAAGAGACACACACAGTCTCTCTCTCTCTCTCTCTCTCTCTCTCTCTCTCTCTCTCTCTCTTTCTCAGAATATGTTCTTTTGTATGCAACTAGTATGGTGAGGACCCCCCAAATGCGCTTTTTATATACCCCAAAAGGGGAGCATCAGATGCTGGAAAATCACCATGGAAAGCCAATGCCAAAATCGAGAGAGAGAGAGAGAGAGAGAGAGAGAGAGAGAGAGAGAGAGAGAGAAATCCAGGAAAAGAGAAAAAGAGAGGAAACGGCAAATTTCTGTGGGTGGGCCTTGGGAAAGGAGAAACTGAATCTCCAAGAAAACAGAGGAGGTGGGGCCCACCCACCCCAGAAAATCACCGCACCACCATGCATGCACTGGGGGGACTGTGTGCTTGTGCTGTGTGTGTGTGTGTGTGGTGGGGAGTGAATGAGCTCTTACTTTTCTATTTACTTGATATTACTGGGACCAGTGTATGGAGACCTTCCTATTCACCTAGTTGCATTTGAATTCAATGTCATCCTCACCATCCATTAGGTTCAGTCCACCCTTCGTTTACTTCTCTACAAAATCACGTCAATCTGATGGTCCTAAGCGTCTATGAATCCGACCTATCTTCTTTCATCAATCTTGTCCATCAATTTTTAATGCCACTGAATACATTTTGATCATCCAATCAGTATAATGTTTTCAGCGAAGCCTATCAAGAATGTGATGGATCTAATGGACGGTCCAGATAAGTGATGTGGATACCAATCAGTCCAAATGCAATTTAGTTGCATGGAAAGCCTTTAACACACGCAGCCCACTATATCATTTAATATTTTTGTAATTGCTTTTAAACGGGCGTTTTAGAGAGATAAGCCAATGAAAAACATGCGCCATTGACCAAACGTCTCCAGTATAAATGTGTCTTAAAACGATAAAAACTAGAAAAGAAGGATTAAACCTTAGGACATGTTTTACTGCAAAAATTACGAAGATGACACCAATAGTGACACGAACTTGTTAGCAGTTTGGAAACTCAAAATCTCAACTCGGTCGAGTCGACTCAACTCAATAACATTTCATCCGATCCAAGAAAAACGGATTTTGCTCATGGCTCGTTCGACTGGGCTGATTCAACTCGATTCAGTAGGACTCTTTCTACCTTTAAAACTATAGTTCAATGACCCAAAACTTAACTCGATGTCCTGCTTGGTCGAGTCAACTCAATGGTTCGACCCAGTAATTATGGACTTAATTAGTTGAGGATGTGAGTTGGGAGATCCATAGTTTCTTTTAGCTTTTATTTTAAAAAAAAAAATGAAAAGAAAAGAAAAGCATATGACTAAGCAAGTTATTCCGCCCGAGTCATTCTGAGTCTATCGAGTCAATGAGTCAATTTGATGAGAATTGTCGAGTCATGATTGAGTCACACTCGATTGTTCCGAGTCAAGTGAACAAGTTTTCGCACCATGTTTAAAACTATTTACTTATCCGACTTGAATAATAATACGCGTAGTAACATTAGGGCTAATTTGGATGCTTGTAATTTAAATAAATTAGAATCCAAATTACATGGTAAAAGAATCAATGTGAATTGGAATCTTTAGTTGTGTTTAAATGCCTATAATTAGAATACTTTGGAATTTAAATTTTATGTTTTGACGCATGTAATTAGAATGCATTAAGTAAAAGCAATTTTAATACTTCAAATTAGTATACGTGACATTTGACAAATTAATTATTGTAAGCTCATTGAAATATATCCACTAGTAAAATTTAAAAAATAAAATAAAATAAAATAAATTCTTAGGTCATAAAAATGAGCCCGTTTTAAAAAACCGAACCATTTCTAACATTTGCATATGATTCTCAACCATTTGAGAGGATTCCAATTCAAGCCAATATTTTTTTACACACACCCACTTACACCACATGGGCACTCGATCCATGTTTTCGTGTTGAAACTCGTGTGAGTCTACCCCTGAGCCATGAATGGAGACCCAATTCACACTATTTTGCTGCATTCCATTTTCAATTACCACGTTTTACCATCAAACAAACGACTCTTTTTTCCCATGTGCATCCATTTATGACTAATTACAATTGTTTGCCATTAATCCAACACCATTACAATCTACATTGAAATGCTAATCTATTTGGAAGAGAAAATAAAGATCATGGTAATCTGTTATTACTGAGAAATTATTCCATTATTACTTAGAAAATAACGGCCTTGCGACGGTTTTTTTTTCTTCTGAAAACTTGGTCACACTCTCACTCACTAAGGCAGTTTGGTGCGCCCGGCGCCACCTGGATCCCACCACCTCGTAGCGTGATTATCGAGGTTCTACCCACAGAAAGGTTTCATTATTACCTATAATTAGGAGATTTTTCAGGTGATCTGTATTTCCCATCATGGTTTACACGTGCCATGCATGGTTTGTATTTTTACTCAATTAAGCTAGTGTGAGAATCTCACAGTTTGCTATTATTAGCAGACAGAAACAGAGGTCTGGTGAAGTTTTATTTAGTAAATATCTGGACTCTTATTCAAAATAGACCCTGTCATAACGCCCGTGGCTACACTTGGAGGCAGCCAGCAGGCATTATTTTAGTAAATTGGTTGAGCATTATTAAGAATAGATTCTGCCCGGGCATCATCGACTACAATGGTTGTAGAGTGAGTTAGTCGTGTTGTGAATGCTCCCTTAGTTGAATTTCAGTAACATAGCATGTTTGTTTTAAACTCAGTAGCCATTAACATGCTTTGGTGAAACTCAGTTCCCATAAGGCTCATGGTTTTCTTTCAATGCTCTGGTAGCAGATCATGTCCTAGTATATCTATCTTATACATTGTTTCTTCTTTCACATGGGACTTCATGGGTTACTAGCAAAGATTCATTGGTAGTCTGAGTCGACTCGGACTTGATCGAGTCAGACCCAGTTCAACACCACGAGTCAGCATTAAAAACATATGGGTGATTCGTCCTGACTTGACCCGGTCAGCCCAGGATTTGACTCAGGACTAAGTCGGTCCGAACCATGGCTACTAGGTTTGAGAATTCCACTATAGAATTCATGATGATTTATAGTCGGGCCTCTATGCATATCTTCGAGGAGGCAAATGCTGCTGCCGATGCTTCATCTAGAGCTGGATTATATAGTTGTCAGCAATGGCAATGATATTTACAATCTTTGCTAATATTGTAAATATTGTACTTACAAACTCTTATGGTTGTGTCTACTTTCATTTCACTTAATAATACCAAGCGTTTAGAGGTTCACAAGTATCTTTATCTGAACCAAGTGACAAATATGGCTGAAATTTTGAAAATCTTTTACACCCACACAATGGATTTTATTGCAATAATATCATAATATTTTCAAATTCTCAGCAGTTTTTAAGTGTGTAATTTTATCATGGAACTATACTGATATTAGTGCAAAAATCATGTAAGATTTTAATTAATTTAATTTATAACTATATAGTTAAGGAATGTTTACCCTTCAATTCCTTTCGAGTTTTAATATCATCAAATAGCACTTCAGCTCATTGAAATGCTCAAGAGGTGCTTTCTAAAGGGAAGAAATTATTGAAGTGTCATTCCTCTTCTTCTTCTTTTTTTTAAAGTGACATGGTGGAAACTGTGGGGTCCACATGGAATGTTTATGATGCCCAACTCTGCAACATATGAACCTCACCATGGTGATGAGATGACCCAAAATTTTGGTCATTCTAATCATTAGATGGGCTACACATGAATTTAGATGTTTTTATTAGATGGCCCAAATCAGGTTATCAAGTAGCCATCGATCATCGGATAAGTGCCATGGATAATGGAAAAAGTATCATCATATATACTGTAGTATAAAAGAGTAATACGATGGTGTGTGACCCTTGATTTGGATGCATTACTAGTTAAAGTAAAGCATTAATAAGACTCGTATTAAGAAAGTCCCTATAAACAAATATAAGGAGTGTTTGAGATAAGGTGACACATGGTATCTTCTTATTGGTTGGTTGTATAACAATGCAGCCAAATGAATTTTGTGTAAGAGTCCATCAGGTGAACCATACATGATCATCAGTTTAGATCTGACCATTGGATTATTCAGATTGAGCGATTCAGTAGGCCCCACTACAGTTGTGATCATTATAAATAGGTTTGGGGTGGAATGCTTGAACCGTAATCCCTATACATGGTTATCAAGCCATACATGGAAACCTACTGTGTGGAGAACTTAGAAGTGAGAAGTGTGATGGGTAAGCTTCTAATCCTCTTTTCTATAAATAGATACCTTAGTCCCATCACTAACACAAGTGAGAAAACCCTTGTCTCATTAAAGGTTCTCCTAAGGGTGTGAGGTGCGAAAGATTAAGATTCATGTTGACAATATCTAAATATTAGGATATCTTCCCAATTAGGCACACCTTAAAATTATTATGTTGAATCTCTTTTCTTGATGCATAGACGATCCGCCAATTCCCCAATACATATCTAACAATTTGAAGGTAAGTTATGTATAATTTCATTACGATGTATGCTTTTGAAATGGGCTCCGCTTAATAAAAAATAGATACAATGTAAAACAAGTATCCCACTCAAAACAATCTTCAATACCTTTCCTTTTTATCCAAAATTCTTTTTTTATAGGCATACAATTTGATCATGTGAAATTATAGGAAACTGAAGATTAAAAAGGGCCACACGAGTACTCAATTTTAGGGTGGTGTACATTGTCTTTTATATTGTGGTCCACATTATGATTGGTTTTTTTAGATTTTTTGTTTCGTATGATCATCATGATGGGTTGCATTTGTTGGATAGGTTGGATGTCATACACACACCTTGCCTGGGTCCTTACTCTTACTCGGGTGGTAGACTCCCAGGAGTTTCAACACCGAGTCAAGGGTTCGAGTACCCACCAGTGGTGAAATCCCACGGCGTGCGTGTGTGGGGTGTGTGTGCATGTGTTTTAAAAAAATAAATTAATTAAAAAAAATACACACACCTTGCCCAAAAATTCTCAACTTTACCCATATTAAAAGGAAAAGGAATAAATAAAAGATTTTGGTCCTTTCATCCCTCCAAAAGGCACCTCCCATAAGTAACTATTAATTGAGGCATTATTTGTTAAAATCAGAACATAGGAATCTTACAATTTATTTTTATTATAAAAAAAAAAAAAAAAAAAAAACACCCTCTATTTATGGAGATATGCTTCAAAGAGCGCTATAAATTACAGTGCTTCAAGTTTTCACTTGGACAATCCAGTAGATCAATCTAAATTGTCTATTATCCCTAGACAGATGTGTGCACGAGTTGAACTGAGTCAAGCTTAGCACAACTGGACTTGGCTCGCCACTAGCTAACCCCAGCTCGAACTCGGCTCGGCTCGATCCTCAAGCTTGACTAGCCAGCTCGGCTCAGTTTGATTAGTAGCTCGGGCTAGTTTGAGCCAAGATCAAGCATCTGTGGCATTTTCTTAAGCACATGGAGTGCACCTTCAATTTCTCACGGAATGTAAAGCAGCAACATCAGCACACAAGTATTTTATCAAACACTCAATACGCAATATAAAAATCAAGATACAAGGTATTTGTTTCATATTCATACCTTCCTCGCCACCGGTCAACACTTCATTGTGTCATTTCATCAAACAATTGCTAAGCAACATCAATTTCAAAATAACCAAGTCACCGAACTAGTTCGATCTAAGTTGAGTCGTGCTCGGGCAAGCTTGAACTTGGCTCAAAATTATTTTGAGCTCAAAAAATCGGCTCGACTCGGCTCGAACTTAATTTCGAACCAATTTGAATCAAGCTTTTTCGTATTGAGTTGAGCGAGCTAACCGAGCTAACTCGGTTCATGTATAGCTCTATCCCTAGAATACATTTCATGGACTAGCATGTAAAAATAGCATTCATCAAATGATCTAATCTATCCTTGATTTAGCTTTATTTTCTTTACCCATCTCTTTTCCAAACTACAAATGGGATGGTTATGATTGCTCTAACAAAATAGATCCTTTAGAATCATATGCAAGCAATCCATGATGGACTCCGACAAATAGATGGATCGAATTATCAATTGGGCCTTTTTTGTGTAAACAATCTTGACCGTCAATATTAAAGACCACTGATCAAATGGATTATACTTGTTGAATTGATGAGACATTTGCATGGTAGCCCGTGAAATGTTGGTTGGATCTTATTAACTATATGTATCAATGTATTGGATTATACAAGTATCCCAACACAACTAGGGCACTCTAACCTGTGGTAAAATTTCCTTTATTAATTCAAATATATTTTAAATTTTTTTTATTTTAGTAAGAGTTTTGCCGATAATCTCTAGTAAACAACCAAAAAGAAAGAAAGAAAAAAAATTAAAATTAAAATTAAAATCAGGGGAGAAAGTCTTAAGCCAGAAATGCCTGAGAATGGGATTTGTCCCGATACCGCGAAACAAGTAGTGGCAGCGTGGCAATTTTGTAATTTTTGCTACAACGAGTGTCATAAAAGCAGAGGCCATAAGCTTTCACACATCGCGGGCATGTTACGAGAATTTCCGAGTAAAAAAATGGCTTTGTTACTTTTAAGAACGGCTTCAGTGCGCGCAGGAGCATGCAGAGTTGGTGCGCACGTTATCTCCTGCCGTTCTAAAGACGCTCGGCGTGTATTCGTAAGCACCATAAAATTGGATTTTTCAAAATTCCATTTTGAAAGGTGCGTTGAGATTCCCACGCATGATTTCTAGATGGCTGAAGATTGTTGCTCACCAACTCTGCTACAACAGAGCATGCATTTTTTTTTTTTCTTATCCATGCCGGAAAGAAGCATTTTGATAATACAGTAGGGATAATTTTTAGAGGGCACACGTGTGTGATTCATGGTTTGTACCACATGAAATTCTATGTGACCACGGCCTTGTCCATTCATAAGGGGGCCCACGTATTTCGGTTGAATATAGATTGTAAGTGATTTTCTTTGTAACTGCCCATTTTTCTCATGCCAGTATGCCCCACCTGATGAATTAGCTACTGACAGGTTGAGTAGACTGAATTGACATCACCAAGTTATATGGGCCCATGATGATGTATGTGTTGTATCTACCCCACACATTCATTTGGAGAGATGATGTAGAGCGGGTCGTGGACACTTTCATGACTAAGATGGACCAAAGAAAGCCCGATCAAGGCGGAAGTCATCAAGACCGTTAAAACATTAAAATATGCATATCTCACAAATCAGAATGAGTTACTCGACGTACCATATATGATTTTGGAGTAGGACAAGCTACTTTAGTGCCCACACTGAATTTGCGAGATTCCATCAAATCGTCGGTCAATTTTCCTATTTATTTCCATTTTTATATTTTTTAGTAAATTTTGATTTAATTGTAACTTTTCAACATGAAAAGTGTTTTAAAATATTAGAAGAATAACGTATTTAAGCCACATAAGACACTATAAATAGTAGTAAAATACAAATTTTAGCAAGTTTTAGTTGTAGTTTAATTCCGAAACTTTTTCCAAAGCTTGGTATCCCATTTAAAGGGTTGTAAATTCGTTTTTATTATCAATCAATCAAATTACAAACTTTATAGAATTTATTTTTTATTTTTCTTGCTTCTTCTCGTGGATTCGAGAAATCTCTGTGAGGAGTCCAGAAAAGTTCCATGAATACGGAGTAGTTATCCTTAAAGAAGATGGTGATCAACCTCATCACGTTCATCCTTGCAACAGTAGATTATTTTAGGACATGATCCAAAGAAAGGCAGATCCAAAGCTCTAGTAGACCCACCACAGGAAAAGTGGGGAGAATCGCCCAAAGTTGAAACCTTTCTAGGGTCTCCATGCTAATAGGCACATGAACAAGAACATATCAAACTGATTAGGTTGTGTTTGAATGCACAACACAAGTGAATTGATCTGACATCACTCAGTTTAATCAAAAGGAACTCACAAAAATAAATAGCCCTCAAATTGCAGTTTATAAAGTCCAAGCTAACACAAGCTGAAAGTAATGTACTTGCAATTTGAAGCTCAAAGGCCTTATTAATGCAAGGATAGTCATTCCACTCTTTTAAAATATCATATAGCTAGTAACCATGATGAAAGATATGGAAAAAAAATTTCACATCGACTGCTGATACAGCCATTCTCCTTTATACTGCTTGATAGTAATGAAAGCACAAAATTCTATTAAATACTAAAATGGATACTAGATTTCAGTTATTTCAATTTTAAGATAAATCAACAATTGCATTTCAGTTGTATGGTGCATCCAAAATAAAAGCTCTAAAGTCAAAGAAATGTAGCTACCTATAGTATCTTTCAAAAGGTCAATTTCTACCCAACTCCCTGTAGCTCTCTTAGCAAATCCATTGGTTAGGACTCTCCGTTGTCATTGTCAATTGAAGAAAAGATTTTAAAAAGCATATGCTTTTGTTTAACGGACAAGATTCCTCGATACAATCTACGATTAACTAAAGAAGATGGAAAATGAACATTAATTAATGATTACGTCTTCTTCAGTTTGAATGTATTAAGAACACTAAAATAAAATCATCAGACCAAATGCTCATGTGTCGGCCTCTTGTGTATTCCACTTCAGACAGTAGTACAGTTGAAATCGGACTCTCAAGTTAGTCTTGACGGTGTTGATAATCAGTAAATATTCCCTAAATTAATCCTACAACTATCTATACAGAAAACCCATTTCTCAATTTAAATGGATGATGATGTGATTGCCAAACAACCTACCACCACATCGTAAATATAATTTCGTGATGGGAACGTTGTGTGGCCTTTTAAGGTCAACAATTTGAGGCTCTTGATGCAACTTGTGATTACTTTAATAGTTGTGAATTGCAACAAGTATAGGGAGATGATACGGTGGACCCGCAGGGCTTTAGCATTTCTTTACAGTTCGCGTGGCAGGATGATGCGAAAATCTGGTCCACCCATATACAGGACCCAAGCATGGATGGTTTGTGCTTCAAAAATCACACCTACTAAACGTTCCTATCCATCTGATCTGTGGTCATTAAAGTGACGGTGGATATAAAAAAAACGGTTAGCAATCAGACATGTAGTTGGTTAAAGTGTAGAATAAATAATGGATCAGATTGTCTCATTAAGCATCTGATCTTGTCCCAGTCTATGGTTGAACTGGATCCAGTGCGTAATGCAGTACACTGCTATTAGATTAGGTTTTTTTTTTTTTTTTCTATCTTATAGTATTTTAATTAATTTAAATATTAACTATTGTTACTAATAATTTAAGTTGTAAGTATTAAATATGGAGTGAAGCCAGGTTTTGAGTATTAAAAGTCAACCCGACCCGGCGAGCACGGAGTTGGGTGAGTTTTCAGATTTTCAAACCATGATGGATACATGTCCATGGAGAGATGGGTCTACCACAATATGGTTCATCCGAAAAGCATAAACATTTTGACGGTCTCCAAAAGCTTTTGGATTTGCTAATCTACGCACCTTTATTTCATGAGTCATCTTATGGCAGATGTGGTGAACCATGCATCCCTCGGGCTCACTTATGTGGATTGGCCCTTAATGAAATTTAGCAAATGGGCCTTTCCCAACCTAATGGGAGTCTTTACTGAGCTTCGTCTTTCAGTTTTCATTTTTGTGCCAAAAGCTTGGTCGTCCAAACATTGTGATTTCTTCCTTGGAAATACTAAACTAACTGCTTCCATTGCATCCACGTCTGCCACGTGTCACTAAGTCAAGGAATTGGCCTGGAGGGAATTCGCTTCTACAACCAGCTGTGGAGCTTAGCATGATGGGTGGGTCCACCAGTTATACCGCCAAATTTTAGGATTTGGTCGATGAAAACCTAAAGCGTACCATAGGGGAAAGATGGACTCCGTCCATCAGTCATACCAACTCATTTTAGGACTAAGCTCAAAACTCAGAAATGGATGCAAAACTCAACAGCCGTTGAAACATTTATGGGGCCCACGGTGATGTTTATATGCCATCTAACCCGTTCATAGAGCGAGTAGAAACAAGGATGAATGGTTTTTAAAACCAACCACCAGCTTCATACAAAACCTTGTTGGGACCCAGAAGTTTTCGATTGCGTGCGTCTTCTCAACATTCCCTGTGGGTGTCCCACTTGTGGGGTTTTTATCAGCCTGAATTTTTGAATCAGGTCCTAATGATGGACGGCATATCACACACCAGGGCAGGCCCCACAGAGCCGTTTGTTTCACACCCTGGCAATGCAGAAAGGAGCAGGGGGGAACACATCATAAGTAGATGCCATATGCCATAAACATTACTCAAATTTCCAAAATTTGACTAATAGGAGTTTCAATATCCAGTTTTCAATGAGCACAAGTAGGGAATATGATTCAGAGATCAAAATTCGGATTTTCAACGAGTATGAGTGGGGCTCATTGTTCCAAGATCAGAACCAATGATTGTGCCCCCCACCATAGATGACCCATGCACTTGAGATCCCCTACCCTTCAATTACTAGCAAGTTGACAATTAAGAAAGAATATATAGGACGGTCCACGTTTAAGTAGAAAAGGCCACATGTTTCAATGGCTGGCTTATCATAATCTAGGTGAATTCTCTGTGCACCCGCCATCCACCATGAAGACCATCATATCAACTGTTTGGATCAGTGAGCTATGGCCCCACTTTTACAAACCTAAATGTACTATAGACGCTTGGGCCTTCCACCAGAGGTGTCCCATGGGCCAGTAAGTCACATTTCACCTCGCTGCTATGGGACTGGACAAGATCAGCAACCACTGATGGCCCACCGAGTCCAGTACGTTCATGGCGACCTCAAATTCTGCTCTAAAATCATTTTAGATATTTTCACTTCAAATTTTCTTTTTCTTTTTCTTCTTTTTTGTCCTGCAGCGTTTTCCAAAACTTTCTGCATTTTCTCAAAATTAGAACACGAAAGAGGGGGTGGGGGGGGGCATCCTCATCACCTATCTGGACTTCCATTAGGTCCAGTACACTCTTAATAGGGGTGCCTTGAAAAATATGTACTTGATCAGCTGATCCAGAACATCCAGTTTGTGGCATGCAAAATGGATGTAGAAGATTGTTCATAGAAGCTAGTCCAACAAATCCAAATGTAAGTATGTGCCTTTCCGTGCACTCAACCCACTAAATCATTACTTCAATTTAAATATCCCAGAGAGAGAGAGAGAGAGAGAGAGAGAGAGAGAGAGAGTATTTTTTTCACTATGCATTAGACGGACTCCCCTTTTTTTCCCATTAAAACATGCTCTACTCGATTAAACAGAATAAAAATAAGCTGATGGCCCAAAAATGCCATTCTCCTTTTTTATACAATACAATGTGTGACTTTGGAATCTAATACATCAAGGATCGATATTTAAATGGCACCAAGGAAAGAAAACAGATAGAACAGTGGAATTTCAGGTGTAATAAATTATGAGAACTTATCCTGATTAGCAAGCATCTTCTGGACCACAATCAACCTCAAGGAGGTGCAACCATGACATATCCATTTGTACGCATTAACTGCTGACCATTGTTAAGGCAGTGGTTCCCACTTCTTTTCTTTCCATAGAGACATAGCTAGACCCGTTAGGCCTCATGATCAGCTGTGGCTTCCCCTGCAAGTGGTAAAGTAACAATTATGTTTTAGAAACATGAAATGCAGTAAGTGCTCCTGCATGGTTGAGATTATCTGGTTGTGGAGAAATTATGCAATGTTTCATTGGCAAATTACACGGGCTAAACAAACATTACATGTGGATCCCAGCTACTGATCATTCAGTGGTCTCCAAGATGGATGGGAGATGCCTCGCTATTCTCCTTCCCCCATGGATGATCCTAACCATCTGACTGCACTTTTTTTTAAAGGACATCTGACTGTGTGCTATTAACTATTTGTTTTTGGCTACATCAAATCTCTTAGTGCCCCAGGAAGTTAGTACAGAGTTCAAACATGTAATGAATGGTAATGCCTGGGACAAACGAAAATCAAAACTACAATGGAGAAAAAAGTTGTAGCATACCATTGAATCATGGAAATCTCCTCTTCTCCTCTTTAGGCAATCTCATCCACAAACCTTAGTATGGCCCTAGAGAATGATGGATTCCCAACCACCAAAACCTAAATTTTGAGGATAGGGAGGATCCACAAGTGTATAGGACATGGAACCCATGGGCCATTCATATAGCTCCATAGGGTAAATACCTTGTAGCCTCATATTAATAACAAAAGATGCCATCAATCTCCTTTGTATTAAGGTCTTCTAACACACAAGCTCTAACCCATTTGCAACATTGTCTGTCCATTCCTCCTCTTGACCATCACTGTTCCATCACGCGGGTCAGGTCTTAAAGTGAACCCCACCTCTTGGAAACTTGAAGATCAACAGTTGGATTTGCAATCGGCCTCAACTCGAAAAAAGAAAACTTCTAAGATTGCATGACAACTTCCAAACCTGTTTTCAAAACTTCCTTTAGACACAAAAGATGGCAGCCAGCATTATGACTCATTGGAAATGATTGCACACAATCTTCTTCTTTGGTGAAACAGTCCTCATAAAAGAGCCACCATGTGGATCCCATTCGGGAGAGCGTGGGCATACACAGTTTCCTTTAAAAAGACATAATAACACCTAGGTATTGCCCCTCATTGGAGCTCACTTTACACGCATCAAAGTCCTATCCACACACTACCCTTTAGTCAGGGGACTGAAGTGTGGGTAGTAGACATGAAAGACCCCTTGTTGAGAACAAAAAGCATTCATCCATGCTGATTCATGTTCAATGTTCCAATTAAACCTATTTTGGGTACTCATGTACTCATGTGAGCAGCCATCTCTAACTAGCTATGGCTTAGCCAGACACCGCCATGGCAATCATCCAGCATCGGGACAAAAATACTGATGCACTGGCCAAGCACTTCACTGGCTGCGAGTTTGTCTCTGATGTCAAGGAACTGCAAGCCCAGTCTCTCTGCATCATCATTGATCGAATCAATGCATTTGGCTCTATAATGGCGTCAATGGACTCACTGGACATTGAATTCAATCAATCTATATAATAGTGCATAACCCTTAAGGTGCATTACATCAGAACGAGAACGATTATTAACCTGAACAGTGTAGTGTGAATAGGCTCTAAGCAACAAACAGATTGGCTTCCAAGGGCACAAGAGCCAACAATGACTTGGCAGTAGTTGGTTGACTACACTCACCTAACAGGAGAGATATTGAAGTGTGGCCAATCCCATGAGGCTAACCACTAGTTGAATAGCTTAGATAGTTACACTAACAAAAAGTTGTTCCCACCTCTACCAAATTAGATAGGAATTCCTTCAGTTGGGAGTGCTTACCATGCATGCATTTGATGAAATAATCCAACTCGGAGATGCACTGATCCCTTTGCATTGAAGCAGGTGATAATTGTTGGTATGCAAAGAATGACATGTGGCGACGATCAGGATGGTTTCTTGGCTTTGAGGTCTCCAGGATCTTACTATATCCTTCTCTATCATAGCATGGCAGAGCATTCTGACCAGCTACAGTCAACCCACGATCCCAGGCAGAATTTAGAACCTGGAGAGGACAATGGGGATCAATGCCAAAATCATATGAAAAGGGTAAAAACCTGTATTTGGGTTAGCATGCGGAAAAATCTGGACCACTTACAGAACAAAAGAACCAAAAGGAAACAGAGAATATCATACCTGCCAACTCAAAGCTTCTAAATCAGCCAATGCTTCAATATGTTCCTGAGCATGCACCTGCAGTCCTGAGCAGACAAACTTCGGAGCCGCTGAATGTTTCTTTAGAATGTCAAAAATTGGAGAATACCCCTCCTGATTTGTCGGGTTGTAGAAACCTGCAGTGAGCTCTGCTGCATGACCTGACGTCCTGTACCACCAATAAACTGCTGGAATCTGCACATGAATAGCTAGACTGTCAATCTGTCCCACAGAACTTCCCTCCATGGATAAATGACACAGAAGATCAAATTTACAATGTTTATTTCCACTCCTAAAGAGCCACAAACTTCCTTAGTAGAAAAGAATTAAATAGCAACCTATTTGGAGGAAATGAAATTCGAAGTCCAACTGAGGCCATTTCAAGTGATTAAGAATCATGCAAAATTTGCAAACATTATTTCAATGGACATGGGTCTCCCATTTAATTTTGTAAAATACAAAAAGGTAAAAGAAATTTTGTCCTCAAAAACTCTAAAGACATACCTTTACAATTATCTGTGTGTCGTCAAATGCAAGGTTTGCAAGAGACAGCACGTGATCAGCATGGTCTATAAGGGTCTGTGCGTACCAATGGAGGAAAAATCGACCATAATAGCTGTCATAATCACCTCTTTCACAGAAGAAGCCTGTTTCATGTGGCCTAGAATTATATTGACCGGCATTATCAGGTCCCCTGGCCCAGAATGAATGCCCACGCAACTTTGCCGCTCTTCGTAGGCTCTGTTGTAAATACTTGTCATAGCACTGCAGACACATATTAGAAGCAGTTATCAGTAGATAACAGAGCTGCTTTTGTTTTTCTTTGAGAGAGAAAGAGAGAGAGAGAGAGAGAGAGAGAGAGAGAGAGCAGATAACAGAGTTTTCATCAAGTAACAAGTGAGTACATAAATAAAGCAAATTACATTCGCAAAGCGTCCTTGATTGAATACTGGACACTGTATTTTAAACAAGATACCCTCAAGAAGATCCATTGAAAGTTGAAACAACTCCATAGAGTACATGAGTTAAAATCCATTCAATACATATGACATTGTTTCATTTTACCAATAGACAGGTTCGATGGCATACACACAACACGTAGGCCCCTAAAAGATATAACTGTGCCACCCTTTTCCCAATGACAGACATAGTACAAAGGTATGTGCATGTGTGCTCACGTACATATATATATGTATACAAGGGGAATGAGCTCTTACAGTCGAGTATACCATATAGTCGACTGTGTGGGCCCCATCCTGATGCGTCTCAAACATCAAACCATGCATCAGAGGTTCCTCAAAAAGAAAATGGGACACCCCAACAATCAGCCAAATCCAAAACTAAGGTGGGCCAAACCATCAGGAGCAGTCTAAAATCATGCATAGAACTTCAAATTATCTGTTGTGGCCCACCTAAGTTTAGAAATGGCCTGATTTTTAGCCTGCCCCTTCATGCAGGGGAAACATGATGAACGGGGATGGCATATGAACGACAAGATGGGCGCCACGTACAAACCATCTGTGCATCCCCTCCACTATTTCTTATTGTGTAGCCCACCTATAGTTGCACAAAGCGCAGACTGAAGCCGCAGCAGATTCAGGTGCAGGCACAAGGAAGCTTCTGTTTCAAAATGTTATTGAGTATAAATCATTAGGAAGCAGAAGCGTGAATCCAAAGTGCAATCCAAAGCAGGAGCTACACCTAGTTTGAAGGGTCCTGCAACTAAAGGCCCACATGAGCTCTGGATTTGAGGCTGATTTCAAGGCTCTGGGCCTCCAAATTTGGCACGCTACTGATGGAACACACATCATGAGGACCCCACAAAGTCATGCATACATACGTACGTATCTACGAATATACAGAGAGAATGATCCAAAGGTGTTGAGACAATCATACATATGTACGTACGTAAATACATACATGGGGAATTATCCAATAGTCTTGACACTATCGTAACTTAACGGCAGTGCTGACCATTGTAGGACCCACTGTAATGTGTGTTGGACATCCAAACCATCAGTCATGTGTGCCACCTCGAGTTCACCTTAAAGAAGGTGGGCCACAAACAGATGGAATAATGCAAAAGCATTTTCACACCGGACTCGAGCGGGGTCGCTTGTGGAATGCAGGGGCACACTCGGGGTGGGTGCGGCCCATGGAGGAGGCCTCGTGTTCGAGACTCCTCACCGGGAGTGATTAATGTGCATTTCACACCAGGCTCGAGCAGGGTAGCCCGTGGGATGCAGGGACACACTCGGTGTGGGCGGCCCATGTGATTTGGGGCCCACGAAGGGGGTTCGGCCGAGGTCCTAAACCCATGAGATGTGAGGCCTGAGCTATGAGATAAATGGATTAATTCGTCATACTCTAACAGTTCGAGCTTTTAGAGCAAGTGGTTAATTGTCCTGCATCAAATTGGTATCAGAGTAAGAGGTCTCGTGTTCGAGATTCCTCACTGGAGGTGATTAATGCAGGAGCATTTTCACACTAAACTCGAGCAGGGTCGCTTGTGGGATGCAGGGGCACACTCGGGGTGGGTGCGGCCCATGGAGGAGGCCTTGTGTTCGAGACTCCTCATCAGAGGTGATTAATGCGCATTTCACACCAGGCTCGAGTGGGGTAGCCCGTGGGATGCGGGGACACACTCGGGGTGGGCAGCCCATGTGATTTGGGACCCACGATGGGCGTTCGGCCGATGTCCTAAACCCATGAGATGTGGGGCCTGGGCTATGAGATAAATGGATTAATTCGCCATACTCTAACAGTTCGAGCTTTTAGAGCAAGTGGTTAATTGTCCTGCATCATGGAACAACTTCAAATCATACCTGAAACCTCTAAATCCACATGGTGTGGCCGGTTGAGTCTTGGAATGGCCAGCTTCTAGTGGCCCCTATTCCTGGTGGGGTACTTACAATGAATGGATTGGATAGCATGTAAACATCATGGTGGGCCCCACATACCACCAGTTACAGTAGCGTCAACACAACTGGATCATTTGTGCGTGCTGCATCTATATGTGTGTGCAAAAAAGGATCCAATGTAAACGTTTTCACTATTTTATAGTACAAACAGTTGTTGTGGGCCCCACCATGATGTGTTAATAGTATCCACTCCGACAATCTTGCACACCATCCCTCATTTGGCAATGGGCCCAAAAGTCAGGTCATTCCATGACTTAGGTGGCCACACAAGCAGAAAGAGTTGAGAGTGGACATCAAAACCATGTAATACATCATACATGTAAGTATTTTCAACTTCCAAGCATATTTAGGAAGTATTCATTTTGAAAAAGGCAGATAGAGTATGGGGGCTAACTTAAAACAGATACCTGAAACTCACCGATACCCGGATATCTCCATCCCATCCTTTCTGCGAATGAAGGGTACTTTAGCTCCCCAGAAGCACCCAATCCAATTTCAACACCAGAAATGAGACCCTCTGCAAATAAGTCGTCAAATTCCATACGGAAGCTTCTCATGAAGTCAAAGTACACCTACACATTGAGAAACCTTTTTAGTTACTACAATGTAATTTGCAATTTAAATCTCCAAAAGGAACCTTATATAAACAAGATGTTGTCATGAAGTAACTAACAGTGATATAGGCCACTATATCTGCCAATGGAGTTTACATATGAAGTCGCTAATAGATCCACACTCATGTGTGCTCGCTAATAGACGCATTCTCTATGAGGGCACAAGAACAAAACAACCAAGAAAATTAAAAGTTCAACTTGTTGGGCACATACTTAACAACATGCATGGAGGAAGAAAAAGGACCATCTTATATATATCAGGGTCAGCGTCCCTAACTTGGCCACAATGCAAAGAAGAAATTGAAATTTGATGTTTACAATTATATGGAACATAGAAGCATATCAATGAGAGTATATAGTTTGTAATTTAATACCTCAATGCCAGTCCTTCCTTTTAGTACTCGTTCTTTGTCGATGCCCCAGGAAAGACATTCTGTATTTCTCCTCCCTTCACGGTCTGTGAAAAATATATCTTGATTATCCTTACCAATCTCCATAACCCACTTGGGGAGAGGAATTGGCATATCTCCAGATCCATTTCCTCCACACTCATGAAATGCCATCACAACCTTAAAAAATAAAATAAAAGATTTATTTTAGAAGCTATTCAAGAACTTCTGCAAAATATGCTTGAAATGCTACAAGTATTAGCCCCCAAAAGATATTTTACAACTAATCCAAAAGAGCTAAATCCAATGCTCTGATAAAATGTTCTTATATCTCAATCCCATTTTTTGCTCATGTGCTTACTTGCAAGATTGCTATAAATTGCTAAGGATGTCTCAGTCAAGTTTGACACAAAGGTAATCATTTCTCAGCATTAAAGAAAAATGTCTGACAAAATGCATTTACTTCTTCGAACAGGAAAGAGGTCAACAGGTAACAGGTTATTCACATAAATGTGGAAAATGTCACTAACTCACATCAGATAATGAGTGAATCAGGAGCCTGTAACTCATCATTTACTTGTCCACTTTTTTCTGATAAGTAAACTTGTCTACATTATCAGATTTGGTCAAGTTCTTTATTACTTTCTGCTTTGTATTCAAAATGTTAGATTACATGGTAGTTGGCTAATTATTACAACATGAATCATGTCCACTTCATTTCCCTCTGCATTCTCTAAGAAATCATGCATTGGCAAATGAAATATTTCACCGAAGAGTAAAAAGCATGCAGAAAAAGAAGAAAAAACCAACAACAACAACAATCCGCCATACCAAATACCAACAGAATATGTCAAGGATACATGGTTCGGCATATTTGTATCGTATCCGAAGAGTAAAAAGCATGCAGAAAAGGAAGAAAAAACCAACAACAACAATCCGCCATACCAATACCAACAGAATATGTCAAGGATACATGGTTCAGCATATTTGTATCGTATCCGAAGAGTAAAAAGCATGCAGAAAAGGAAGAAAAAACCAACAACAACAATCCGCCATACCAAATACCAACAGAATATGTCAAGGATACATGGTTCGGCATATTTGTATCGTATCCCCCAATACGGTCATATCATATCCATATCGGCCTGTCACCAAAAAAAAGGGGTCCAATTTTCATTCTTCTTTTTTTTTTTTTTTTTTCAATTCTCTCAACTTCCTCTTCCTTTTTTTCATTTCAACCATGCACGAAGCTTATTGAAAGTCATTCTAGAGATTAAACATTTGATCACGTGGGAGGCAAATGTCAAGACCGGTGTTTTGAATAACGCTACCTTGCCTAAATGATAAACGATTTCACTTGCCCATGTGGGAAGGAAAAATTCATCGCCAATGTTTTTGCCAAAGTTGGTGTTTTTCATTCTTCCTTATGAATTGGAAATCCATTTCCACTCCCTTGACATTATTTTTCCCTCTTTAATAAAATGTCACTACAACAAAATAATAACAAAGAAAATAAAAGAAAAGAAAAATAATAGCATGCTCTTAGGCTGCAGTTTCAGGGACTGCAGTTTATTTGGCACTATAGAGCTCCTCCAAGCGTTTGCATGGTTGGTTGGTCGGGGCAAAGTTTTGATAGTTGATAACCTTTAGAAGCAGGGAATGGCTATCCCAAATGTTTGTTTAATGTGCATGGGGAATGCGGAATCAATTGATCACCTCTATTTGCACTGCCCAACAACGTCCTTTTTGTGGAATAGTATCCTATCCTCGTTCTGTGTCTTGGGCCTATCCGGCTTCTATTGATCTATTCTTTTTGTCTTGGCATGAGGTGAATCTCAAAAAGGAGTTACAAATCTCATGGCGTTTATGCTTGTTGGCGGGGCTTTCGGCTATTTGGGAAGAAAGAAATGGGAGGTGTTTTAGAAATTTGAGCCAATCATCAGGTTGGATCATGTTGAAAGTCAGAAGCCTAGTTATTGAATGGGCCTAAGGTTTTGGTGAGGGAGGGGGAATTAAATTTTTTTTTTTCATGCAAATAGTGGGGGTGATTCTCGCCTTCTCTTTGTATAGTCCTTTGCCTTTTGGCGTGTGTTTATAATATACTTTTGTTACCTTTCAAAAAAAAAAAAAAAAAGGGCCCCCCATGTTCTGAGAAAATTTCAGAGATCTCAAAGAAGCTTGATTAAAGTTTGCTATTTTAATAATTCTGATGGTTGAAAGAGCATTTTGGAACAGTTGTACGCAACTGCACAGACAGGATACTCTACAACCACATGAAACAGACTGTATACACGAATGAGCACACTTCCAGGATATCCAATAGATTTACCTGCAATTTCAGCTGGAATTCTCGGATGATGTTAAACAGTTCTCTGTAGCCAGACCATAGATACTTCCGTGGGCTCCAGCCTTCAACAATACCCCACCAACAATCTACAACCACTCCATCTACATTCAAAGATTTAAGATGCCTCAACTCCTGCTGTATGCCTTCTGGATCAACCAATTGGCAGAAACTGTTGATAATGCCAGCCTACAGCAGTAACAGACAAGGATTAAAGAAGGTTTCTTCATCGGATGCTAAATCACCAGATACTATCAAGAAACTATAAATCGTAAGAGAAGCAAAATTTTAGAGAATTCAGGACACTAAAGAACTGAATAGGATCCCATCACTGAGAGGAGAAAAAACATGAATACTACAGAAAATAAATGAGAATCATGCTCAGCAACTGCTTCAATTTTATTGTGAACTGGTGTTCAAGAGCTAGCAAAGTTTCTTGTGGTGGAATGGGCACTTTCGGCTGCTATCTTAGTCTCTCCTGAGGATTGAGGGGGGCTGTTTGTTGTTAGCTTTCTTTCTTTTGTTCTATTTTTCAGGGCTTCGGCCCTTTTTTCAATAAAATTATCAATTCTCAGAAAGAAAAAAAAAAAAAAAAGAGCTAGGAACCAAAGCAACTAACATTAGCAACTCACCGGAAGGATCACATAAACAGGAATGTATGCAGTTCCTGTAAAATCATTCTCGTGCTCCCCAAGACGAACACCCATCATAAGCTGCACAAATTTCAGCAATAAACCACAAATCATATTCCCTCACGAGTTTTCATAGCAAAAATTTCACCAAATTATTGCACATACTGAAAGATTATAAGCTAAAAATAACAAACAGATAAAAAAGAGCAGTACGTGTAATTATCAAGCATTCCTTTTTAAGTAGAATATATGTATAAAATATCAATTGCATCCCCTTAAATCCTTGACTCTGCTCTCAGAGGTGGGACATGCAGTAGCCTTCTTCCTCCAGGCTCCAGCGAGAATCAAGAAGTCGGGAGCATCTTTTCATCTGTTGCATGAGCTAGCCATTTCATTCCCTGCAGTCAGAGGAACTGGATCATCCATCTGGCAAGCCCGGCATTTGACACTTCACAGCCTATGTTGATAGAAAATGACATCAATCAGAATGTCCCCCTTGTACAATTGGTGGCCCTCAAATGACAGGCCAAATTTGGAGCGCAAATGGGTTGGCCTAGGACAAGCCCGAGGACTTTCTCTGGGCACATTCTAGAGACCGTTGGAGATGGTGTAGAACTCGGTGATTCCAGTCGCCAAGTACAGGTCAGAATTTTGGGAGGATTTGATCATGAGTAGAGGCGCAAGAACAGGTTGAGAACTGTTTCACCTGCAAGGTCTTCTCCACCATGCCCACTGAGTCGGCCTCCATGGCCACTTAACCTATAACCTGCTCTTAAAATAGAAGGAGATGGGAGCATTGACATTTCTGCTCTCACAACAACTTATACCAAGGGGAAAATGGAAGGATAAAATGTATCTTAGCACCCCATAACTTTATAGTTTAGATTCCGTGACTTCTTGTAGCGGAAAAGAGGGGCCACTAAAATTTTGATAAGATGTGCCAGGTTTCTTACCTGAAGAGGCTAATTTCTATCTTTTAATTATTCATTTTTTAAAAACATCCTAGAACTTGAGTTAGGGCCCATGCGGCCTTGAAATGACTGTGTTTCTCTTTTATGCATGGATATATTTCTAAGGAATATTGGCCATATAACATCATAAAGCTTGTTTGAAGTATAAAATTGTCTTTCTCTCACTCTTCCCTTTAAAGGCCATGTGGTGCAAAAAGTTATGGTAATATAAGTAATGTCTAATTAGTGACACAACCATAATTCATATGGTTCCAGCAGGCAATCACAGGACAGCTAGTTGCTCTATTTTTTGTTTTGAAATATCAACATATGTCACTAAGTAGCCGTTCCTTGTGGGATGAGGAAGTGGATGAGTATGCCGCCCTTTTGGAATGGCTTCATCCTTGCAGGCCGTCGATTGGTGAAAACGACAGCATGATTTGGACTATAGACAAGTCAGGTCGTTTCACTGTTAGATCGTTCTACTTCATGCTTTAGAAAAAAGGGGAGTGTTGCAAACACTTCTCATGTTTGGCCATTATGGAGCCCCTCCTAAGATTGGGGCTTTTGTTTGGCTAGAGAGCAGAAAAAGAATTCTCACTATTGACTACCCCCAAAAGCGATCCATGATCATTCTAAATATTTGTCTTCTTTGTATGTCCAATGCGAAGTCAGTTAACCACCTCTTCATCCATTGCTCCTTTGCTAGCCAAGAGTGGGTTTCTCTTCTTGCTAGATTCAGCCAGCGTGGTATATGCCTTTTGACATTGGTGATTTCCTTTTAGCTTGGCATGAGGTGGCCCTTCGCAAGAATTCTTGCGCAATTTGGAGACTTTGTCTTCTTGCCGGGTTATGGGTAATTTGGAGCGAGAGGAATGGGAGATGCTTCCATAATGCTTGTCATAGTGTGGAATGGGTTATGTGTGGGATATTGTATAGTGGAGTGGGCAGTGGGAAAGGGTTGGTTGAGAAAGTTGTAATTTTCTCTTTCTTGTTTTGTTTTTCTTTTGTAGTGCTTTTACAATGAAAGTTCCAGTTATCTTTCAAAAAAAAAAAAACATGTCACCAAGTGATATAATAAATATAGCCCTATATGTCTACATGGAGCTGATTTTTGAAAGCTTTTGACATGGATGGCACTAAGCCCAGATCATGCATTTACTCAGGTCTGGACGTAAAATTATACAACACCATCAGAGATTTAGGAACTTGTAAGCATCACAATGTAGATCAGCATCCAAAGTGAAAAAACAATCACTAAAATGGGTGCTTCAATAATGGGGCTCAAACGCATAAGCATATCAATATAAAGTAACTTGGCCACAAACAGTTACCGGATCAGCCTCCAAACATTCTGGCGAGTTGATAGGGCTGACATTTGCATATTTGTTGTTCTTTATATCCTTTTCCTCAACTACAATGGAACCAAGAGATGCCGGAGATGAGCTCTCATCAATTCTGGGAACAGATGACTGGGAGTCTGATGCTTTCATTGAGCAATTTTTCAGAGAAGTAGCACATAATGGGCCTTCAACAGACCTAATAGGCATTGGCGCCTGTAATCAAGGATTTGTGAGTCTACTAGCAGAAATGATATATAAAAGAAAATTATTATTCCATTATATCATCCCACAAAAAGGTTTTTTAAAAAAATCAGTTAATTTGAGTGCCTCAGTTTATAGCCATGTGAAGAAAGTCCAAACTTAACATTTGGTTGGTCTTGAACATAGTTGTCCTGGCAGAGAGAGAGAGAGAGAGAGAGAGAGTTCACTTTTTGAACCAATCACATATCAACCTCACTCTAGGTAATCATAACCTGTCAAAAAGATTGATTATAATAAACCTATACAGATAAACCTGATTTGACTACAGAGTAAATCTCATGCAATTTAGTGTATTTATCTTGCAAAAATTCCCTGCTTCTGTCTTGTTTTGGCTTTCTGTTTTGTTGCTTTGCTTTTCTTTCTGTTTTTCTTTCTTTTGTTTTCCTTCTCTCAGTTTATGCATTCTCAGTTCATCTTTCAAAAAAAAAAAAAAATTCCCTGCTTCTGTATTCCAACTTTGCCATAAACCCTTCTAGACCTGATAGTAGTGATATCATTACCAGAATACAGATGCACGACTCTTACAAGAAATGGTGCATCCTAAAAGCAAGTCATCATCATCATGATAGCCATGTAGTCATCATCATTATGATAGCCATTCAGAGCCCAGCATTCCAAAGAGTTAAAAAGATTACCCCAAATTATTGCAGCCACTCTACAATTCATTTTTTTTTTTTTAAGATTCATTTCCTCATCACACTGTCATAGCATACACATGGTGGGGCAATACCATTGGTCTCAAGATTATCCAAAATTAGGATTTTATTAGCTGTTGCCAGTCAAGCAAAGGCTGGCAGTCTAGGCCACATCGGAGCCTCCTACACTCTTGCTCAACCCATATTCCTGGCATGAAATTTTGAAACAAAAAAAAAAAAAAAAAAAAAAAAAAAAAAAAAAAAAAGAGAGGGAGAGAGAGAGAGAGAGAGAGAGAGAGAGAGAGAGAGAGAGAGAGAGAGAAGAAGAAGAAGAAGAAGAGAACCCAGACCAAATCTCCCATCCTCTCTAGAAGGATCAATGAATACCTTGTTCAACAACCCCGTGAGATTCTCACAATCAACCATTTCACCATCATGTAAATTCATTCCAAGGAAAGCCAAAGAACCAACCCCCTCTGGAATCCCCAATTTCCCCCTAACAGTCTCCCTCCACATAAATTACGGTTTCTGTGAAAAGAAAAAAATAAATAAATAAATAAGGTAACAGAAACGTCACTAGAGAAGAGAGATTCAAGATGAAGAAACCATAGTTCCTGTGCAAATAGCAAGCCGGCTAATTCTATCTCTAGCTAAGGAGTTCACCAAGTCATTGGCCTCCTACCAACGTGATTAAATGACATGTTTAAACAAGAGGCTATGAGGTGAATTTCATCAAGAACGAAGGCGATCCTCCAAGGATCACCATGACTGGTCCTAGCCCACAATATCCAAGTCCCTTTCAGCACTAATCAGCCCAAAAAACTTGGAGGAAAAAAGGGGGAGCCCCTCTTCAATGCCATAGCCTTTGCTCTAGCAGCATACCATGCACACAGGCAAAGCATGATCCTTCTTTTATCATCTTGTATCATGCCCCTGATACCACTTGGACCCAGGCCTACCAATAGAAGAACCATCGAAATTTAGCTTCCACCCACCAATTTGACCGCTTCATAAAGAGACGGGAGACACCTTAATAAGTTCACTTTTCAGCACCAAGGCAATCATCATCATCTAAGCCTTCCAACCAATTGGGGTCGGCTATATGAATCCTTTTCTACCACCATTCCGCTCTATCAAGGGCCATAATTGCAGTTAGACCATATATCATCATATCTTTTCTTACTACCTCCACCCACATCCTTTTGGGCCTTTCCATTACCCTTTTAGAGCCTTTAACTTGTATTATCTTATACTCCTAACCAAAGCAATTCTTGGTCTCCGTTGCACATGACCAAACCATCTAAGTCCACTTCCCTCATCTAATTACCTATTAGTGCCAACTCCTAAATTTCCTCGAATGCATTCATTTCTAGTTCTAAGTCCAACCTTCCTTGTTTTGTTACTCATCCATCTTAACATCCTCATTTCAGCTGCATTCATCCTATGAACATGTTGTTTCTAAACTACCCAACATTCTATCCCATAAAGCATGGCTGGTCTCATAGCCATCCTATAAAATTTCCCTTTCAGTTGAGTGGTACGCGACGATCAAATAAAACTCCAGAGGCACATCTCTATTTCTTTCACCCCGCTTGAATTTTATGGGCAAAATCCTTCTCAATCTCTCCACTCATGAATTATTGACACAATGTATTAAAAGCGGTCATTTTGGAAAACTTCTTGGTCAACGATCTTAACTAATTCCTTATCCCCACTCCTATTGTTACTAAAATTGCACTCCATATACTTCGTTTCAGTCCTACTAGTTTTAAAGCCTTTAATTCTAAAGCACCCCTCCATAAATCTAGCTTTATATTTTTATGCCTTGTCGCCCTCCCTCATCTTTTTTTTTTTTTTGAAAAGTCACATATAATATTAATAGATGAAAGAGATTACAAAAAAGGTAGACTGCACCGCCGAGGGAGCTACACAGACTACTACAAACCTAAAAACAGCAAATTACAGCCCTTTAATTTTTCTACGTTAACAGCCCATTCAACAACTAACAATCTAGCTCTAGCAGCAACATAATCTGCTGATTTGGATATCCCATTAAAACATCTGCCATTTCTTTCTTCCCATACTGCCCACCAGACAGCTAGCAGCGACATTCTCCAAAGCGGCAACTTGTTCTTCTCGAAATAAATACCATGCCAAGCCTTTAAAAAGCTTCCTGCTGAAATTGGGGCTGCCCAATTCATTTCAAAACGAGATAGAATATCCTTCCAGATATGGCTGATGAAGGGGCAGTGAATAAATAAATGATTCACCGTCTCCTCATTAGACATACAACATGGGCAAACATTTGTGAGCATCATCCCTCTTTTTCTTAGGTTGTCAATTGTGAGAACTCTATTCTTGCCCACCAACCAAGTAAACCCTGCAATCTTTGGAGGAGCTTTGTACTTCCATATTTTGTTGGTGTATGTCTCTTCTTCCTTATCCGCTCCTTTGTCAATGCACCTGTAGAACAATTTAACCGAGAACTTTCCTGATTTGTGTTTGTTCCAAACTAACTTATCTTCGCTCTCCGTATCTAACTTGACTTCTTGAATACAGTTTAGAAGAGCCACATACTCTTCAACCTCGTTGTCACGGAGATTCCTTCTGCACGCCACATTCTACACTATCACACCCCCATTCACAAAATAACTAGCTTCTACTGACCCTCCCTCATCTTGTTAATCAAAACTACGTCATCTGCAGAATTCAAACAACAAACACCAAGGGATCTTGATGAGGACATCCGACCATTCAAAGTGTACCAACGGAGGATGATAGTGACACAACCTTCTTTGTACCTAGACGAGTGTTACATGGGGCCCGTGGGTCCAAATTGCACCCCTAGCCATCGTAGAAGACCTCACGTACATGGTTTGTACAACTTTGAAGGCCCCACACTAGGAAGATGCACGTGGGCTACGTATTGTGGAGTTCTAGACCGTTGGATCAAGTGCACACATCAATCGGACTGTTGGATCGCGGGTATCGGGCAGTTTACCCACTTTTGATCGTGGCCCACCTCGATTGTGGACACTTTAGGACTTAGGTGTCTTAATTTTTATTTCTTACTTTATTAGTATTTAGTTTATTTTGCGGTTTTATTTTGTTTTATGCGTTAAATGACATATTTTAGATATTACGGGTTTTTTTAAAAGAAATCTTTCTTGAGAGCCCTTTTTTTTTTTTTTTTGTAAAAACGAATTTTTGAGGCTATGGGACGTGTGGAGCTCTCTCCATGGTATTGCTTCTCAAAAACTTCAAAGTTTCTCTTCTTTCTTCACGTGATTTGAAGGATTCTCCATGTGATTTGGAGATTTGGATTGGTGAGAGGCCGTTCAGATTCAACAAAGGTACAAGGCTTCCATTTATCTTCCGTATTCTTCCTTTTTCTCCATCAAAGAGGTATTTCTTTCAAGTTTTCATCTTGTCTTCTTCCCCTTTTCCCAAAACTCACCAAAATTTCTTCCTTTCTTCCTCTTTATATCCTCATGTATAAACCCAACCCTCAAAACCCCAAACCCTAGCCAAAATAACCCACACGTGTGAACCCCTATAGTTGGCCGTACAGCACACCCTTCATCCCTTTGATTCCTTCTTGCTTCCACATCAAAACTCCGTTAAATCCCATACCTTAATCCTAACCTAAACCCTAGATTCCCCCAAATATCCAAGTTTTTCCAAATCACCTAAACCCTAGATTCCCAACTTCCCTAATTGGCCCTAAATTCCAAACTTCCGACCATTCAAATCCTCAATTCCCTTTTATTAAGACCTGAAGCCTCAAATCCTTTTACCAATTAAGCAACCTAAGCCTTAATTTAACTTTTCCCCAAATCCCATGAACCCTAGGTTGGCCTAAACCCTAATTGAGCAAACCCTAGGTAGTATTAACTTTGCTTTTTTTGAAATTAAACTAATTCTTATGCTACTTGGATGTTCCTACATCCATAAGATCCCATCCTTTAGTATTTAATGGTCGTGCATTGCGTAGTTTGATATATATGGCCTGAACTTCTCATAGTTACATGCTTGATTCTTGATATATTTGATGATTTAGCGTAGTTAGTGAATTTTGATTATTTAGATTAAGTTGTTAATTGATCTCGATTAATTATTTAGTCACATGCATGCGTCCTGCATCAGGTCTCTTCATGCAAATGCTCCATTAACTCGTCCATAACCAAAGTGAAAAGGTATAGGCTCAATGCCAACCCTAGTGCAATCCTAGGGTAATTAGGAACTCACTCATCTTTCCAATAGTAGTCTTCACATTTATGATTTATTACTGCTCCCTCATATATATCCTTAATCATGTCAATATACCCTTTTGAAATTCCTTTCTTACTAGTCATGATTTGGGCAAATGGCTTGGGTCGTGGGTTTGCTCCCCACAGACACAAGTTTGATTCCCCTCCCCGTCGATTACCAGATGCATGTGGTTGGCAGGTGATTGCGTGCATCCTTAGGGGATAGTCTCGCCTTAAAAAGGAGAGGGGACACCTTGTCGTCATTAAAAATAATAATAATAATAAATAATAAATAATAAATCATAAGCTTTCTCTAAGTTAATCAAGATCATGTGGAGGTCCTTCCTCCTTTGCCTAAATTTCTCCATCAATTATCTAGGTAGGACAATAGCTTCAATAGTAAACTCCCCAGCATGAAACCAAACTAACTTTCCGACACATTTGTCTCATCTAATGCCTTAGTTTTTACTCAATCACTCTTTTCCAAAATTTTCATAGTATGGCCGGCAAGTTTAAAGCCAGTGCATAGGGAAATAGCTACATCAAATTAAAAGAATGATCCTATTCAAAATCCATCATGAAATGAAGCAAATAAAAAAGTTGACAACCATGCAAGATACGGAGCTTGATGTAACAATTTTAAATGAGTAACGATTCTTCCAGAACCAAGTGGTAGTATCAGGGCCCTTAGCGATTGTTCTTGAGAAATGGTCAGGTCCGGCCCATTCCTCAAAAGAAGTTTTTATGTCTGTTTATTCCTACAGCAACAAGCTAATTCCTTCTTTAGTAGTTTGTTTAGACATTTGAAACTGTGGCTGCAGCATCAAGTAGGATAATTAATGTTTTAAATGATGGCAACACCACTATACACTTTTCATTCTTTGTTTTACAGACCGAGTAAGCAAGCACCAACATGTGTTTATCAAGAACAACAACCCAACCTTAGTCGTAAACCACAGTATCAAGTTATCCATCGAAGAACCAATGGCCGTAAAAAACTAATATATAAAATGCGTATTTTCAGGTTCTTATTTCTGTACCAAAATAAAATACTACAATTAAAAATGACTAAGTGATTTGGATAATTTCCATATAGAAAAAGTAATCAGAAATCCATGAAAACCATCAACACATCAGCTACTCATGTCCAAAAGCCATCAAATGAAGCAAAATCTAGTCAATTATGATGGAATCACCAAGAATCATCTCCAAGCAGAAACAACAAAAAAGAAGGGGAAAAAAAAAAAGCAATAAAATAAAAGAAAGGCAGGAGCAGAATTAGACGCGCAGAAGAGAAAGTACCAGCTGCCCTGGGGGAGGGGATGGGCGGTAGGTGGTGCCGTCGGCCTCGACAGTCCACCCGGCCTCACGAGCAAGGGCGGCAAGCACGTCATTCATGTCGGGGCGGGCGGGGAGGGGGAAATTCCCGTACTGGCGCAAGCCAGCAAGCATACGGCTGGTGATGGAGCGGCGGTGGCGTTCCCTCAGCTTCGTCCGTTCCTTCTCCTTCTCTCTCTCCTTCCTTCCCTTAGGTGCAGCAGCAAGTTCCCCCGCAGCTGACGCAGCCGCTGCCGCTGCGAAGCCGCGCAGGCGACGCTGGGGCTGTGGCTGCTGCAGATCAGAGCTTTGTTGTTGCTCGAGATCCTGTTTCATGCCGCTGCTGTTCTTCATCTCTACAACGCCGTTCGACATCTCTTTTAGAGGACCACTTCCATCTACTGGCAAATCACTCTTCAAGAGAGAGATAGAGGCGAGCTGAGAGAGTTGGGAAGGGGTTTTGTATTTTTATTATTTTTTATTTCCTGTCGCTTCTACTGTTCCTCTGATTTTGTAACCGAGAGAGGTTTACACGCGGAAGACGTGCTGACGCGTGTCTCTGTGATCTTGGCCGTGCATCAGCGGGACCAACAATGGATATGACCTGATGGAATGATCAGACCTTAAATGAGGCGGTTTTGGCTGGCGCTCGGTGCTATGACCCAACCATAATGTTTGTGTTTTATCCACGCCGTCCATCCATTTTGAAAGATAATTTTAATTGTTGATCCCAAAAATAAGGTATATTTAAATCTCAGGTGAACCACACCATGGAAAAATAGTAGTGATTGAATGTCCACCATTAAAAACCAACTACGGCTCACTGTAATGATTATTGGACATCTAAACCCGTTGATTAGATCATACAGGTTTAGATGAAGGGAAAAAATATATTGGCTAAATCCAAAACTTTTATGGCACTCAAGAAGTTTTTAACAGTCAGCGTTCAATCAACACCGTGCGGTCCACTTGAGATTTGGATAACGTCATTTTTAGGCTCATTCCATGAAATGACATGGAAGAATGGGTGGACGGCTTGGATGAAACACATATAGTATGGTAGGCACACAGAGCACCGACTACTAGCGATTGGCTAGTTGCAGAAGCCAATCCGTTTCCTTGTTAAATTGGAAGCGGATGGGATGGTGTACCGCACACCAGCGAGATAGACGTCAACAAAGTCTGTGGGTCTTATCATGAGGTAGGTGTTATATCCCGACCGTCCTTTCATTTTGCCAGCTCGTCCTAAGTCTTGAACCGAAAAATAATATAGATCCAAAGATCAAGTGGACCACACTACAAAAAGTAGATTGAATGCCTACCATTGAAACCTTTTGGGGTCACAAAAGTTTTGAATCGACATGATACTTGCTTTTTCCTCTTCATCTAGGTCTGTGTAACCTTACCAACAGATTAGATGGAAAATAAATACTATGGCGGGCCTTATGAATGTTTTAACGGTGACAATCATTGTCCCACTGTTATTTCTTGTGTGGTCCATTTAAGCTTCATTTTTTATATCATATTCTAAAATGATTTCATAAAATAGATTAACAGTGTGGATATAATAAACATATCATTTTGGGGCCATATAACTTTTAATCTCCTTTGAACCGTTTGTACAACTGGAGATAAGGGGCGCTCGTCTGCGCAGGATACGTACCCTCACTAGCCATATCGCTGGTGTGCGGTACACCAGCCAATCGGCTTCCATTAAATAGGACTCGGTTTCGGCAGTGATCCTCGGTACCAATCTCGGTACTGGTCGGTCTTGAAAAGACTACATGAGACCAATGGACCATATAAGTTTTTACATCACCAACCAGTACTGAGCTCCGGGGGGTCACTACAGAATCCCAGTCCTGTTAAATGACCCAGCTGATCGTGCCTATATAAAATCGGCAGAAGCTATATGTAAAGCCTGTCGGTGCTCTCCATTTATGGAGTAAGCCTGCTGCCGAATGAACGGACTTTGGGTGCCAATGGGCCAGGGATACCCATACACGAGTAGGGGTGTACATCTAGTCGAGTTGAGTCGGTCGACTCAGCTCGGCCACTAGCTGACCTCAACTCGAACTAGGCTCGGCCTGGCTTGGTTTGGCAAGCAGCCCAGGCCAATTCGAGCTGAGTTCGAGCCAAGATCAAGCCCAGATCATCTCTGTAGCATTTCCACAAACACCTAGATTGCACATTCAAAATCCTGCTGTATGTAAAACAACAGAAAAGGTTTTTCAAGTATTTTATCAAACACCTTCTAAGCAACATAAAAATTAAGAAAAAAAGAGTATTTGTTTCATATACATACCTTTCATGTCACCAGCCACACTTTGTTGAGTCATTTCATCAAACACTTGGTGAGCAACATCAATATCAAAGTAACTGAGTCACCGAACTGGTTCGATCCAAGTTTGATTCGAGCTGGGTTCGATCTGAGTTGTGTTGAACTGGGTCAGCTCAAACTCATTTCGAGCTCAAAAAAACCAGCTCGACTCGAGCTTCAAACCAAGTGGAATCGAGCTTTTTCAAGTCGAGTCCAGCGAGCTAACCGAGCTAGCTCGGTTCATGTACACCTCTATACACTACTGGAACCGAGTCAAGCTTCGACTTAGCTCGGCCGGTTGATGACCCCAGCTCAAACCTTGCTCGACTCAGTCCTCAAGTTGGACTAGGCTTAACTCGGTTCAGTCAGCAGATCGGGCTAGTTTAGCCGATTTTGGAGCCTCCGTGACATTTTCTCAAACACGTGTAATGCACCTTCAATTTCTTACAGTATGCAAAACAGCAGTAGCAGTTTGTAGGTATTTCATCGAACACTCGATAGGCAACATCAAAATCAAAATACAAGGGTAAATTTATCATGTAATTTTTTTTATTTTTGTAGTGATTTATTTCGTATCATACCTTCCTTGCCACCCACCGATCTTGCGGAGAATGTATGCACCCGAAACACTACTTTGTTGAGTCATTTCATCAAACACTTGGTGAGCAACGTCACTTGGGATTAGCAAGGTTTGAAAGAATGGGAGCTTTAGTTTTTATTTCTTTTTATTTTATTTTCTTGCTATCTAAATAGGATCTAAGAAAGGATAAAATCATAGCTGTAACAATTGAAGATGATTGAAAATTTTAAATTTGCATCTTATTTTAGGTTTTTTAAATAAATAAAAAATGTTAAGATTTTATATTTGAAATCTAGATTGAATCGTAATTCATGATTTACAAGTATGCTAAACAACACCCAGTTTACAAATCTTGGATTTCAATCCCACCTGTCCTAAAACCCTAGGTTTCAAGGGTGCCGAACAGTTCCTTAAGATGTTTCTATACCATCAAGGTAGCAGTGATTTACTTACCAAATTATGATTGAAATTTAACAAAAAAATATATTTAACAACTTTATAAGTAACTGTTTTGGGAGTTTTTAGCCATCAATTTGGGTCCTTTTTTAATTAGGCATGCTTGGATTGTAGGGAAAGGAGAGAAGAAAAGAAAAGAAAACTTGATGGTTTTCATTGTTTCGACCATTAAGTTTGAATAATGGTTTTAATCCCAAGTGACTTAATGGTTTTAATTGTTTGAATTGCAAAGGAAATAACAACATTAAAATAACAAGCATTAACATTTTTCATTGTCAAATTTTCATAGAGGAAATAAAATGCAAAAATTATTAATGAAATATGAAATTTAAATTTACCATCCAAACAAGACCCTTAAAAGTTGAATTGAATACCTATCTAAATAATAATCATAGAATTCATATGAATCCATCATTGAATGATCATTACACTTTCCCTTGCCACAATTCAAGCAAGCCTTGGGCTAAACTTGTATGACAATACACCACCATTTTAAAAAGGGTGGTGATCCTTTGATCATACACATTGTATACATTAAAAGCATGTTTGGATGATGGAAAAAGAAAAGAAAAGCGCAATGAGTAGCCAACATTGATTTTTTATGATTTCTCCTTGGCATTAATTTCCATGGATTTCATTTTAGAAGCTTTGTTTGGCTTAAAGGTGAAATTTTAAATAAAGCTCTCACCAAAAGTCACCTTGAATTTTATATATCTTAATTTGACTATGATATTTAGGCAACGGTTACATTTTGAAATTTAATATTTTTCTTGTTTAAATAAATGTGGGAATCATCCATCATAGGTAAACATTTTTTCCCCCTCTTATTTTCTTTTTCCACCATCAAAACAAGCTCTCAATGCAATCCAGACCATCCAAATCAGCAATCCAACCACGAATCAAGCATAATCCAGAAGTGACACACACAATGATGGTAAACGCGTAAAATTTAACCTTGGATTTGGAGGACTCATTTTATTACTTTTAACAATCTAGTTGATAGTTGCTCACCAGATATTAATTATTGTTTCATTGGTGCCATTTTAGAGACTTGCTCAATGGACAGTGTATCTCACAAATTAGATAGTCTAGATGGGATGTGGAATTGGTGGATCTCAAAAACTATTGAGGTAGGAGGATTAGTGACTATGAGACCCATCGTAATGTATGTGTTTTTATGTCAATGTTTTCCATCTGTTATGCCAACTCATTTTAAGGCATGAACCCAAAAAATGAAGCAATCCAAATCTCTAGTGGACTACACCACGAGAAATTATTACAATTAAACACCCCCTATTAAAAACATTTTATGAACCACAAAAGTTTTAGATCAACATGATATTTGTGTTTTCCCTTCCTTCAATGTAGTGTGACCTTATCAACAAGTTGGATGGCGAATAAACATTACAGTGGGCCTTAAGAAGTTTTTAATGGTGGTCATTCAATCACCATTGTTTCATATGGTGCAGTCCACTTGAGATTTGAATTTACTTCACTTATGGGCTCATATCTTAAAATAAACAAGCAAAATGACAACGTGAATATAAAACACATACTTTGTGGTGAGTCACAAAGTTGTGATCCACCGGCCTCAATGGTTTCTCGAATCCACCAAATCCACATCCATCCAGATGTTAGTACATGAGAGACATGTTTGAATTGTCTTTGATATTATCGAAATATCTCTACTATTATCTTTATCTCCAGCTCAGCGATATTGATAATACTAGTAGTAATATCGATAATGCTCGTAATATCAAAAATTTCAAGTATTAGCTATATATCACTAAATATCACCAACGTATCAATATCGCTAATGTAATCGCCAATATTTTTAACTATGTAGATTCTAAGTGTCGCTTGTATTGCCAATGTACCAACATCGGCAATGTATCGCCAATTTTTTTGACTATGAAAATTCTAGATAATGATTATATCATTAGTGTATCGACAATATTTCAATAGTAAATTTTTATTTCAATTTTTTTTTATGGGCACATGATTATATATAGTGTTCAATTTGTCATTGATAATATCTCGATATTATTGATACCGTAATATGCACGATATTGAGACAATAATCTTTCATTTCTTTTCCAATTGTTGATGATTTCTTAGTGAAATATCATATGTTGCTAATATTTTACAACATCGATGGATGTTTGAATAGAGGGTTGGGTGGTTAAATACGTCAGATGGGATGGTTGTACTGATTTCATATAAAAGCGCATGCATTTAAAGCTTTAGTAAATGAAAACTTGTTATGTATGCATTCTTTTTATAATTTTTTTATTTCTATAAATGCAAATATGTTTATTTTAACATCTTCTAAAGTTTTGCTGAAAATTTCACCAATTTTCCATGTTTCCCTCCATTTCCAATTATCAACAATATTATCGATGATATCAATATCGTTTTTGTATTCTTAGCCAACGAAACTTGTAGCGATATCGATACTTGCAAGGAGAATAATGGCCACTATAATTTGTCCTATCAATCAAAATTCATCGATTGATAAGACAAGTCCTAGTGGACCACCTTACAGAAATAATGCATGACATCCAATCTATCTTAGAAGCTTTTAGACAAACATTATCACATGAGCCAATTGACTGTTGGATCCATTGTCATATGTGCCAATTGATGGTTTATATTCACACAACATGAATATAAAACAAATACATCACAACAAGTCTTGCATCCTCTATCCACCGGCCTTAGTGGTTCCCAAATCCACACTCATCTAATTATTAGTACACGATAACATGCATGCCAAGAGGATAATGGCCACCATGAATTGTCCTCGAGATCTACATTGGAGATGTTTAATGAGCAGCTTAGATCTCGCACGTATTCCATGTCCACACATGTGGGCCTCATGCTGAGTCTTATTAATAGCTACGGTTTCCTGTGTTGCAGGGAGCCGCGGTGACAGTTGGAAGGCAAGGCTGCCCGCCATTGAGACAGATTCAAAACTCAAGTGGCCCACTCTACACGAAACAGTTGGAATGCAAGGCCGCCCACCGTTGAAACCTTTTCTGCCCACACCATGAGGTTAATATAACATTGGAGCCGTTGATAAGGTGATTGCCACCAGGATGAAGGGAAACACGAATATTTGCCTGATTCAAAATTTTTCTGGCCCCAAGAAGATTTCAATGGTACTCATTCATTTGCCGCCTTTTCATGAAGGTGTGGCCCACATGAGTCTTGGATCTGCCTCAATTTTGAGCTCTCATTCCAACATGAGCTGGTGAGATGGATGGAGGTTAGGATTACATAGTGAGCACTTGTAACAAGGTTACATGAGCTACCCAGGTCACTTTATCTAACCTGCATGAAATCACCCAACCCGTCCAAAAGGTGCATCACCCATGTTTTTAGCCTTGATCCACCAAACCAGGTTAATTCAACCCTCAGGTGGGCCACCTCATAGCATTATACCTTAAACCCTCTAAATTCACATGGTATGATCCAAATGAATTTTGGAATACTATCTTTTTTTGGGCGATTATTTCATCTGGTTGAGGCAAATCAGATGAATGGATTGGATGGCATATAAACACCACGGTGGGACCTACAAAACTAATGGTGGGAGTCTGATCCCAACTTTTTCCTAGGGTATGGCCACCTTGAGTGTGGGATGATCATGATTTTTGAGTTGCAAGGTGAAGATGAGGCAGCGTACCTGATAGACCAGGTGGAAGTTTGGGTGGATCTCATGAGAGTTAGGCCGATGTGGCTATCGGCTACCGTGGTAACAGGATCTTCAGGCTACCCAAATGGGAATGGCATGGTAATGGTCTGATCTCACATCATCACATTTCTCATTTTAGGTAACATTATAAGTGCATCCAAACAGACCAAATAGAATGTGAATCACAAGTGAATTAAACTGTAAACATTCACCCAATAGAATGTGGATCACAAGTGAATTGAATTGTAAACATTAATTCCCCTTTAATTCAAAGGAAATGATAAAGAGATCTTGACATATATCACCTCCAGTTTTAGCTCAAAAGACAAATTACGCTCCCTTAGTTTTCCTAAACAACAACTTTCCTTTTCCTTTGGTCAAAAACCACCCTGTAGCTACCACCCGTCAGCTAAACCAAATGTGACAGCATCATGTTAGGGCTGCCATAGTTGATTGTTGACCATGGAAAAAGACCTTTACCCCTAGTTCTCGGTTTTGGGTTCGGGAGGAGAGAGGAAAGGTTAGGGTTAGGGTTGAGGTTTTGGGAATTTGGTATATAGGTATGATAGTCATTTTCAAAAAAGCTCATCTAATCTAACATGGTTACTTTTCATCCAAAAAATTAAGGGCGAGATGGGTTTTTTCTTTTATATATATAACATATTTGGAAAACAAGTGTTATTTGGGAAAATGCATAATGTTTGGTGTTATGTGTCTTTGGGCCAAAAGGGAAGGTGCTATGGGTAAAAAAAAAATAGTGCAGTAGTCCTCAAATTGCAGTGGAATTTGTTCCAAGTCCATCTGAAATGAAATCCAATTATGAGAGTAGACGCTCTCGATGTTGATGCTAAGGAAACTATAGTTTGCAGCTCTCATGATTGCAACACAATCTATTGCAATTCGCGAGTGGACAACCACAAATACAATCATTTGGAGCGCCGATGTGACAATCCTGTAGGTGGCCTGAGTTGCGTCTCATCTCCTACCCAAATCAGAGGCCCCATCTGATTCTTTCATGGAAGCTTGAGAAATCTTTGGGGGCTGTTTGGGGTGAGGGATTTGTGTAATCCATGGATTTCAAATTCCAAATCCATAGATTTCCCAAACCACACCCTTCATAAATTCATGGATTTGGAGCAAATCCTAATCCTAAAATAACTTGGGACTCATCGAATCTTCAAAATGAGAGACTTTTTAAAAGCTTCCAAATCCAATGCAAATACCTGAATTTGACGAGTTCATGGATTTACCAAATTCCCATTCTAATTTCCTAGATCCCATACAGGGCTTGAGATTGCTAAGAAAACGTGCAGGTTACCCCGTCTGGGGCGGCCCGAGTAGGCATCTGTCCAGCTTTTGATCAGGTTCACCCCCAAAACCTTACTACAAAGTATGTCTCTCTCCCACAGTCCATACCTGATTTTCTTGCAGCATGCTGTCAACAGTCTCAATCATCTACTTACATGGGGCCAGCCAGATTTCATCTGATCTTTCCGTTTGAGACCCTCTCACTCCACAGCCTCTACCAACCGTTCTCTCTTAGAAATCTATTAAATAAGGGGCACTAAAACTAAGTAGCAGCTGGTTTTTGATGCCTTCTTG
Source organism: Magnolia officinalis (assembly GCA_021015155.1). NCBI lineage: Eukaryota > Viridiplantae > Streptophyta > Magnoliopsida > Magnoliales > Magnoliaceae > Magnolia > Magnolia officinalis. The sequence continues at coordinate 849,469 of JAJHSJ010000007.1, forward strand.
AGTCACCATTACACTTACCTTCGAATTTTTAAGGTATGACGGTCATTACCAAACCTCGAGATTTCTTATTAGGTTACTCCCAATGCTGCCAACTTCCTGATGATGCTCATCATCAAGCTTGCCTGCTGCATGATTGAATTTCATTGTAGCCTGCACACAAAAATATATGAATGATGCCAAAAGCGTATGATTATCAAAGCTTATGCACTGTCATAGCATGAGCACCCATGAAAGACAACAGTTCTTACATTATGGCAGAGGATTGCAAATCTCATTCCCCTTTGATTAGAATTCAAACAAAGAGAACTACACAGTTTATTGCATTTGGGATCTGTAGATAGTCTCAAATCTGCATCCATAACTAACTTTGCATAGGATGCTTTATATGCACGTGCACAGCACATACAATATATGTATAATCAGTTCAAGTTGAATAACTGAATATTTAACCAACTTAATACATGCTAACCAGAGTCCAATTTCCAACCTCATTAGTATATGACCAACCATCCAATCATGACCCATTGAACAATCCATTCTATGTGGTCCTTGTCTACCCTGCCATGATTCACCAGGGGGATCCATCATGATCCATGTTAGTGGAGAAGATGGTTGCACATTATGGAATTAAGATGCGGTAGGCATCCAAATCAGAGCAGGCTAAATGTACACAACATAAAAGCACTACGTAGTCTGCGAGTAAGTGCCTACCGAGCCGCATGTCATCAAATAAACAGACTGACAGCTCTGTATCCTCTCCCTAGAAAAGACTTCTGCACAGCCGAAGGCAGAAGAGCAACCCACAATGCTCAATTATCCAAGCACAGAGAACTCCATTTTCCACATCAGATAGAACCCAAACCACACCCACATGTAATCCTTCAACCACTCCATCCACATGTACTTCACCAGTCACTAGCAATCCACACACCTGCACTGCAAATTGCTCAACAAAACCTCGTTCATTGCTCTAAATGTCATCAAATTCCTCCAAAACAGAACAAAGCTCACTCGTGCTCAAACGCCTCATCCATGTTTGAACAAACACTAAGACCATAACCGGGTGCCTTCATCTCCACAACCAACTCTTCCAACATTGTGTATATCTCATCCCGCTGGGGGTGCCTTTGGTCCCTAGACATGAAATAGTGCACAATACCACCAACCTGGATCCAACTACGCCCAGCCTCCTTCCTCAAACCCTTCTCTCTCATCCCTTTCCTCACACTGTCAACATTCTCCCAATTTCCTTCTTCAGCATAGATATTTGACAGCAAAACGTGATACCCCCCCACATCCTTTCCACTCTCCATCTCAATCAGCCTTTCTGCGACCAACTTTCCCAATTCAAACTCTCCATGAATCCTACAAGCCCCAAGCAATGACCCCCAGACTCCCACCAAATTCCCATCATCACCCATCTCTCTAACATACTCATAGGCGTCCGCCACCCTCCCAGCCCTCCCTAACATGTCCACAATGCAGCAATAATGTTCAGGTGTTGCTGGAATCCCATATTCCTTCTCCATAGACTCAAATATTCTGAGACCCTCATCAACCAATCCAGCATAGCTGCAAGCTGACAAGACCGCAACGAAGGTGACAGTGTCAGGTTTCATTCCAGCCTTTGGCATTGCATAGAACAATGATAGAGCTCTCTCAGCAAGCCCATGCTGACCATAACCTGATATCATGGTGGTGTAAGTGACCGAATTTCTCTCTGGTATCGTATTGAACACCCTTTCGGCATAATCTATCATGCCACATTTCGAATACATGTCCACCAGAGCAGTGCCAACAAAGACATTCCCATCCAAGAAGTGGCGGACAGCAAAGCCATGAAGCTGTTTACCTGCACCAGTGCCTCCTGTTGGGTTGCATGCAGGGAGGACCGATGCAAGTGTCACAGAATTAGGTAGCTGGTTTTGCTCAAGCATCTGCCGGAAAACAGCAATCGCCTGCTCAATCTGCCCATTTTGCACGTATCCTGCAATCATGGCATTCCAAGTGACTTGATCCCTCTCATGAATATGATTCTTTTTGAATAGCCATTGTGCAGATTCAATTGAACCGGATTTCGCGTACATGTCTATAAGATAACTGTCCATTCCTTCAAATTTGATTCCATGCCTGAAGAGATAAGCATGTGTCTGCTTTCCAAATCTCAAACTGCCTAGATTTGATGCTGCCGAAAGCAAAGCAGTTGCTGTTACTGAATCAATAAAAAGACCTTGTTTCTGCATCTCATAGACGAGCATCAAACCTTCAATGTCAAACCCATTTTGTACGAATGCAGAAACCATGGTGTTCCATGAAACAATATCTCTTTCAACCATCTTATCAAAGACTAGGAAAGCCGTTTCCACAGCATCGCACCTTGAATACATAACTATAAGTGCGTTTGAAAGAATTAGAGGCAATGAAGACAACTGTTTAATCACATAAGCATGGATTTGTTGCCCAAATTCCAACCGCTGAATTTGTGAAACTGCCATTAGAGCAGCGAGAAAAGTAATGGTGTCAGGAACAATCTGATCTGAGTCAAGAATTTGAAGGAAAAGATGGAGAGCATCATCGGGACGGTCATTCTTGACATACCCATCAATCATTGTATTCCAAACTTCCGTATTCTTCTCCACAGAGCAATCAAAAACCCATCTTGCAGAATCAACATCCGAGAGCTCAGAATACATGAAGATCGCAGAACTGACAGCAAACAAGTCGTTGGCATTTTCAGGACCTGACTTGAGAAGCAAGCCGTAGAGGACATCCGAATTTCTTAGATCCCGAATCACCGCAACTGCTGGAAAGATATTGATGAAGCTGACGACCGTTGGCTTTATCCCCATCTCAATCATTATCTTGAACTGCAGCAGGGCTTCATGCGGCCGTCCAGTCTTGACGTACCAAGCAATCATGGTGTTCCAAGTGACAACATTCCTCTTACGCATTCTATCAAACAGCTTCTGAACTACGTCACCGCAAGGAAAATTCAGATCCATTTCACTCAAACAGGTAGAGTACATGTTAAGAAGGGAATTGCTGAGGATTCTGCTGGGCTTCAACTGAGTGCGGATCACCTGGCAATGGATCGATTTTCCTAACTTCAGCTGCCGGGTTTCCGCACATGCCTTGAGGGCGGAAGAGTAAGTGTAAAAGTCGGATTTGGCCGGGGCAGGGTAGCTCATCATGAGGGCGTAGAAACGTAGAGCGTCGTGGGGCATACCATTGCAGACGAATCCGATGATGATGGTGTTCCAGAGGAGGGTGTTGGGGCGGGGCAATGCATCGAACATGCGGCGGGCAAGGTCCGGGCGGCCATCTTTGCAGAGCTGGCTGAGGCGGGATTGGATCGTGGGTTTCTTTGAGTTTGAGGCGTTTTGGGGGTGGGAGGATTCTTGGGATGGATGGAGAATTTGATGATTTTGTTGAGTTTCGGAGATTGAGATGAAGCGATTGTAGTTTTGGGTTTGGGTTTTGGAAAGGATTGAAGGTGGAGGAGGAGGAAGGGCAGAAGCCATGCTATTGCGGACCGTTGTCTTTGCCTTTGCTTCGCGCGCGCTTTCTTCTCCATCTTTCTGCTTTCCTTCTCAGCCTTATCTTTGTGAGCCGCGGTCTATGATCTATGTTTTATCAACCGCACACGTGGCGTGCTCTTGGTGGACCCATTATCAACAATCTGAGCCATCCAAATCGATTGGACGATCCTAGCCATCTCAACGTTGATCCTGGACTCTCGCTTTCTTTTTTAGTTATTGCTGTCGACTATTTCAGGCATTGATGACCCAAATTTTAGACTGTCCAAATGGTCAGGACTGCCAGCTTGCAATCTAGATTCATCCAGGCAAGGTGAAACCGAAAGAGTTAAAAGTCTGTAACTATGGTAGAATATGCTAGTTAATGCGCAGGCTCGGTTTCAATACTGAGATAATGGGATAAGTGACTATGTGGTGGGTGCTATGGTGTATAAAAAATAAATAAATAAATAAGGAAAAAGATGAGAAATGAAATTAGGGCAGGGTTTGGGTACCCATAATCACCAATGGGTAGTGCACCATACCCATATAGGCCTGAAATGCACACCCATGTTTACTATTTTAATACATAGAATATATTATTTATAATTTATTTTTATATATAATTGGATTAGGGTTTGGTTCGGATATGTTAGTCACACCCACATACCACACCTGACCAATTTATTAATTTATTAATCGTGCTAAAAAGAAAAAAGAAAAAATCCACACCTGTACCTATTTAGCTACACCTATACCCAGCCCATCAGGGTCTGGGTTCGAGTACACATTGAGTGCACCCCGTCAGTTGACAGCCCTACCTATATTAAACCTCTCAAATAGTCTGGACCAGCTTAGATGGATTACAAACCGTAGGTTACAGTCCTATGATAGCCTAACAAAGCAATTGGTGGACACCTAACGGACGGAGACAATGAAAATTTGGCAAAGATCCTATTTCAGCAAACAAGTCTCCACGTATTGTGGTTAGGATTGTCGGAACAATTTGATTCTTGGATTATAGCCTATTTTACAGTGGTGTATTTCACAATTTGAACTGGTGGATTCCACGTTTACAATTTGTGAGTGCCTCTGTATTGAGCATCACACTGCGCCAGAGCATCAAATGCCCAACTTACATGCGGGTAGACCTCCGAGATCAGAACCAGTCATCCACTGCACAACGATCTTAGTCTACTGTCGTGTTGTCAGGTTGTAATATCGTTCAGTAATCCACAATTCGGATCACTTGAATATCACTCCCAGAATTGGACCTAACCACCAATGGGCCCTTTTGGATTCAATGTGAAGATATTTACTGGAGTTGCAATGGACATGGTTTGTGGCCAAGAAAGGCCAGGCTCGGGCCCAGCTCAACACTTAAGGTCAAAGCTAGACCAGGCCAAACCACACACATGGGCTTACACAGCAAATCCAATCCCAGGCCTACACCCAAATAATTACTGGGCCAGGCACGACCCATCCGGGAAATTGATAAGATTCCTTCTTTCCCACTTGAATGTTTCCATCCGTAGGTCGTTGAAGTGCACCACGCACACAATAAATACACAGAAAGGAAATCAACAGTCTAAATCAAATCAAGGATTAGAATGGCGTATTTGTCGGATGTATAACATGCACGTATCACGTATGAAGTTGGGTCAGGCTCACTGGTCTAGACAGGTTGCTTGCCCCCCATTGCCACCCTTAACTATCTGCAGGCCATATATCGAAGGGCTAGGATATTCCTGATGAGATTTTGGGGGAACCGATCATCCCCAGTTATGTGAAAGCGAGCCAAATGGTCTGAATTAGGTACCACTAAGGCCACACAAATCATGAAATTCCAAGCACATTGGGTACCTGTTTTGAAGGGGTAAATCCCAACTTTTGGATTTGTGTGTGTGTTCATGCAGATTTGAATCTACTTGTAAAAAAATATATAAACAGAAAAAAATGCTAAAGGGATCTGGATAATCAAAGGGGGGATTTACTAATCACATTAATAATCTTTGAGTTCAAAAAACAAAATGGATCTCTCCCCCTGAAAGTTCCAGGCTCCCGTAGAGCTTGTCACCGTTGGAAAGTCGTCCAGTCCATTTTCACTGGATGCCTGGCTTTGATCTGTTTAATCCAGGTAAGTCAAGAAAAGCAATGAGGAAACCTCTTGACTCTAGCTGAAATGGAATAAGCTTCCCAAAGCACTATAACCCAAAAGGTAGGTTTTACAGGAGAGCCAGAATCGAAAATGCACAACCTCCCAGGTAACTGGGCCTTCCAGAAAGCAGGCACAAACCCTGAGAGCACGGCAGCACATGCATCAGTAGGCCACATGCATCTTCTTCAATCTACTTTCACTGGGGGTGATGAATCAGATCTGCAAACGTCCCCACGGCAAAGTGGACATACCCTGCATTGAAAGGATACATATTAATAAACATCCATGGCCTGCACCCAACAACAGCATGACATCAATAATAAAGATTGGGGCGTTATCTGATGATACTCTGGCTGCATAATACAATTGACTGACGAACACCTAGGAATGGTACAGATGGCATATATTAACTGAAAAATGCCGAACCCACTGTTGCTAATCACAAAAATAATAATAATAATAATAATAATAAAAATCAGACTAGCTGAAGATTAATAACCTCTGATTTGTGGAAACTTGTTTCTTGAAACAAAACTATTGGATAGCTGAATTTGAATTACTGGTATGCCACATGCAATTTCTAAAGAACTTCTAACTGTATGCACATCATCAATCATGCTCGCTAGATTATCAAAGTTTTTCTCATAAACATATCCTGTCAGCTGTTTGAGGCAAGAGACTTTTTCAGGTTTGACCAATCTTTTTTTTTTTTTTTTGTGATATTTATTGAGAAAGTCAAAAGGCTAAGAAAATACCAAGGCAAACCAAGGCCAACTGAGGAGCAACCAACAAAATCGGGGCACCCACTCCCTTATGAACAATTTAGCCCGATTAATAGGACCCAGTAGAGAGCCGCTTCTATTCCAAAAACATCAGATGTTTCTCTCACCCCATAGGATCCACAGAACAGCCATCATAGCCAACCTCCATCTCGATCTTCCCTTCTTTCCAGAGCAGCCAACATGCCAAGACTGAAAAAGCCCCTCAACAGAGTTCTCCACCCAAGGGACATTGAAGAGAGCCAAAGTGCCAGACCAAACATACCTAGAAAAGGGGCAATGGATGAATAGGTGGTCCACCGATTCCGCATCATTTTTGCAAAGCAGACATATTGGGGAGCAGCACAGCCCGTTTGCAAAGGTTGTCAATGGTAAGGACCTTGTTCTTACCGACAAGCCAGGCGAAAGCCAAAACCTTGGGAGGGTCTCTGTATGACCAGATTGGACCTGTGAAGTGGTTATCTTCACTCACCTCAACCTGAGAGAGCATAACGTAGAAGGACCTCACGGAGAAAGCTCCTGATTTGTCTCTTAGCCACATTATCTAATCATTCATACTCGAAGACAGCTGGATACCCTGCAGCCAAGAGAGAAGCTATGCCAGGTCTTCAATCTCGTCGTCATTGAGGTTGCACGTACATGGAGGGATCCACACACCTCCATTCTTCAGACTTGAGAAGCAGCGTGTGACAGAGACATCTGTATCAAGACAAAGCTTGGCCAAATTACGGAAAACCAAGCTAAGAGGGGACTCCAATCCAAATGTCTTCCCAGAATCTGACCCGTTTACTGTCCCTAACAAAAAAACCCACTCCTTTTGCGAGTTAGACGAGCTACGGCATTCTAGATGAACCATGCATGATACAGGGAAGAGTCCCTGGTCCACCATTCCTTGGAGGATGTGCCATATTTTCCGACAATGATGATTCTCCCAATGCTGTTTTCTTCTTACCCCCAAATCTCCATACTCATTTCCCCAACAAAGCTGAATTCACGTCCTCCAGCCTTTTTGTAACCGCACCTCCCTCGTCATGAAGCTTGCACACCTCTTTCCACTCGAGCAAGTGAAATTTACCCTTGACCGCTCAACCTTGACAAAGGAAGTCCCTTCTCGGCCTATCAATCATAGATAGAACAGATTTCAGGTAATGGAACAGTGACATAAAGTATAGGGGAAGGTTGGAAAGAGCAGCCTTGACAAGAATGATCTCTCGCCAAGGGAAAGGAGCCCACTCTTCCAAGGTGATAGCTTCCTCTCCATTCTCTCGATCACCTTATCCCACAAGTGCTTTGTGGGCTTACCAATGGAGAGAGGGAGGTTGAGATACAGGAAAGGGAGCCCACTCAGCATCCAAAAATTTTGACCAGTCTAACGACATAATCCTTAGCCAAGTGAATCTCAATATTTCACTCTTAGCTAAATTGAATCTCGACCCCGACGCCACATCACCTCAAAGCACCTAACGATCTTCTGAAGGTTGCTCATCATGGCCTCATCTACCTTGCAAAAGGCGAGCATGTTGTCGGCTTTGGAGATGGCAAATGAGATGATCCAGTCTCCATTTTGAAACCCCGAAAAAGGCCCACGAATTGACCCTTGCTTCTTCTTCTGCTTCTTTTTTTATTATTTTATTATTTTTTATTTTTTTTAAAATTACACAGGATAGAGAACTTGGTTGACGAGATGTACGCTTGGATCCATTTTCTCCACTTCACAGCACACCCAGCCGATTCAGCATGTAATCAAGGAAAGACCAATCAACATGGCCATAAGCCTTCTCCAAGTCTAGCTTACAGATTATGCCTTTCCTGTTAGCCCAATGGCACAAATCAAGGCACTTGTGGGCAAATTAACACATGGTCGAGGATTGGTTTGCTGAAGATGACTGCACTCTGGGGAGGAGAGATGACCTTATAGAGCACCAACCTAAATCTCTGAGAGAATTTTTGCAATACTATGTATGATGCAGGACAATTAACCACTTGCTCTAAAAGCTCGAATTGTTAGAGTATGGCAAATTAATCCCTTTATCTCATAACCCAGGCCCCACATCTCATGGGTTAGGACCTCGACCGAACCCCCCTCGTGGGCCCCAAATCACATGGTTACCGCCTCATACGGTCCGCCCACCCCGAGTGTGTCCCCGCATCCCACAGGCTACCTCACTCGAGCCCGATGTGAAATGCGCATTAATCACCCCCAAGTGAGGGAGTCTCAAACACGAGACCTCCCCCATGGGCCCTGCCCACCCCGAGTGTGCCCCTGCATCCCACAGGCGACCCCACTCAAGCCTGGTGTGAAACTGCCCCTGCATTATTGTATGGGTTGCCAATGAGGCTAATGGGCCTGAAATGTTTCAGATATTCAGCACCTTCGAGCTTTGGAATTAAGGCAATGAAAGAACTCCCCATCTCTGATGAAATACAACCAAACTCGAAGAACTCATCAACAAAGCACATCAAATTACCCCTGATCGTCTACCATGAGATCTGGAAGAATGCTAGTCGAAACCAATCTAGCGCCGGAGCTTTATCTTTACCAAGAGCCATCACAACAGCTTTACCTTCTTCCTCTTGAACTAACTGTTCAAGAGCATTTCCATCCTCAATAGAAAATCTACTAAAGGCTAGGTTATCGAGACTTAGCCACACCCACTTTTCTCCTGAAAGCAAGTTCAAGTAGAAATTTACAATGGCTTTGCAAATCTAACCTTTATCAACAATTCTCTTATTATGCACCTGAAGCGAGGCAATATTGTTGGCCCAGGAACAAGCATTGGCAGTCCCATACAAGAACTTTGTGTTCTTGTCCCATTCCTTCAGCCACATGGCCCTAGAGTGTTGACACTACTTGATCTCTTTTTCTTTCAGCCTGATACTTTAATCTGCTGAAAGCTTCACCTTTTCTATATCCAACTCTTGGATTTGCCACCAGATGTTAGCCATCTATTGCTCCTACTGCTCGAACACTTTAGACTTCCAAACCTTGATTTTGGCTTTCAACATTATCAACTTCTAGAAGAGTTCGAAGTCAGCTCAGCCTTCGATCTCAAAGGAAGAACACCATCCTGATACCAGACAAAGTGAATTTTACTCCCATCGTCAACACCAGGTCATGCTTGTAGACCCAATCTGAGAAACCATGCATACTATTGGTATCACAATCTCCGTTAAGCTTCTCATGAGAAAATCATACGATATTGAAGTCTCCTCCCATGTACCAAGGAAGCCACCATCTATCGAAAATAACAACTATTCATCCCATAGAAGCGGACGGAGGATCAAGTGAATTCTCAACTTCTGGAAGAGTTCGAAGTCAGCTCAGCCTTCGATCTCAAAGGAAGAACACCATCCTGATACCAGATTTTGAAAGCCCTCCATCTCAAGCTAAGACAATTCGAATCTAGGGCTTCGGGTTTCAATCAACTTCATCGACTTCAAGAAGGATGGATTGGGCAGTGATTGAAGACTGGCCCGGGTAGACTCCTTCGACGCACCAAAGGAAACTTTTCCACCCACCAGGGGGAGATTAGGCACATGTCAAGCTTCAATATGGTGGTTTGTTGGCAGTTAGACCAAGTGAATTTTACTCCCATCGTCAAAACCACCAGGTCATGCTTGTAGACCCAATCTGAGAAACCATGCATACTATTGGTATCACAATCTCCGTTAAGCTTCTCATGAGAAAATCATACGATATTGAAATCTCCTCCCATGTACCAAGGAAGCCACCATCTATCGAAAATAACAAACTATTCATCCCATAGAAGCGGACGGAGGATCAGTTGATTTGGTCCATACACCCCCGAGAAGAGCCACCTCAACCCAAAGGAAGACTCTTTTTCAAAACCACTAAAATAGAGAATCGGCCACTCCAACAATCCTCCCTCACCCAGATTTTTGGGTCCCACAAGAGTAGGATGCCCTCAACTGAGCCTACCGCATCAAGATCCTCCTATTCCACACCCTTCTTCCCCAAATCGACTCGGCCACTCAGATCTACCATCTAGAATTTAGTCTCTTGGAGAACCATGAGGCGGGCTTTGGATAGCTTACAGACGTCCCTTGACTGGATGCGCTTCTGCAAGTATCCCAACCATCTAACATTCCATGTGAGGATCTTCATTAGAGAACCAATCTGACCCCTCTTTCCCTCCTATCGCTCCTAGGAATGGCCTCGATCTCACTACATGAAACAACTCCTAGACCTGCCACCTCCCTGCACCCCTTGGAAGACTTTAGAGACCTCTTCTGACGATCTTCACTGGTCATCTAAAGATTATAAGCTGAAAAAGCATGATGTTGCTTTCATCTCAATCACTGAACACCACCACAATCAATCTCCCCATGTGACTAATGGCATCTCTAATCCACCTCTTACCCCTGACCATTGTAACCAAACATCGCCAAACAAGGAGTCCCTAATGCAGGGATTACTAGCATGGCTCTGGTTATCATACATAGATAGCCACATGCAGGGGAGAGACGTCCAGGGCATCGTTGAGGATACCCAACTCAACCTCAACTAGCACTAGAGGCTCAATATCCCTACCACTCATACTCGAAAGGAATATCTCCCCAAGGGACTGCTATCAACACGAGGGGGCAAAACCTCGAAGGTGATTCAAGACCTTGCTACTCCAAGTCGAGCTCTAGAGGAAGGTCACCAAAGAGAAGCAGAGGGATGGAAGAACTGTCTTTAATATACACAACCAAAGACATGCGGAACCAATTGTAACCATCCCAAACAATGGCTCAAAAAAAGGATGGCTACAAAAATAAGGACAAATCAGGGATGGATTGCCTCATCTGATCAGTGCAATAGTAGCCGTTCAAGAGGTTATGGACATAATAGACAGTTCAGATCGACCGATTAGACTGTACAAGTAGCCAGATACAACTGGGAGCAATATCACTTCATCTCTCAGCACTGGAGCATTTCTCTTAATAAGTAATAGTGTACATCGGATTAAGACCATTTTGGGAATATATTTATGGGAAGTGAGGCAGCTATGAAGAGCATGTAGTATGTATGGATACGTTCTGGCTTTCCAAGGAGTCCTGATGAACATTGAGCTACATGATTAACATTGCAGTGCTAAACGGATATGCAGAGAAAATGGCTCCATAGAGCTGAATGATGATGAAAAGACACCTTGCAGGAAGCAGTAGTAGGGTCAAAACATACACAAACTGAAATCACGAGAGTAAAAGGGCGGCTTAAAAGGCAATGCTCTTTGGATAAGGTAACAAGCAACTTTGAAAATTAAAAATAGGAAGGCGTCTGTAGGTTTGGCAAAATCAGATGCAACCAGATGCAAGGATTTATGGAAGACTCAAGTGGGAGGGTGTGTGTGCTATGCGTGTGACCATATATTTACATACTTAAATCAGAACAACCCAGAAGAACAGGTTGATCCAAAAGTGACTAATGGAGTGGGAGAAGATAAAAGAAACCCATAGTTCGTAGTATTCACTATTAGATTCAGCTCTCAACATTTGTTCAGTATACAGAAAGAGGATGTCTAAACCAAAGAAATTGCCAATGGCAGTAAATGTCCCATGTAGTGCTTGGAGTTGGATAAGATATAATGAAAACCATATTATATTCAACAAGGTACTATTGTGAGTTAAGACAGGAGTTTGATTTGAGCCAGTGAATCATTAACGCTACTGTAAGTCCAAACAGCCAGCAAGCACAGCCAATAAAAGAGCCTAATAAATTGCAAAAGAGTGTACACTAGAAAACTTAAATTGTGAGCCATGGCTCTTCTTATCGTGGCCTGAACTTTGATCCTTCCCCAGTGATTCGAGGAATGTTATTGTCTAGACCGAGGATGGAGCTGTTGCTTTTTTATAAGAAAAATAAATTTTAAAAATAAAACATTTTGTTTTTAGAAAGTAAATAAATAGTTTATATGTGGAAACTTTCTCGAATATATTATACATGGATTAGTGGTAAGAGGAGAGGTTTTTGCCACAAGACATGGGTGCAAATCTCCACCGAAGCACTGTCCATGCATGCGTGCACGCAGCGTGGGCTGTAGGGTTGCTTGGGCGCCTTTTGGCACTTTATTAGGGCACTTTGCACTATGCACATACGCATTGTCGCAAGGAGCTTAAAGAGCCTAATCTTTTTGGCAATTGGTTCGGACCCATTTGAGCCATAGTGCAATTAGGAAGCAAACTAGAGCTAGCTAGAGGTTTAACCTGCTAGTGTCTAAGGTTCTAGCCATAGTCATGGTGTACCATAAAAGACGTAAAGCACATTACATAAAGGTAATGGTGGCAACCGTTACGCATTACAGGTTCGTAAAGGTTGTATCTGCCGTTAGGGAAAAAATGAACCGTATAGGCCATTACAACCCCCGCAATGGCCCATTATACCCCCCTTAAAGGCCGTAACGGTCCATTATGGGGCCAATACAGGTTTTCTGGATTTTTATTTTTTTTCAATAAAAAAGGAGACCAGCTGTTACATACTGTATAATAAAGGTAATGGTGGTGGCCGTTATTGCCACCATTACTGTTGTAGAATACCTTGCCCATAGTGTTGGCTGAGTGTGCCTAACACACGATTGTACATGTGGCATTGATGCCACATGTTATATACATGGCAACAATTGGGTTGATTAGGATCTAGATGGTAGTTACGTGTATTTTTATTATTATTTAACTATCCATCTCCAAAAGAAAAAAATAACTACAACAAGAAAGGGCATGACCATTTATGGAAAATATGAATGTTGAATGTGAATGGGTGTATGGATGTCCTGAAGAGGCACAAGAGCGTCTCTCCATGAATGAGTCTATGTCCTTACAAGTTCTGTGTATCCTAGACATTATAGTCGAGACAAGAATATTTCCTGATCAAGCTATCCATAGCCTAGCATACTCATCTTTGCCCTCTTTCACTTGTCATCTTGAGACCAATTCTGAGGAATATCAACGTCAAGTGTCAACTTTTGGAGATCTGCTCAACACTTAAGAGGTGCAAATCTTCATGTTGAATTACGGATCCTTAAGATTGTATCTTGAAAACAATTTGTTCTCTCTCCTTTTGCACTTGCTGAAATATCCAAAAAAAAAGAGGCAAGAATTGTCTTAAGATATTGACTATTCAAGTCAAGACTTGAATCGGCAAATTTGATATTTTTCATCGCAATTCTCTTAATTTCCTCCGCTGTGTACTTCCTAATTTTCAGATAGGATCTTGGTTGATGAGCTAGAGGGTGTTTGATTTGGGCACTGATCACTCTGTGTCCCTCGTGCATGTTCCCAGGGAGGCCGATGAGGAGGCTGATTGCTTTGCAACACTGGGGGCTCTTAGCTCCTCTCTTAGGATAATATGTTCCTCTGTTAGTTGTTTCTCTTTTCTTGGGTTTTTTTTTTTTAATATTATTATTATTATTATTATTATTATTATTATTATTATGTTGTTGTTGTTGTTGTTGTTGTTTCTCTTTTAGGCTTTTAGCAGCTTCTTTGTTGTTGTCTTTGTTTTTTCCTTCTTTCAATAAAACGACAATTCATGAAAAAAAAAAAAAAAAAAAAAACATCGCTTTTACTTTTCCTTAATGAGTTTTGCAGATCTCGTTCCCATTTATACGTGCAAAAATGTGATGCTAACAAAATATAACAAGCATTTATTCATGCATGCCTTAATAGGACAAATTCATAACCCGCAATAAGAATGTCACAACAAATGAAACATATACCTGTGGATCTCTTTCAGCCATTTATCTATACAAGTTCGATGAAAATCATGATGGCAAGGCAATACACGCATGCAATCTCCTTCATCATACTCCACGAGGCATATGTAACACCTATGATTATCAAAAGACCCCAAATAAGAGAAAGTTAATATAAAAAAACACACTGTAAAGTTTTAGTCATAATATGTAGACTTTCCATAGCAAAAACCCAGACATTTGAAGGCCTCTATGTTGGCCCTTCTATTGTCTTTGGGCACCCCTCAAGCAAGATGCATTTTCATTCCACATGGCATTTGAAGGAAATAGACCTCGCATCAGGCGCCACAAAAGAACAGGATACAAATGTGACACAGATTGTCGGCAACAATAAAAAACACAATTGCATAAAGAATGGACTAATATATCAAACAGATTAGAGCAAAATGCAATATCAACAGCAAAAAAGAAAGACTTACTGTGCAACCTCCTCATTCTGATGTTTATGTGGCTTTGCGTATATCTTTACAGGCATCGATTCTACTACTTCCTTTGGTGCAGGAACAGATCCAATAGAAGACACGGAAGGTCGGGAGGATAAAACCACAGATTGCTGGTGAATTTCATCCAGAACCTAATTAACATAGGTATAGAAATTTTAACTTAACACACATCCAATATGGAAAAGAAGATACAACAAAAATGGCCCTTAAACATGTGTTTCTACAGAAAAACAATGATTTTGCTACCTCAAATAGTGCTTCTGCTAACATAACAATTCTTGATATGCTAGCTCTAGTGCTTGTGTCCTCATCTGGATTGATGGGTCGACTGCTTGCTCGGCATGTACATTGACCTGTTCTATGCTGACCGGACAATATACATGCCCTGTCATGCCCAGACAAATTCTCAAAGCGACTGCCCAGCCGCTGAAGTGCACGGACCTGCACTTCAACAGGTAAATAGATGTCACATCTCTTAGATGTATAAATATTTGCAAGCAAAGGAACAGATAAAGTTTACCGACCTGAGATCTTATTCTTCTTCTCCTTTCAAGGAAAGCGGTTCTACGCTCCACAAAAGCTTGATTTCTGGCTTCCCTCAGTTGTAGACTTTCAAGCTCATAATCCTGTCTGCCATTCATGGAGCTAGATGCACTAGAGAAATTCTGACTAGAAGAACTTGGCAACATGTCAGCATTCCCATCAGGTGTTTCTATTCTTGTCCTGCCACCCAAAAACCGTCTGACATTACCTTGGATAGTATCTCCTACTACCCTATCTTCTTGAAGGTGACGAAACAATCCCTCAGGGAATGAGGTTCTGCGAAGTACTCTATCACGAAGTCGTCCAACACTAAGAGTTCGGCTAAACCGAACACTCCCTTCTACAGGTTCTTGAGCTCCAATGCGTCTATCAAAACGTCTGGTTTCAGTGCTTTCAATGTCTGCATGATTCCTCTGAAAATATCCATTTACAGCAGAATCAGGCCTCCTACTGGTATTGTTTCGGGCCACATCTTGGGAAGGAACAATATTCTCAATATGTGAATGGACAGAAATGGGAGGGTCTACTTGTTGTGCCACAGAAGAAGGATCATGGTACTGAGATACAGGTGATAAATTAGTACAAGGTAATTCAACATGGCTACTGTGTGCACGGATTCCATCTATGCTATCTGAACTATCAGAAACTGAATGTGTGTGACATCCTTCTTCCGAGTTTGAAGCTGGGATGCTTGTCGAAAAGAAAGAATAAGAACAAGATGAACCCAAGCTGGCTGCTCTGCTTAGCCTGAAACTTATGTTGTCGGGGATGAAATTAAAGCGTGAAAGGGAGCGGCTCAAACGGCTTGATGATCTAGAAACAACTTTTTGGGAAGAGCTGCTTCCAGCACCAGAATCAATATGGGCGTCTCTTTGTTGACTGCAACCATCAAGCTCAGCATCAGAAGAGATAGATTGTGCTTGATTAGATCGGGTAACTTGGACCTTTCCACAGCATTCAGGCTTAGTATCAGACTTTGTTCCTGTTTGATCTGTACATATTTCATTTTTCAACCTCCCACTTTCTTTGTATTGAAGACCTGAAACCTGAAACAAAATTCATAATTTCAATTTACTACTGAGAGTTAGGCTACATTGTATGCAAAAATTATTTAATTGTGAACGGTATAATCAAGATCAAACAGCTTAAAAAAAAAAAAAAGATTTTCCCCATAATTCTTAGTGAGAAAATAGCTCTCAAATTGTGATTATGTTTCTTTCATGGCCAACTTAAAAGTGACATAATTGCAATTTGTAGTATGGACCCTCAATATGAATGGTAAGGAAGGAAATTACAATGTGGTCACACATTCAGGTCCAACTCAAGGTACTCAATAACGGTAACAGATGCAATGGTTACCATTACTATACAGGCTGTAACATTATGGCCTTCATCTTCAAATTACCAAAAAAAAAACCTATATCGGCTCTTCGATGGGCCGTTACGGTCCCATAACGCAAAACAGTGACCACCGTTAACCGCTTTTTCATACCTTTCCAACTTCAAAGTTACATAATTGCAATGTGGTGTACAAACCCTCAATGAATGCTGAGGAAGGAAAATTACAGTTTTGTTATTTCCAATTTACAAACACACCCTTGGCCATTTATTTATTACTATTATTATTATTTGATGGATGACCTCAGATATTTCAACAGGTAGTTCATATTAAAAAATGTAAACACATCCTATGCAAGAATTTCTAGCTGCACGCACAAGAACTGACAGGATCATCCAATTTGGAAAGAAAAAAAAAAGGACCACACCCCTCGCATATATTTATCAAAAGTATATAGGATAGTCATAGTGAGACCATAAAAACATTTGATATCTATAGCGCGCAACAATTTAGACAATGGAAAACTATTCCAATCAAACCAATACAATAGATGCCTAAGGGCCTGTTTGGAAGTCCACCAAAAATGCGACCAGTTACACCTTTTCAAAGAAACCAATCCTCGCACTTTTAAGAACCCACTTATCGTTGGGTTGGACAATGTCCTCAGAAAACTTCCAAGCGGGGCCTAGAATTTTAACAGCAACTCAAGCGAGTGATAGTGAAATCATTGTTTCGGCATTGCCAAGGAATACATTTGGGATTGCCAAATAAAATGTCAAGAGAACAAAAGTCAGGAAATAAATCATAATAAATATCAAATAATGAACAAATTACTAACAAAATAGCAACCATGTAATTAACAGTAACAGAGAATGCAGATATAAGTGGAATCCAGCATCTACATGATTTTTTGCAATACATGTTAAATACTCCAGCTAGTCATGTTTCTGATCAATGCAATTCAGATATGAATATGTCTATATTTATGTTAACAAAAACCCAGAATGATGATGCTACAAGTCCAAAATACACTCACATCGCCACTAGTAAACACTAAAATTCAACATCTCTTAGAAGGGAGGAATTAGAAAGTCATTATGCATCAGAACCTACGTGATGGACCATCACGTACAAATGGAACATAGTTTCTACATCCAGACAGTCGATCTTGTGGTTCATACTTTGGATGGGGAACGTCTCAAAAATCTCCCAGATTAGAGGTTTCCAACCCTTTCAGTGAGCCACAAATGGATAACTAAGAAAAAAATACTGGTGTGGTCCAAAAATTGATGCATAGAATCATCCAATCTGAAATGTTCTGATAGACAGAATCTTCCTATTTGGATAACAATCTCATCACAGAACAGAGTTTCAGTACTATGGGAAATGGATCAAAGAACTACATTAGAATGGGATGAGAATTCAAAATAAAAATAGAACATTTTTCGATAAACAGCCACTTTGAGGGAGCAATCCTCCATAGACATGATACTTCAAAAAGCCATTCTTATTACCCAACCCTTCTTCATAAGAAGTTAGGACGCTAAAAACAGATGATAAACCTAATCAAATCTTCAAATATCTATATCTAAACCTTTTTTTTTTTTTCTTTTCTTAAAGGTAACACTACCAGGGATTGAACCCTGGATCACTCACACACACTACACTGTCTCTGCCAGCTCATCTAACAAGCGGGAGACAAATCAACAAGATCTCACAATCCTACATCTAAATGTAAAGTAAATCCCAAAAATAGGAATTGATAATTTGGGTTGAAAAAAAAAAAAAACCAACTAAAACAGATCAACAGCATAAACCCCAATCTGAAATCCTACAACCTCGAACAATTAAACTGCAAAACCAAAACTGAAAATAAGAGACGAAATTGAAGGAATTCACCTGATCTTCATCATCGGAAGAATCAGAGGATCCACCAAGACAGGAGGATTGGAAAACCCTAGCTCCCTTAAATCGCGCTTCACGGACTCCATCTGAAGAAGACGGCAATGCAGCAGCGTCCTTGCTACTGCTCGATCCCATCGCCTTATCCTCAATCAAAATCCTCCCAAACACAGCTCAGATCCACAAAAACAGCTCGAGTTCTTCATCACCCCCGCTCGGAAATCGAAACACGTCCCACATCAAAACCCTAGAAAACCGAAGAAAAGGAGGCCGAAATCCAGAGATCTTCCTTTCAGCAGAAGAATTTTTTTAGAAAAAAAAAAAAAACCACCAGCGGGACAGACTGGAAAATGAAATAGAAAAGCCACTAGCTTTAAAAGAAAATTACGTTCCAACCCAGTTATGCGGAAGAAGCTCGGAAAGTGAAAGATCTCTACAGCTGTTTGAATGAATAAATAAAAAATAAAAAATAAAAAAGGATATGTTTATATACCTTTTTGAAAGGAAAGGATGAAAATGCAGCTCAGATACGGATCGAGAGATTATCTTTCCCTTTTCCTCTTTCGTTTTGATTTTTTTTTTTAATTACAACATATCAAATGCTTCTTTTTATTTATTATTAGAGAGAATCTGAATCATGAATAACGCCATTTTCGGAGCAGTTGCCCTGCAGAGATGCAGACAAAGGGAGTTGCAGAGACACGATTTGGATTCGGATTTGGATTTGGATTTGGATTTTGAGTTTTTTCCGGGCTAATGGCGCGTTTTAAACGTTTTAAGTGGAAGTGGAGAAGAGAGTATGTCCCGCAAGGACACGCGAAATTATGGGGCTTGCCGTGCATACATCTAAACATGGCATTTACTTGAGATCTAATTATCCCAACCACTCATCAGCTGAGCCCCACACTGTCATTCATGCGGGACATAAACGCCTTCATTTCGGTTGATAAGGTTGTATCATGCACGTGTCCCGTGTTGGCGTGCGTGTGAGCTGCTGGTACCCAAAGGGTGGACATGCATGTGACACCATGCAGCTATACATGCACCCGACACCATGCAGCTATACATGCACCCATACTCCTGCGGAACACTAAGCCCGTCGTATGTTTAATTAATTTTTGGGAGACGATGCAGTGCAGCCGGAAAAACCGTAACATGGTAGAGACATCTGGTGACAATACATGTGGCACGGTGACGTGCAAATCAAGTCCCCTCGTAGCAGGGCCGTAGCATATAGATGGTCTCTGTCTTAGAAATCACTCCTGTTGGACAATCCTATGAACCTATCCGTGTGATCATAGGACAATCTTATATGGCCCCAAATAGGTTTTCAACCGTAAGTATTCAATCCCCGTTGCTCTTTATGGTGGGGTCCACTTGAGCTTTAGATTTACTTGATTTTTTAGCCCATGCTCTAAAATAATCTCAATAAATGAGTGGACGGTGTGGATATAGCCCACACGTCATGGTGAGACCTACACAACTTGCTAACATTGAATGAAATTGGCACAGACACAATGCAATTCCATTTAATGTAATTCCAAGCTCTTCCATTCTTTCCTAAACATGGAGTGGAATTGGCAGAGAACCAGATGAATCCCATCCCACCTAATCCCTTCTAATCCCACCGCTCAAACAGGCCCTTAATGGTCAAATATGCGACGTGATCAACAATAGAAAAGGGAATGGATAGGATTGTCTCGTGGGATAAATTTTTAAAACGAAAGCATCCTTCCCAATGCAGCTGATGCCAATGTCCTGTAAAGACATGGATCTACCATTTTGCGGTTCTTCCGGCACTACCGTGTCATGGACGCCAGTTTCCTGTAACCGAAAGCTATGCGGGGCCTGTGATGTTGGCGTGAGATCCACTCCGTGCATTAGTTTCGACAGCTCTTGTAAGTAAAGTGATATTAAAAGCTCAAATGTGACATATCACAAAAAAAAAAAAAAAAAAAAAAGTGGAATTGAAAATCACCATTGAAACCTAGGGGTCGTTTACCAGCGTGGATTGGAGGGGGTTTCAAATCCCCTTATTGTTTGGCAGCATAAAGCAATTGGGGAGGATTGCCAATTCAGGGGGTTTCCAATCTCCTCTTTGATGGGTTCGTAATCCACAGTGAGAGCTTGTATCACGGTACACTATCATACTATTGGGCACATGCCTCACTAACGATGATCAGCACCGTCCAAACATTGTTCATGTAGATCAGCACCATGTAAACATTGTCCACGTTGGTTAGTCACTCAGACATGATCTTGTGCTTGCGGTCCATTCGAGACTTGGAATTTCATCATTTTCAAGTAAAGCATATATTTTAGCGGGTTTATCACAACCATGGTGTCAAAAATTATATATCTCACTAATTAGGGATATTAAAGTTGATTTAATAATTAAATTCAAACCCCTGTAAATGTATCATTTATAGGTATTTTTGAATTAAAGTTGATTCACACTCAAGGGTGTCAAACACACCAGGAGGATTGCCAATCTAGAGGGTTTCAATTCTAGGGTTTGCGAATCCAGGGAGTTCCAAATCCACGCTCCCAAACAGGCCCTTAGGCTCACAGTAGTTCTGTTGGATCAGACCAATATTTATGCTTTTCCTTAGTCGGAATCAACGTATGAAGGGCTTACCATGATTTATATGTTTAATCCATGCCATCCATTCTTTCTTTCTTTTTCTTTTTTTCTTTTTTTTTTCCAACTCATTTTAAGGCATCATGAGATAAAATTCAGAGATCAAGTGCGCCGCACTAAAGAAAACAGTGGGGATTCCATGCTTACAGTTGAAGACCTTGAGGTTTTGACCTTGTGGGCATAGAGGTTTTGGATCAAGATTATTTTTGTTTTTATTTTTTGTTTTTTCTTCAATCCTTCTTTCATTTAAGATTACTCGACCTTATGAAAAGGGTAGATGACAAATAAATATTGATGTGAGCTTAGGAATGTTTAAGCAGTGAGTGTCACTATTCCACTACTTATAGTGTGGTTAACTTGAGTATTAATTTACTTCATTTTTTTCTAGTATTTTAAAATAAGGTCTTAAAATAAATGGATGATGTGGATAAAATACATACATCATGGTAGGCTAGCAAATCTTTTTAAATAAAGGCTTGTATCGAGCTTGCATCCTGCCCTGCTTATCCCTAGCCATGAACAGACAGTTTTGTGGGTGGGCCTACCATGATGAATTTTTCCATATTATGGTTGGATGTAGGCCAGTGGAGCCCACTGGTGAACAATTAATAGTGGGCGGGTCCCATGTATTGAGGCCTCTTCCGGCCTTCTCTCATTTTCATTTGGTTTTTTCAAATTCAAAATTGATTTTGATTTGGATGGGAGATAGAGAGAAAATCGGATAATCTGATCTCATTCAAATTCAACCTTTTCTCTCTCTCTCTCATATATATATATATATATATATATATATATATATATATATATATATATAGAAGCTCTTGAAAAGCATCAATCAATATAA
Source organism: Magnolia officinalis (assembly GCA_021015155.1). Taxonomy (NCBI): domain Eukaryota; kingdom Viridiplantae; phylum Streptophyta; class Magnoliopsida; order Magnoliales; family Magnoliaceae; genus Magnolia; species Magnolia officinalis. The sequence continues at coordinate 871,387 of JAJHSJ010000007.1, forward strand.
ATATTGAGAGTAAAAAGAGAGGAATAGTGTGCACAGTAATCTCTTCATTTGGCTTGTTGTAGGGACGATCTAATTCATAGATTGTGATCCAGAGCTATCTATACCGTTGAATCAGATGGACGAATAGACCCATTTGCTCCAGTAGTAATTGAATCTGAAGCGTTAATCTTCGGTTTCGTGAGAGTTTCATATTGTATAGACTGTCAGATCTTGATGGATCACACTTCCACGCTTCCCAACAATTAATTTCTCTCTTCTTACTTTAAAATATGAGTAAATCCGATGCTCTAACTCTTTTATTTAATGCTCTGCGCATTTAATGCAACCCAAGTTTATTATTTTGTGTGCTCCACTTGATAGCTTCACTTTTGTGCATACATCTTAAAATAATCTAGAAGTGATGGATGGTGTAGATAACCAGATACCATGCCCCTTCCAACTTCACATTCGTGGCTGGATACGAGCCGGAAACGCGGATTTGGATTTTTTGCGAAGTTTCTGCGCAAGGATTCTGGGTGGGGCCACTGTCAGGTTTGTTAGAAATCCAACCCGTCCATCGGTTTTTTGAGCTCATCCTAGGATGTGAGGCCGAAAATGATTAGGATCCAAAACTCAAGTGGGCCATACTAGATAAAACAGTGGGGAAAGGAATTCCTACCATTGAAACTTTTCCACGATCCACCTTGATGTTTATATTCCATCCAAACTGTTTATAAGGTCATTTTCACTGAAATGAAATGAAAAAGCTAAGATATTAAACCGATGCAAAACTTTTGTGGTCATATAAATATTTCAACGGTGGTCACTAAATCACCACTGTTTCCTCTCGTGTGGCCCACTTGAATTTTTTATGCTCTTCATTTTTGGTCGCATGTTCTAAAATGAACTCGAAAAAACGGATAGACGAGGTGGCTTTCTAACAAACATCGCATTGGGCTGCACAGACTGTTGCGCAGGAACTTCCTTTCGCAGGAAATCCGCGTCCCGGGCCGGGTAGGAAGCAAATCCGCGTCCCCGAATCGGACTCGTAGCAGAGGGGTTACCGAATTCGAGTCTCCTCTTACACGTGCAGGTGTCAGATAAATTTCCGTATGATAGGACGCGGAACATGTTAGTAAGATGGACTTCCTACCTGCATGGTTCAAAACTGTTTACCCATTGGGCCGAAATTAACCAACGGTCCAAAGCCAAAGCTCCGGTTCCCAAGCTGGTAGGTAAATGGGAGACAGATCATGAAGTTTGCAGGTGTTCCAGGCCATTGATTTGATGTGCCCGTCACAGATGTAGAATGCTCGAAAATATTCCATGTTGAAGGATCCTGTCCGTTCAACCACGGCTTTTTCAAGTTTCTAACCCACAAATCTGGTAGTTGGGATCTAACAATATGATGGGCCATCAATACCTCGTTATTCCTCTTCGAGTAGTATGTTTACGTGAACTGGTGGAGTGCACTGAATTGTAGTCCATCGCTGCGAGAGTATGAGAAGAAAAATGTAAATCTGCCAGTCTTTCGACTACTGAAGTGAAACAGTAGCCTGCCAGCAAGGCTACGTAAAGACCCACTTCAGAAGGCCCATGGACGGCACTTTTTTTCTGCAATGACGATAAAAACTAACGTAGTTGAACATTCCATGATGCGATATGGCCATAGATCCCCTATGGAGATTCATACTCTATAGATTACATATTCCTTGAGCAACCTACCTATTGAACGGTTCCGATCACTCGTACACATTTCCCAAGTAGAGGGCTACGTTCTACTTCAGTATCCCGCGGACCACAGACTGGGCTTCAAAGAAAAGTGCTCATGTTTCCGAAATTTTGAAGTTGGTCAAAGTCGGGAGGTGTTGCATTTCAAAAAAAGCGTACCCTTTCTCGGGAAAGTGAAAATAACGCTTTTATATTTGCACGGTTGTCGTCTTTTTCAATCGCAGTGCTTCCTAAAATACTCGGGAGGGCGTAATGCGCTTCCTTTTGGCCACGAGAGAAATTTCTTCACTGCCTCGCTTGGGTAACTTTCTCCAACGCTAAGAAACGAGTTCATGTTCATGAAATCTACCCCGTCCATCAGGTGAAACCCCCATTATATGTCCTTGATACTAAAAATCAGATTGATCCTGAACTTATACAGTTTAAATTATATCAAAAAATATAAATTCCTATGGTATGGCCCATCTATATTTTGGAATACAGTGATTTTTGGATAGTCCATTCATCCTAATGAGGCATGTCATATGAATAGATTGGATGGCATATAAACACCAAGTTGGGCACTAAAAAAAAAGTAATAGTGGACGTCCCATCTCAACTGTTTCCTGTATTGTAGCCTTCACAAGATATATATCATCATGATTTTAGGATTCCAGAGAGAAAATGAAGCAGCGTACCTGATGAACGGTATGGATTTCAAGAAAGTTCCACCCACGTGGCTCTCGGTTAGCAGTAGGTACCCACGCGAGGTTAGCATGAGGTACATTCGAGGAGGTACGCTACGCTAGTGCGGTTCGTGCGACAAACCATCCCGGCTATGACACGAGTGGGAGCTACGCCTATCGCGTGTGCAGATGCACGAGAGAAAAACTTTGTTACTCTGGCAGAGTGTAATGCATGATACGCTGACACTCAGGAATTGCATGCATGGCATGTAATTAAGTGAAATTAAACTTTTCAGATTAGAGTTCGAGTTTAAATGTATCATGAACTAAACATTATGCTTATTTCATTAACTTACAATCAGATTGGTGGACTTTTGTTGGACGGTTGACAATGAGCTCCTAGTTAAACAAACAAGTGTTCGGGAATCATAGGTTAAAATCATTGAAACAATATTATTTTTAGTCTGTGACTTCATGACAGTGATTTTCACAATTTGATCAGTTTCATTTGAGTTAAATGCATGACACATTTACATCTTCTGAGTGCCTGCGTATCAAGCGTCATATACTTCCCGAGTATCAGATAAGTCGAAGGCAAACTCCGGATCCCGCGGGCAAGGAGTACGTTTTCCCTCTGTCGCGACTCTAGGGACCAGCGTGTACAGACACCCACTCTGGCCCACATGCCACCAGCGTCTGATTATTTGAACTGTCCATTTTCTCTTTGATACTGTAAAAAAAAATATTTTCCTATAATTACGCTGAATCAGCTATTCTTACCTCTGATTTTCAGAGTTCACAAGAACCATTGAAAATATTCATTTCATTGTTATAAATTTAATTACAGATGTTGATAGTCATAGTCATCCATTCACATTTATTTTCTTACACTGGCCCCATAGAATATATTCCACATCACAGGCGGTTTCGATCATCAGAACACTCATCATGTGGGCCCCAGTGGGCGACGATGCACGCTAGATTCCGAGTCAACGCAGAGGGAAAACGAGCTTACAAGCTATTTGAAGGGGATGGTATATGGGTGCGCATTGATCCACCCTGTGCTGGTTATAACCGTCCCAACTAAAATTATTCTTCGTACGCATATTCATTGCCCCAACTGAGTTGAGAAATATTTACTGCTGATAGAAATATCCGGTACGTGCGGAGAGAGAGGTATTGGCATGTGCCACGTGAAAAGCACGTGTGAGAGTGAGAGGAATTTCTCGGGGTATTTTCAAATTTTGAGGTTTCTCTTCATGATCTACTTTGGAAATCTCAAAATATAATAAATAATAAAAATAAAGTAGAAGTAGATTGGGCATTTGAGATATTATTGTAAAGGAAATGGTAACGGTACTGTGAGGTCGACCTCATGGGAATTCTCGTGAGGTCAAGCTGTGTGGACCCACCGTAATGTTTGTCGAACATCAACCCCATCAGTCAGATGCACCATTCCATGGTAGGCTGCTGGCTTAAAAATCAATTCAATCCATGACTTGGATGGGCAACACCACATGCAACATTTGAGAGGAGTTACCCTCCCATTGAAACATTCATAACCACTTATTGAGCTTATGGATGGGAAACACCACATGCAACATTTGAGAGGGGTTACCCTCCCATTAACACATTCATAACCACTTATTGAGCCCACCGAGATGTGGTTCACAAATCCAGACATCCATAATATGTGTCCCACTTGGACGAGAGGTCATACTAAGTTTCAGCCGCATCCAAAACTCATGTGGGCCCCACAGAGTACTTTTATATGTTTTAGGCATGTCTTCACATGGCTTTAAATGGTACGGCTCACCTGAGTTCCGTATATAGCAGATATTTAGGATATCCCATATCCTAAAAGGGACTCATCAAATGCACGGTGTTGATGTTCAACACGCATCACGGTGGGGCCCACATAACTCGACCTCATGGGAAGTTCTCATGAGGTCAACCTTATAATACGATTTCCCTTGTTATAATTAGAGGTGTACACGAGTCCAAAATACTCGTTTACTTGCTCGACTCGACTCGACTCTACTCAAAGTGAGTTAGAGTTGAGTACGAGCAGAATTTAGGTACTCGAAATGAGTACGAGCCGCGCCATGAACGTACTTGACTCTATACTCGACTTGGTACTCGACCAGGGGTATAAATACCCTTCTATTATATTTCACGCCCGCCCGTTCAAACTTAAAAAACCGTAACCCCCCTACCAACGCCCAACGACCATCCCATCTGGATGTCTCTCTCTCTCTCTCTCTCTCTCTCTCTCTCTCTCTCTCCTTCCTGCCGCTTGTCCAGTCGTCCTTGCCCTGCTCGCCCGGTGCCGCAGCTCCTCCCTACCGCTCGTCCATGCCCATCCGGTGTGGTAGATCTTCCCTGTCGCGGTCGTCCCTACTGCTCGACCCTCCCCTCTCCGGTGCCGGTCGTCCGGTCCCTGCCGCAGCTCACCCGGTAAGCACCTATCCAATGAGCCTTTTTTGGACAGTTACATCTACAATTTTTTTTTTTTAAATGCAATATTTTGGGACTGATTTAGATGTAATCTAAGCTCTAACAGTGTATTTCAAACGACTCTGTGAGGGAATTTAAAACCCCCATTTACTTTGAGATGCCAAACAACCAAGGAATTTGAAATCTCCTCAAATTCCTTGAATCCATGGTGCCAAACGATCCTTAAGTGTCTGATTTTTCTCCCATTTCTCTTCTCTCATTATGGATGAGAGAAGATGAGTTAAGTTCAAGTTAGGTTTAGAGGCAAGAAAACCGTATGACAATTGACACTCGAAAACTCTACTCGAACTCGGCTCGGGCTTGCCTGAGCCAAGCCAAGTATGAGCTGGGGCTGAACATACCGAGCACGAGCACGAGCAAGGCAACACTCGACTCGTGTACACCTCTAATTATAATGTTATTTAAAAAAATAGTGAGTCAACTCGTCCGAGTCAACTCAGGACTAATGGTTGAGCATGAACCTTGTTTGACACCACAGGTCCCTGACGAGAATAGAGGTGACATAGCCTGATCGGACACGGATTAGCTACTAACAGGTTGAGTACCGTCTCGCTGTGGAAGTGAGGTCACCTAGTTACGTGGGTCCCACCATGATGTATTTTTTGTATCCACACCGTCCATCCATTTTGATAGATCATTTTAGGGCATGAGACAAAGAATGAATCAGATCCAAATCTCGAGTGGACCCCACCACAGAAAACTGTGGAGAGAGTCACGTCCACCATTAAAAACTTCTAAGGACCACAAAAGCTTTCGATCAAGCTGATATTTGTGTTTTCCCTTCTTTAATGTCTGTGTTAACTTATGAACAGGTTCGATCTCAAATAAACATTAGGGTGGACCTAAGGAAGGTTTCAATGGTGAGCGTCACTCTCCCCACTGTTTTCTATGGTGGGGTCCACTCAAGCTTTGGATCTGTCTCATTCTTTTGATGATGCCATAAAATGATCTCTTCAAATGGATGGACAGTGTGGATATAACAAATACATCAAGGTGGGCCCCACATAACTCGGTGACATCACTTTAGTAGTCAGTCTCGCTACTCAACCTCTCATTAGCTAATCCGCGTCCAGCATGACCTGCCCAACTCAGCCCAGTCAGACTCGACTCAGTATTGGCTATTGAATTAATCAGTCCCGGATCGCCAAGTCCAAAAGACCGTGCATACTGTCACAATAGACCAGAGGTGAACCTTGTACACCTACTATGTTTGCAAGTGGTATTCACATGCAATGCATCCACATGTGCCAGCATGTCATGTGTTTTACATCTGACTGATATATAAGGTCGGTTCACAGAGATAGAGATGGATGCCCATAATTCACACATACCAATTGAATTATCCGACCTATATCATATTTAATTTCCTTTTATAGATATAAGATGTACCAAATATTCGGTTTCCTTTTACTATTCTCATGTAATTCTCCTACTTTTCACTGTTAGTTTAGATGCATTCTGTCATTAAATTTAGGGATGAAAAAAGTAGCTATTGTTAGGTTAAAAAACATCACTTGAAAATAACGTTTTCTCCGTTGTAAAAGTGAAATAACTTGGTTGTTACCAAGTACCCATTTAACTTTTCTCTTGTCTGCTTCCTCAAGCCTTAAACCTACCTACCCTCTTCATCTCCCAATTGGAACAACACCCTGATACATGTACTTTGGATAGACAGCTCTACCATCCTGCAATTGGACGCAGATTGCATACTATTGGTCAGTGCTTCGTGAGCCTCACTGTAATTTTTGTATTTTATCCATGCCATCCATCCATTTTACCTTGGGACAAAAGCTCAAAAAGTGGTAGATCCAAATCTAAGGTGGATCATACTATAGGAAAAGGGTGGTGATTGAACGCATACCATTAAAAACTTCCTAAGGTCCAGGTAATGTTTATTTGCCCCAGCTTGTCGATTAGGTCACACAGACTTGAATGAAAGGAAAACACATACATAAGCTTAATCCAAAACTTTTGTAGCTTTTGAGAAGTTTCTAGTGATGGACATCCAATCATTATTGTTACTAAGGTGTCTACTTTAGATTTGGATTTGCCTCATATATCAGTTCATGTCTTAAATTGAGCTGACAAAGTGGGTGGACAATGCAGATAAAACACATACATCATGGTGGGGCCCACAACTTTTACAGCACCGACCAGTAGTTAAAGTTTTTTTTTTTTTTTTTTTTTTTTTTTTTTTTTTTTTTTTTTTTTTTTTTTTTTTTTTTTTTTTAACACATGCACACACACCCCCATACACTTAGTGGGATTTCACCACCTATGGATACTCAAACCCTTGACCGGGTGTTGAAACTCCGGAGAGTCTACCACCGACCAGTAGCGAGGTTGCTGCCGAGGGTTTGCATGCAATTCACCTCTATTGCAATTGAATTTTAGACATATAACACGCTCTTTTTAGGTCAAAGTCTCAAAGACCACTCTCCTTTGTGCATTTCCCCAGCAATCCCTACTAGTTTCATTTCCGGTTAAAAAAAAAAAAAAAACCATCCTATGGTTGACATCCAATGACAAAATGTACCATATCATGGCTGTAATATAGTCAAATACTTGTTATGGACAGATGTCTTAAATCTGTCTGGTGGTCTGTCGATGATATCGACAGGGTCTCGATGTCATCGATAATTCACAGTATTTTTTTTTACCCCTAATTGCTGGACAGTTTTGGTCTTGTTTCGATATCATCGAAGGACCGTCGATGATATCGAAGCTGTCATCGAGAGACCTTCGATGACATCGATAAGATCCGCAGATGCGATTGCGGAAACACAAATTTTGTTTCCTATTTGGATTCTACCTCTTTCTATTCTTATTCAAAGGGGTGTATGCGGGATTAAGATGAATTCTAAGGCTTTCTAAAAGAATTTCAAGGGTTCCTAAAAGGATTTTAAGGTTTCTAAAGGGGTAGCAAGGGTGAGATTCGAGGTTGTTCTAATCGGGTAAGTCCTCTCTCTTTGTAATTTCTATTTTCATAGTGGAGATCTGTCGCTTTGTGCCGTGGTTTTTTTCCCGCAAGGGTTTTCCATGTTAAATCTGTGTTCTCTTGTGTGTGCTTGGTGCCATTGGATTGTTATCCTAGATCTACATCTGTGTGATTCCGCATGTCAAAATCCCCAACAAGTGGTATCAAAGCAATCGGTTGGGGCACAGATCTGAATCTGCTGGATTAGTAATAATGGCGAGTGCCAGGTATGAGATTGAGAAGTACTCAGAGAAAAATAATTTTGAATTATGGAAGATCAAGATGATGAGTTCCTTAATCAAGCAAGGCGAAGATGGTGCTCTTGAGGAGCGGAAGTCTACTATGACTGATGATGATTGGAATACTCTTGATAAGAAGGCCTTATCATCGATCCGTTTATGTCTCACGGATGAGGTTCTCTACAACGTCATGAAGGAAAAAACTGTGGCTAAGTTATGGGCGAAGTTAGAGGATGTTTATGCGAAAAAATCCTCTGAAAATCGCCTACACTTGAAGCGGCAGTGGTATAACTTCAAGATGGCAGAGGGTGGAGATCTAGAGGCTCACATCAGCAACTTTAATAAATTAGTTTACAAATTACTGGATATGGAGGAAGTGATGAAAGATGAAGAACAAACATGTATGTTGTTGAATTCTCTTCCGGCGTCGTATGAGTCATTCAAGGACACCATGTGCAACACGAATAAAACCCTGAGTGTCGACACCGTTATCTCAGCCCTTCAAGGGAAGGCTATGAGAAAGCTAAACGGCGACATGAGGACATCTTCTGATGCACTATTTACAATGGGTAGGAATTCTGAACAAGGTACGAGTTCTTCAGGTTATAGATCCAAATTAAAGGGCAAAGGCAAATGAAAGGTAAAGTGCTGGAATTGTGGGAAGGAAGGACATGTGAAGAAGGATTGTAGAAATCCTAAATCGAAGAGAGAAGATTCTGAGGCTTCGTATAGGGAGGCCAATGCTGTCACGTCAGATGGATCGAGTGGATGTGATAGTGATGTTTTGTCTGTGTCTACTATCAGGCAGCCATACGATGATCGTAAGGACGAGTGGATGCTAGACACAGGGGCATCTTTTCACATGACTCCTCATCGGAGTTGGTTTGCCAGCTATAGCGAGTGCGATGGTGGACAGGTGTTTATAGGCAATGGCTTTGCCTGTAATGTTGTGGTTGTTGGTACAGTGTGCATCAGGATGTTTGATAGGGTGGAGCACACCCTGACTGATGTCAGGCACGTTCCTGATTTGAAGCAGAATTTGATTTCTCTTGGTGTACTTGATAGTGCTCTTAAGGTATCTAAGGGGGCACGGGTAATCATGAAAGCGCAACGACTCGGTAACTTGTAGAGGTTGATCGGGAGCACTTCAAAAGGTGGAGCTGCAATGGCTGTAGCGGATTCCACTTCTGCACGTGTGTGACATGTTGGGCCTGATCACATGAGCGAGTAGGGCAGGAAGGCTGAGACGTGCGGACTGGGATACAGAGCAGGTGGAGCAGCCACCTGTGAGAAGAATCACATGGCATGATCGTGGGATATCGGCGTGGTACATGTACGACTCCAATATCGCAGGGGATTCATCTTCTATTCTGATGGCTCTAGGTGAGCCTAGTGCTACGAAGTGGAAGGTGACTATGGGCGATGTGATGGATTCGTTGTACCAGATCGACATATGGGAGCAGGTGGAGCTTTCAGTGGGCCAGAGAGTGGTTGGATGCAGGTGGATCTTCAGGAGGATACATCATAGATACAGAACGAGGTTGGTAGCGAAAGGTTATGCTTAGAGAGAAGGGATCGACTTCTCAGATATATTCGCGCCGACGGTATAGCAGGTGTCTATTAGATCCGTGATTGGCATTAGTTGACCAATGTGATCTTGAGTTGGAAGGATGGATGTGGAGTTTGCACTTCTGCAAGGGAAAGTGAAGAGCAGATCTACATGAAGCAACCAGAGAGGTTCAAAGTTAAAGGGACTGAGAAAAGACTTTGCAGGAGGTCATGGTTTGACCTGTCACCTAGGCAGTGGTTTGATTCCTTCATGGTGAGTCATGAATTGATGACATGTAGATCGTCAATTATGACATGTCTGAAATCAATGTACTGAAGACTCGGTTAAGTGAAACATTCAGGATGAAGGATCGGGGGGTTGTAAAGATGGTTCTCGACGTTGAGACTGAAAGAGAAGTAGGCTTTGGTAATCACAGGAGGAATACCTTGTGTGTAGGTATTGATTAAGGATGTAATGGGCCAGGTAAAGCCGGAGAGCGTTCCCTACGAGTCTCTCCTCAAGTTTTCCTCAGGACATGTCCCAAAACAGATGAGGAAAAACAGGATATCTCATGAGCCTTATTCGAATGTGGTTGGCAGTGTATGCCATGGTCTGGATTAAACCAGTTATTTCATAGGCTATCAGTGTTGTGAGCAAGTACCCACAAACAATATTGGGTAGCGGTGCGATGGTAAGAAGACTACGTCTTTTCTTTTGTGAAGACAGGAGCAAAGGTGGTTGGACATGTGGATTTAGATCCAGCAGACATGATCAACAAGAATGTTCTTGTAGAGAAGTTCAAGTTCTGTGTAGCTTCTCTGAGCTTGGCGATGACATAAAAGAAAGACGGAGTGTGCAAGAGAAGCTATGATATGTTGTAGAAATGAAGAGATAAGAGGAGGTCAAGAAACTACACAGATGAAGATTGAAGACATGGTGGAGATTGTTATGGACAGATGTCTTAAATCTATCTGGTGGTCTGTCGATGATATCGACAGGGTTTTAGATGATATCGACAGATGTCTTAAAACTGTCTGGTGGTCTGTCGATGATATCAACAGGGTTTCGATGCCATCGATAATTCACAGTATTTTTTTTTACCCCTGGTTGCTGGACATTTTTGGTCCTGTTTCGATATCATCGAAGGACCGTCGATGATATCGAAGCTGTCATCGAGAGACCTTCGATGACATCGATAAGTTTCGCAGATGCGATTGCGGAAACGCAGATTTTACGGATTTTGTTTCCTATTTGGATTTTACCTCTTTTTATTCTTATTTAAAGGGGTGTATGCGGGATTGGGATGAATTCTAAGGCTTTCTAAAAGAATTCCAAAGGTTCTTAAAAGGATTTTAGGGTTTCTAAAGGGGTAGCAAGGGTGAGATTTGAGGTTGTTTGAATCGGGTGAGTCTTCTCTCTTTGTAATTTCTATTTTCATAGTGTAGATCTGTCGCTTTGTGCTGTGGTTTTTCTCGCAAGGGTTTTCCACGTTAAATTTGTATTCTCTTGTGTGTGCTTGGTGCCATTGGATTGCTATCCTAGATCTGTGTGATTCCGCAGGTCAAAATCCCCAACAATACTGACTATAAAAAAAGACATTTTTACCTAGATAGAGCTGTGCTTAGGGTTTGAGAGGAGAGATTAAGGTTAGAGTTGGATTTTGGAGGATTTAGGAGAGGGATAACATTGTTATTTTCTAAAGATATTTACTAACTTAACCACAAATTTTTTTTTTCCATCCAAAAAATTAACAACAGGGTAGTTTTGACCATATCTGTTAAACAAAAGTTGTCATGTGGGAAAATACATGAGGTTATTATTTATGTTTGGGTCAAAAGGAACGATGCTATGTATTAAAAAATAATAATAATAATAAACCTTTATTGCAGTTCTACATCTCACTACTAGCATTGGCCATAGGAAAAAAGCCACCGCTAAAATTGATTTGTCGTGCATGTATCTCAGCCCATACAGACCAGTTAAAAGGATTAACATATACACTTTCACAAAAAGAATGGGGTGTATTATTAAACCTTGGGGGTGAAAGCCTTTCTCTCTGCTCAAAGGAAGAGAGCCTTGTTGGCTACACTGACACGTGGCAACATTCACGAGTGTACATGTCCAATCAAATGGGTAGGTGAGGCAGATCCACAAGAGTCATCTCCTCGGCTAAGTAGGCACAAGCAGTGTTCGAAATATCGGTATCGCACAATGTATCGCACCCTTGGGATACAGATACGTATCGGTTATCGCACGGGATATATCGTTTGTATCGCATAGTTTATCGCACTTTTTGGGAAGCATGGGGAAACATTAGCAAAATGGTTGAATATTTTTATGAAACTTTGGGGATTATTTAAAAAGACCTTAATGCATACTTTTAAATCATAAAATATCAAAAAAGAAGTGCACATAATAAATTTCCTTTGTATAAGGTACTAAGTTATGCGTTATCTAATTAAACTAAGGTAAATATATTTAAATATGATGCATACCATTTATAAATGTATACAGATATGTATGAAAATGTGTCACATCCAAACATCAATTGGAATTCATTTTAACATGTCATTTTAGGGCATGGGCCGAAAAATAAGGCAGATCTAAATATGAGGTGGACCACAACACAAAAAATAGTGTTCATTGAATGATTACCATTAAACTATTTTGGGTCTATAATTTTTTTGGATAAAGCTAATATTTATGTTTTCCCATCCAGGTTTGTCAAACCTCATGGATAGATTGGATGACAAATAAACATTACGGTGGGCCCTAAAAAGCTTCAATGGTGGACATCATTGCCACCACATTTTCTTGTAGTATGGTACACTTGATCTTTCATCTGTCTCCTTTTTGGGCTCATGCCATAAATTACTTATGAAAATGGATGAAGGGTGTGGATTGGCTGGTGTACCATACGAGGTATGGGCATGTGTCGTGCCAAGATGGGACGCGGATTTCCTATTCAATCCTTTCACAGGAGTGGGGCACATCGTGATGTTTGTGAGAAATCTACTCAATCCATCAGTTTTGTGAGATTATTTTAAGACTTGAGGCAAAAATTGAGCAGGATCCAAGACTCAAGTGGGCCGCACTAAAGAAAAAGGTGGGTAGGGAAATTCTTATCGTTGAAACCTTCCTGGTACGACAGTGATGTTTACATTCCATCCATACCGTTCATTACGTCATCAATACTGGGATGAATTGAATACCCAAATATTAGACTGATTCAAAACTTGTGGCCCCACGAATATTTAAACTGTGGACCTTCAATCCTCACGTTTTCGGCCTACTTGAGTCTTGGATCCGGCTCATTTTTGGCCCTATGTCTTAAAATGTGTTCAAAAAACGGATGGACGGAGTGGATTTCTTACAAACATCACAGTGGACCCTACCTAAGTTTTCAGCGCATGAACTTCATGCGAAGCCCAGACGTCCACGAAATCAGATTGCGTACTGAGTCACTCAGTTCGCTTTTATCGTACTGAGTAAACTCAGTTGGACCCACTGTGAATGTATGTGGTTTATCTACACTGTCCATCCACTTTTACTGCTAATTTTAGGGGTTTATACCAAAATTGAAGTAAATCCAAAGCTCAAGGGGACCATTACACAGGAAACAATGTGGAATAATGATTTCCACCGTTGAAACCTTCCTAGGGTCCAAAGTAAATTTTACTTGTCATCCAACCTGTTCATAAGATCACAAAGACATGGATGAAGAGAAACCACAAACATCAGCTTAATCCAAACCTTCTTTGGCCTCCAAAAAATTTTCAATGGTAGAGGTTCAATCAAAATGTTTCCTGTGGTGTGGTCCAGTTGAGATTTTAATTTGCTTCATTTTTGGGATCAAGCCATAAAATTATCTTTTAACATGGATTAGCGGAGTGGATAAAATAAAAAATAACAGTGGACCCCACACAATTTACTCAGTATGCTAGGGGTACTGAGTTACTCAGTACGCAATCCGCTTCCGTCGTCCGCGTTGTACAAATAATTCAAAGGAGATCAGAGTTACATGGCCCCACCAATAATGTATTTATTATATCCACATTGTTCATCCATTTGGAGAGATCATTTTAGATCACGAACCCAAAAACGAGTGACATCCAAACCTCAATTGGACTACACCACAAATAGTAGTGAGGACAATGATTCTCACCGTTATAACATTCGTAGGGTCCACCATAACGTTTGCTTTCCATCCAATCTGTTCATGAGGTCACAAAGACCTTGTTGAATAGGAAAAACAAATATCATACGATCCAAAACTTTCGCGACCCCAAAAGCTGGGTTTCAATGGTGGACGTTCAATATCCCGCTGCTTTTTTCCAGTGTGGTCCACTTGATCTTTGGATCTGTCTTATTTTTTGGATAAAGCCTTACGAGGAGCTCGCCAAATGGACGAACGGTTTGGACATAATATGTACCTCATGATGGGATCCACATAACTTGGTGACATCAACATGTCGGTGACGTGCCCGTCCGCTTCTTCTGCATAAGGGCTCAGAGCCCTTTTTTTTTTCGAAGCAGAGAGGGTTCCGGACGCCGGAACCCTAAAATCTCTCCCAAATGTCGATTATTTCGACGATTTCGGCGGATTTTGCGGCCAAATCTCTCCAAATCAGAAGCTTCGATTCGAATGGCCCATTAAACACAGCTTCCGATCAGGCGATCTTCTTTACAGGTACCGAAATCTATCGTTGAAAGTTTTTTTTTTTCTTTTTTTTTTTCGAATAATGATGCTCTCCTAGGTGCGATATCGAAAATAATATCGGCCGATATCTGAAGTTTTGGATTTTCGGTATCTTCCGAGAGTTATCGGAGGAGTTTCGTCTCACTAGGGCCCGATACCGATAATATCGGCCGATAGTATCGATATTTTGGACACTGGGCACAAGTACAAAAGAGATTAGCAAGTTATATAGTGTAGTGGTTAGCACTAGACTTTGAATTCAGCTACCTATTATCCATCGGAGGCCTTGGTCAACCTTGATAATTATTCGTTTTGAGAAATTACCAACTGTAAACTTTACTTTTAACTGAGCAGCCTTTTCAGACATCCAACACCTTACTTCACATTTTTAGACTTTAAAGTTATTTTCATCATAGAATACCCTTGTTATAGCATAAACATATATTCTTGAAATCTTCTCCCCTCTTCATATATCTTTTTGAAATTGGATCATCTATTCCATTTTTTAACTTTTTTTTTTCTTGAAATTTTACTTTGTTTCCTTCATTCATTCTCAACTTTAAACTCATTACGTTCAAGAGAGATTTGAGAAATAGAAAAGTACGAAAATGGGGATAGATTGGGCATTTGAGATATTATTATAAAGGAAGTGGTACTATGAGGTCGGCCTCATGGGAACTTCCCATGAGGTCAAGCTGTGTGGGCCCCACAGTAATGTGTGTCGAACATCAACCCCATCAGTTAGATGCACCATTCCATGTTGGGCCACCGGCTTAAAAATCAATTCAATCCATAACTTGGATGGGCAACACCACATACAACATTTGAGAGGAGTTACCCTCCCATTAAAACATTCATGACCATTTATTGAGCCACCTAGATGTGGTTCACAAATCCAGACATCCATTGTGTGTGTGTCCCACTTGGACGAGGGGTCATACTAAGTTTCAGCCGCATCCAAAACTCATGTGGGCCCCACAAAGTACTTTTATATGTTTTAGGCATGTCTTCACATGGTTTTAAATGATATGCCTCACCTGAGTTCGGTATACAGCAGATGTTTGGGATATCCCATATCCTAAAAGGGACTCATCAAATGCACGGTGTTGATGTTCAACACACATCACGGTGGGGCCCACACAACTTGATCTCATGGGAACTTATCATGAGGTCGACCTTATATTTCCCTTGTTATAATGTTATTTTAAAAAATAGTGAGTCAACTCAGGAATAAGGGTTGAGCATGAACCTTGTTGGACACCACAGGTCCTTAACGAGAATAGAGGTGACATAGCCTGACCGGACGCGGATTAGCTACTGCCAGGTTGAGTACCCATACTCGCTACCGAAGTGAGGTCACCTAGTTACGTTGGTCCCACCATGATGTATTTTTGTATCCACACCGTCCATCCACTTTTACTGCTAATTTTAGGGGTTTTTACCAAAATTGAAGTAAATCCAAAGCTCAAGTGGACCATTACACAGGAAACAATGTGGAATAATGATTTCCACCGTTGAAACCTTCCTAGGGTCCAAAGTAAATTTTATTTGTCATCCAACCTGTTCATAAGATCACAAAGACATGGATGAAGAGAAACCACAAACATCAGCTTGATCCAAAACTTCTTTGGCCTTTAAAAAATTTTCAATGGTAGAGGTTCAGTCAAAATGTTTCCTATGGTGTGGTCCAGTTGAGATTTTAATTTACTTCATTTTTTGGGATCAAGCCATAAAATTATCTTTTAACATGGATTAGCAAAGTGGATAAAATAAAAAATAACAGTGGACCCCACACAGTTTACTCAGTATGCTAGGGGTACTGAGTTACTCAGTACGCAATCCGCTTTCGTCATCCGCGTTGTACAAACAATTCAAAGGAGATCAGAGTTACATGGCCCCACCAATAGTGTATTTATTATATCCACATCGTTCATCCATTTGGAGAGATCATTTTAGATCACGAACCCAAAAATGAGTGACATCCAAACCTCAATTGGACCACACCACAAATAGCAGTGAGGACAATGATTCTCACCATTATAATATTCGTAGGGTCCACCATAACGTTTGTTTTCCATCCAATTTGTTCATGAGGTCACAAAGACCTTGATGAATTGGAAAAACAAATATCATACGATCCAAAACTTTCGCGACCCCAAAAGGGTTTCAATGGTGGACGTTCAATATCCCGCTGCTTTTTTCCAGTGTGGTCCACTTGATCTTTGGATCTGTCTTATTTTTTGGATAAAGCCTTACGAGGAGCTCGCCAAATGGACGAACGGTTTGGATATAATATATACCTCATGATGGGATCCACATAACTTGGTGACGTTAACATGTCGGTGACATGCCCGTCCGCTTCTTCTGCATAAGGGCTCGGGGCCCTTTTTTTTCGAAGCAGAGAGGGTTCTGGACGCCGGAACCCTAAAATCTCTCCTAAATGCCGATTATTTCGACGATTTCGGCTGATTTCGCGGCCAAATCTCTCCAAATCAGAAGCTTCGATTCGAATGACCCATCAAATACAGCTTCCGATTAGGCGATCTTCTTTACAGGTATCGAAATCTACCGTTGAAAGTTTTTTTTTTTTTTTTTTTTTTTTTTTTTGGATAATGATGCTCTCCCAGGTGCGATATCGAAGATAATATTGGCCGATATCTGAAGTTTTCAATTTTCGGTATCTTCCGGGGGTTATCGAAGGAGTTTCGTCTCGCTAGGGCCCGATACCGATAATATCGGCCAATAGTATCGATATTTCGAACACTGGGCACAAGTACAAAAGAGATTAGCAAGTTATATAGTGTAGCGGTTAGCACTAGACTTTGAATTCAGCTACCTGTTATCCATCGGAGGCCTTGGTCAACCTTGATAATTATTCATTTTGAGAAATTACCCACTGTAAACTTTACTTTTAATTGAGCAGCCTTTTCAGACCTCCAACACCTTACTTCACATTTTTAGACTTTAAAGTTATTTTCATCCTAGAATACCCTTGTTATAGCATAAACATATATTCTTGAAATCTACTCCCCTCTTCGTATATCTTTTTGAAATTGGATCATCTATTCCATTTTTAAACTTCTTTTTTTTTTTCTTGAAATTTTACTTTGTTTCCTTCATTCATTCTCATCTTTAAACTCATTACGTTGAAGAGAGATTTGAGAAATAGAAAAGTAAGAAAATGGGGATAGATTGGGCATTTGAGATATTATTATAAAGGAAATGGTACTATGAGGTCGGCCTCATGGGAACTTCCCATGAGGTCAAGCTGTGTGGGCCCCACCATAATGTGTGTCGAACATCAACCCCATCAGTTAGATGCACCATTCCATGTTGGGCCACCGGCTTAAAAATCAATTCAATACATAACTTGGATGGGCAACACCACATACAACATTTGAGAGGGGTTAACCTCCCATTAAAACATTCATGACCATTTATTGAGCCCACCTAGATGTGGTTCACAAATCCAGACATCCATTGTGTGTGTCCCACTTGGACGAGGGGTCATACTAAGTTTTAGCCGCATCCAAAACTCATGCGGGCCTCACAAAGTACTTTTATATGTTTTAGGCATGTCTTCATATGGTTTTAAATGGTATGCCTCACCTGAGTATACAGCAGATGTTTGGGATATCCCATATTCTAAAAGGGACCCATCAAATGCACGGTGTTGATGTTCAACACACATCACGGTGGGGCCCACGCAACTTGATCTCACGGGAACTTCTCATGAGGTCGACCTTATAATACCATTTCCCTCGGTATAATGTTATTTTAAAAAATAATTAGTCAACTCATCTGAGTCAACTCAGGACTAAGGGTTGAGCATGAACCTTGTTGGACACCACAGGTCCTTACCGAGAATAGAGGTGACATAGCCTGACCGGACGCGGATTGGCTACTGCCAGGTTGAGTACCCATACAAGCTACCGAAGTGAGGTCACCTACTTGCGTTGGTCCCACCATGATGTATTTTTTGTATCCACACAGTCCATCCATTTTGATAGATCATTTTAGGGCATGAGACAAAGAATGAATCAGATTTAAATTTCGAGTGGACCCCACCACAGAAAGCTGTGGAGAGATTCACGCCCACCATTAAAAACTTCCAAGGACCACAAAAGCTTTCGATCAAGCTGATATTTGTGTTTTCCCTTCTTTAATGTCTGTGTTAACTTATGAACAGGTTCGATCTCAAATAAACAACAGGGTGGACCTAAGGAAGGTTTCAATGGTGAGCGTCACTCTCCCCACTGTTTTCTATGGCGGGGTCCACTCAAGCTTTGGATCTGTCTCATTTTTTTGATGATGCCATAGAATGATCTCTTCAAATGGATGGACAGTGTGGATATAACAAATACATCAAGGTGGCCCCACATAACTTGGTGACATCACTTCAGTAGTCAGTCTCGCTACTCAACCTCTCATTAGCTAATCCGCGTCCAGCATGACCTGGCCAACTCAGCCCAGTCAGACTCGACTCAGTATTATTGGCTATTGAATTAATCGGTCCGGATTGCCAAGTCCAAAAGACCGTGCATACTGTCACAATAGACCAGAGGTGAACCTTGTACACCTACTATGTTTGCAAGTGAAATTGACATGCAATGCATCCACATGTGCCAGCATGTAATGTGTTTTACATCTGACTGATGTAAAAGGTCGGTTCACAGAGATAGAGATGGATGCCCATAATTCAGTTAACACTAAAAAGGCCACACATACTAATTGAATTATCCGACCTATATCATATTTAATTTCCTTTCATAGATATCAGATGTACCAAATATTCGGTTTCCTTTTACTATTCTCATGTAATTCTCCTACATTTCACTGTTAGTTTAGATGCATTCCGTCATTAAATTTAGGGATGAAAAAAGTAGCTATTGTTAGGTAAAAAAACATCACTTGAAAATAACGTTTTCTCCATAGTAATAGTGAAATAACTGGTTGTTACCATGACCCCCTTTAACCTTTCTCTTGTCTGCCTCCTCAAGCCTTAAACCTACCTACCCTCTTCATCTCCCAATTGGAACAACGCCCTGATACATGTACTTTGGATAGACAGCTCTACCATACTGCAATTGGAGGTAGATTGCATGCTATTGGTCAGTGCTTTGTGAGCCTCACCGTAATTTTTGTATTTTATCCATGCCATCCATCCATTTTACCTTGGGACAAGAGCTCAAAAAGTGGTAGATCCAAATCTAAGGCAGATCATACTATAGGAAAAGGGTGGTGATTGAACGCATACCATTAAAAACTTCCTATGGTCCAGGTAATGTTTATTTGCCCCAGCTTGTTGATTAGGTCACACAGACTTGAATGAAAGGAAAACACATACATCAGCTTAATCCAAAACTTTTGTAGCTTTTGAGAAGTTTCTAGTGATAGACATCCAATCATTATTGTTACTTATGGTGTCTATTTTAGATTTGGATTTGCCTCATATATCAGTTCATGTCTTAAATTGAGTTGACAAAGTAGGTGGACAATGCAGATAAAACACATACATCATGGTGTAGCCCACAACTTTTACAACACCGACCAGTAGTTAGGTTTTTATTTATTTATTTATTTATTTAACACACGCACACACACCCCCACACACTCACGCCATAGTGGGATTTCACCACCTATGGATACTCAAACCCTTGACCGGGTGTTGAAACTCTGGAGAGTCTACTGTCGGCCAGCCTCTATTGCAATTGAATTTTAGATATATAACACGCTCCTTTTTAGGTCAAAGACAAATAACACTCCTTTGTGCATTTCCCTGGTAATCCTTACCCGTTTTCATTTCCGGTAAAAAATAAAATAAAATTCCTATGGTTGACATCCAATGACAAAATGTGCCATATCATATCAAGGCTGTTATATGGTCAAATACTGGCCACAAAAAAAAAAGACCTTTTTACTTAGATAGAGCTGTGCTTAGGGTTTGAGAGGAGAGATTAAGGTTAGAGTTGGATTTTGGAGGATTTAGGAGAGGGATAACATTGTTATTTTCTAAAGATATTTACTAACTTAACCATGATTTTTTTTTTTTCCATCCAAAAAATTAACAACAGGGTAGTTTTGGCCATATCTGTTAAACAAAAGTTGTCATGTGGGAAAATACATGAGGTTATTATTTATGTTTGGGTCAAAAGGAACAATGCTATGTGTAAAAAAAATAAAAATAAAAACCTTTATTGCAATTCTACATCTCACTGCTGGCATTGGCCACAGAAAAAACTACTGTTAAAATTGATTTGTCGTGCATGTATCCCAGCCCATACCGACCAGTTAAAATGATTAGCATATACACTTTCCCAAAAAGAATAGGGTGTATTATCAAACCTTGGGGGCGAAAACCTTTCTCTCTGCTCAAAGGAAGAAAGCCTTGTTGGCTGCACTGACACGTGGCAACATTCACAAGGGTACATTTCCAACCAAATGGGTAGGTGAGGCAGATCCACAAGTTTTTATTTATTTATTTTTAAACACACCCCCCACCCACTCACACCGTAGTGGGATTTCACTCACTTATGGATACTCGAATCCTTGACTGGGTGTTGAAACTCCTGAGAGCCTACTATCCAAGCAAGAGTAAGGATCCAGATCCACAAGGTTCATCTTCTCGTCAAGTAGGCATAAGTACAATTGTACAAAAGAGATTAGCAAGTTATAGTGTAGTGGCTAGCCTAGACTTTGAATTCATCTACGTATTATCCATCGGTGGCCTTGTTCAACACTATTCATTTTGAGAAATTACCCACTGTAAACTTTACTTTTAACATAGCAGCCTTTCTAAACTTCCAACACTTTACTTTACATTTATAAACTTTAGAGCTATTTTCATACAAAAATATCCTTGTTATAGCATAAACCCATATTCTTGAAATATTCTCCTCTCTTTGTATTTCTTTTTGAAACTGTCTATCTGTTTCATTTTTAAACCTTTTCTTCTTGAAATTTATACTTTGTTTTCTTCATTCATTCTCCACTTCAAACCAGTTATGTTGAAGAGAGATTCGAGAAATAGAAAAGTAAGAAAATGGTGTCTCCATCCGAGAACCCACACATTACATGTATAATTGAAGAAATTTTCCTAAACCTTAAACCCTATGATTACAACTACTTGGTCCATTTACATGAGTACTCAGTTAATTTGCACTCCTATTTAAATCCTAAACCTTAAAATTTTGCACTTTGTACAAGTTCTCAGTCATTTGCATGAGTTCTTAGTCAATTTCATCGAGTTCTTAATCAATTTTTACCAAGTACTCGTTGAATTTTCACCCACAGCCTGATAATTTAGTGGAACATTTATTAATGGAAATGATATTAGTTTATCCCCTCTTAGTTGCTCTGTTATCTTGAAATGCATAGAAATTACATAAATTGTGATATATAATTTGTTTATATACAACTCACGGTCTTGGAATTCGGAATTGAGCTTGACCAACTCAAGTTTCAAATTTCGAGGCGTTCATTTAAATTGAATAATCTCATGATTCTCACAAATATCAAGTCTAATCAACTAGTGACGACTCCAAAATATTCAAATGCTTTATTCTTATCACTTTGAAAAGGTACTGCACGTATAAAGAAACAAAGCTCAGCCAAACAACTTATATACACATCGTCCCATACCTTAAAAAAAATTAGTGGGGAGCACTTGAAATATCCCTACTCTGTATCGTTCTCTCACCTTCTATAATATAGAGACGGAAAGGTTAAGGCAAAGGAGTCAAAGGGTGCTGCGCCAGCGGCGTCCACACTAAGGATCTTCCAAATTTGGGAGAAATTTTGGTGCATGAAACTACCGTGACCCCTGCTATATCAACACAACCGGATTCTATGTTTTAAAATGGGCAAGCTCTAGTGCTACTGGTATGGGTCAGATGTGGGGCCTACATTATGCATGTATGAAATCCATTCCGCCCATCCTGTGCGGTAGAGCATATTTTGCCCCTGGATCTTGAAAATCAGGCAGATCCATGAATAGGTGGACCGCATCACATGGAGCAAAGCAAGTTGAGAGGAAACATCCATCCTTGATTTGAGCATTGGGCCTAGGGTGTTGTGTATATTGAATTCGGGCAATTCAGACCCTTCATCTAACCTGGTCGACAGGTCAGCCCAAAACTCAGGCTGTTTTGCAACTCAAGTGGGTCTTATGTAAACAAAAGGTTAGGTAATCTAATCCCTCTCAACTTGTTCCATGTTATGTGGCCCACCTGGATCTGCTTATTTCCATAAACAAGAGGTAAATGAGGTCAGGCTTCATCTACCTTGGTTGAAAAGTCAGGGTAGTTAAGGTGGGCCCGCTGCAAATAAAAGGATAGTTTATGGTCTGACCCGAATTTGAATTTTAGATCGGGCTTACTTCCATCACGTGGGCCACACATCTGCCCAACACCACCCTAAGCCACCAGTGCTTATGGTGGCACCGGCGCCACTGGACCGCACCTGATTTTAAAATACCTCAAATGAGATTTTATGGACGATCCTAACCTTTGATCAGTTAACATTTGTTTGTTGAAATAGCACCAAAGCCTCAGGACAAATCCATTCAGTCTACGACCGATGAAAAGTGTGCCCCATTATTTTAACGGTTTAGTATGTGTTTCGCCTAATGCATGCACATGAACCATTACTCGGGGCCAGAGTATCAAAGTCTTTCTCATGTGATCTACGGCTAAAGTCAAACTCTGTTACCTAAACAAAGTCATTAAAATAAAGTCTAGCTAGTTTAAGTCAATACAAAAATATTTACAATTTTTTTTTTTTTTTTCCTGTTTTTGAATTCATCATCAAAACTGCTTCTCCATCTAAAGATCAACCATGAAATTAGCCCCACAAAATACCACATTTATTTTGTGTGGTGATCGGTCTACATAAGTTGGTGGCCCACCTAAGCACGGCTACTGGATTATTTTGCCCAACGAAAATGAAACCATAAAAGGGTCACTTTTTCTAACGGGGGAGAAACGACTTAACGTGCATGAAACCAATCTATCTATTCGAATTAAACTGTCAAAATTATGGTTATGTGGTTACATTTCTCATGAACCAAGCTTATCTTAGAGTTTGAGGTAAAAAAAAATAGAACAGATTGGAAGCTCAAGTGAACCATACCACGGGAAACAGGGGTTAATGTAGTTCACACTTCAAATTTTAAAAATTTACACCGCTCATGCATCTATCATCTAACCTGTTCATTAAATTACATTGACATATACCGAGGGTTTATACAAATATCAACTTGAAATATCAGTGGCCCCAAGAAGTTTCAATATTAGTTATTCAATTCCCATCTTCTTCTTCTTCTTTTCTTTATTTTTATTTTTATTTTTATTTTTATTTATTTATTTATTTATTTATTTTAATAATGGTGTTGTCTACTTGAGCTTAGGATTTGCCTCATTTTTCAGCTCATACCATAATATGAGATGAGGGAATGGATGAACAATGTGGATAAAATACATACGTCATGGTGGGTCCCATAATATTTATATGTGAAAGCTGTACTATTATATTTCAGAAGTGAAAAACTTTTAAAACAAGCTCCTTGTCAATGTCAACCTCAACGCATGTGCTGCATTTACATAAATAAATAATCATTACTCATTTACAAGTAAATACATAGGGCTGAAAGTCCAACAGGTTGGGTCGAGTTGGCGCCGATCAATCCTAGCCCAACCCAAGGTTCCTATACCTCAACTCCCAACCCAATCAAACCTTGGATTAGGGATTCTCAACCCAAGTCCAACGTGTTAGAATATTGTGTGATCTTGTTACCATACTTTGTGTGATCTTGTTATATTAGATTGTAAATCTCTAGCTATGTAATATCTTATATTTAGCACCTAAGATCTTTCCTACAACTATGCATATTTACTATCAATAGGTTGTAATCATACTATAAAGATGGTGTTTTTCCTCCAATACAATACACATTGAAATACAGAATTTCTACGACAATCTTTCTTTCTCTTTATTTCTTCATGGTATCAAAGCCACACTCTTGTGACCTATAAACTTTTTTTTATATATATAGCGGTTGTTTCGAGTTCTTTTTCGCCACCTTCAATGTGTCTCTATCTGCCTCGAGTCTTGATTCAATTGTCCGTCCTATTAATCTTATATTGGATGAATCCAATTATAGTCTGTGGGCTCAGAATATGGAAGACTTTTTAAAAGGACGTCGGCTATGGCGTTATGTGACTGGAGCAGTCCCGCAACCTACGTCGGGAGACGGTGAGAAAGACGATGCCTTTGCATCTCATCTGGAAGAGTGGGACAATATTCACTACAAAATTCTGTCTTGGTTCATCAACACTTCCGTTCCATTCATCAATAGTCTTCTTCCATGACTTGGGAATGCTAAAGTTGCTTGGGACTTTCTGGCAAAAAGATACAATTGCACCTATGATGCTTCATTGGAGTTTTAACTGGAAGCTAAACTCTATTAGATGCGTCAAGACTGAGGTCAGTCTATTGTTGATTTTTATTCTCAAACTAATCATCTTTGGGAACAATTATCTGCCGCAGACCCTAAGTTGGAATGTTCTAAAAACATTCAAACGTTTGCCACTTGGCTTAATCGACGAAAGTTTATGCACTTTATGATAACTCTTCAAGATGATTTTAAATCTACTCGAGCTTCTCTTCTTCACCGTCAACCACTTCCAACATTGGACGCTGCAGTTGCTGAACTCATCTCTAAAGAAACTCGACGTTCCACTATGCAAATGTAATCTTCTGACATGGTTATGGCCACCGCTTCTTATGGTGCTTCTCAGTCTTCTGCTGGACGTTCTTCCTTTCAATCCACCTTCAAGTCTGGTTTTTGCAAGTGGTGTAAACGAACTGGTCATACCATCGATGAATGCCACAAATTCCAGTATTCTAAGCAGAAAAGAGCTTCCCAACAGACAGCTGCGGTTGCTTCATCTGATCATCTTGTACTTGAGACTCTACCTCAGTCCACTTCTCTTACTGCAGCTGACGTGAAGGACTTAATTCACCAGGTTTTGTCTCAATCCTCAACTGCCATGTCCGTCACCCCATGTAAATCCCAGTGGTTTATAGACTCTGCCTATTGTAATCACATGACATCTGATTTCACCATCTTTTTCCATAAAACAACTATCTCTCCCAATCCTGTCATATATACTGTCAATGGTTCCCATATGTCTGTTAGTCATATAGGGTCTATTTCTACCTCTAATTTATCTGTTGGTGATACTTACCTTGTTCCTAAGTTATCTTTAAACCTTCTTTCCGTTGGACAACTATATAAGTTAGGTCTTGAACTGAAATTCTCTAACAAGGGTGTTGATGTACAGGATTCACAGATGGGTCAACTACTTGGGACAGGCCGTAAAGTTGGACGTCTTTTCGAGCTCTCATATCTGTAGCTTCCTTCTTCAACAACCACTTCCATGGCTGTTGTCACCATCATTTCCAGTTTATGGCATGCCCGATTGGGTCATGCCTCGCTTCCACGTGCCCAGTTATTAGCCTCTCAGGGTCATTTAGGATCAGTTAATTTTCAGTCATTTGATTGTGTTTCATGTCGTCTTGAAAAATAGACACATTTGTCCTTTAATAAAAGTGAATCTTTTTCTTTTACACCTTTTAACTTAGTTCATTCTGATATTTGGGGTCCAGCCCCGATTCCGACTGAGGGGGAATTTCGGTATTTTGTTATCTTTGTAGATAATTACAGTCATTATACTTGGATTTATCTTTTACAACATCGGTCTGAACTCACAAATGTTTATCATAATTTTCACAAAATGGTACATACTCAATTTTCTTGTACCATAAAAACTTTTCGTTCAGATAATGCTATGGAATACAAAGATAAATCTTTTCTTACCCTTTTACAACAAAATGGAACAGTCTCTCATCATTCTTGTCCATAAACTTCTCAACATAATGGTCGTGCAGAACGTAAACATCATCATATTCTAGATACGGTAAGAGCACTTCTCATCTCTGCTTCTCTTCCAGAACGCTTTTGGGGTGAAGCTACTCTCACTGCTGTCTACACTATCAATCGTGTTCCCTCATCTACCATTCACAATAAAACTCCTTTTGAGCTTCTCCATGGTACAGTCCCTAACTATTCCTTGCTTCGAGTTTTTGGTTGTGTTTGTTTTGTCACTCTTCCTACACATGAACGCACTAAACTAGAACCACGATCCAGACTCTGTTGCCTTCTTGGTTATGGTCTCACTCAGAAAGGTTATCGTTGCTATGATCCCATAGCCAAACGTCTTCGTATTTCTCGCCATGTGGAGTTTTAGGAGCATAAGATGTTTACGAGTCTTTCTCCTTTTCCATAGTCCTCTTCTAGTTATGCTCCTATTTTTACTGATCCATCTATTGCTTTAGTACCTCACCCCTCTGCAGAGATGCTAAGCTCCTCAGACGTTCATTCTACGGCTGCTTCTGATCCAACTGACACGTCTGCTGATCCTCTTGCTACATCAACTGCCTCTGAGTCTGTCCAAGTACCTGACTTCGTCACTCCACTAGGGTAAGAGCCCCTCCTTCTCATCTTCAAGACTATCATTGTTTTTATACCCTTGCCACTCTCCACGAACCACATACTTATCGTGAGGCTAGTACTGACCCTCTTTGGCAAAAAGGTATGTCTGATGAACTAGATGCTCTTACCAAAACTCATACTTGGGACCTGGTGGATTTGCTTCCGGAAAGTCTGTAGTTGGTTGCAAGTGAGTTTACAAAATCAAGACTCGGGCAGATGGATTAATGGAACGATACAAAGCTCACCTTGTTGCGAAGGGTTTCTCTCAGGAGTATAGTATTGACTATGATGAGACTTTTGCTCCTGTTGCTCGACTTACCTCTGTTAGATCTTTGCTTGCAGTAGCTGTTGTGCGTCATTGACAAAATTTTCAGATGGATGTCAAAAATGCCTTCTTGAATGGCGATCTTGTTGAGGAAGTCTATATGCATCATCCACCTGGCTATGATCATCTTCCTCACAAAGTCTGTCATCTTCGTCGTGCTCTTTATGGTCTCAAATAGGCCCCTCGAGCCTGGTTTGCCAAATTTAGTTTTGTTGGCTTTGTCTCTAGTGCATATGACTCTGCACTGTTTCTGCGAACTACTGGTGTTAGTACTATTCTTATCATTCTTTACGTTGATGACATGATCATTACAGGGAATGATCTCTCTGGTATTCGAGACCTTCAATACTTTCTGAGTCAGAATTTTGAGATGAAGGACTTAGGACAGCTTAACTACTTCCTTGGTCTTGAGGTGACTTTCGGTTCAGATGGTTATTATCTATCTCAGGCTAAGTATGCTTTTGACTTGCCTTCCAAAACAGGCTTGACTGACAGCAAAACGTGTACTTCTCCTATTGAATATTATGTTAAGCTTCTCATTACTGACGGTGAATCTCTTTCAGATGCTACTCTGTATAGGCAATTGGTCGGTAGTCTCATCTACCTAACAGTTACTCGTCCAGACATTTCCTACGTTGTTCACTTGGTTAGCCAGTTTATGAGTGCATCACGTTCTACTCACTATGTTGTCGTTCTTCGTATCTTGCGCTATGTCAAGGGGACTTTGTTTCATGGTCTTCACTTTTCATTGCACTTATCCCTGGAGCTCTGCTCTTATTCTGATGCTGACTGGGCCGATGATCCTACCAATTGTCGCTCCACTACGAGTTATTGTTTCTTACTTGGTACTTCTCTCGTTTCTTGGCCGCAAGAAACAGACTGTTGTTGCCCAATCCAGTATTGAGACTGAGTACCGTGCACTTGCTGATACTACATCTGAACTTTTGTGGCTACGATGGCTTTTGACAGATATGGGTGTTTCTTAGTCGACTAGTTCCCTTCTTTATCGTGATAATCGGAGCGCCATTCAGATTACTCACAATGATGTTTTTCATGAGCAGACCAAGCATATCGAGATTGACTGTCATTTCATTCGGCACCACCTCCAGCTGGGTACACTACATCTTCGATCCATCTCCTCCGAGGATCAACTTGTCGATATTTTCACGAAGTCTCATCCTCCTGGTCGACTTCGTGATCTTGTTTCCAAACTCAAGTTGACTTCATCATCTCGAGTTTGAGGGGGGATGTTAGAATATTGTGTGATCTTATTACCATATTTTGTGTGATCTTGTTATATTAGATTGTAAATTTTCAGCTATGTAATATTCTCTCTATGTAATATCCTATATTTAGCACCTAGATCTTTTTTACAACTATGCATATTTATTATCAACAGGTTGTAATCATACTATAAAGAGGGTGTTTTTTCTCCAATATAATACACATTGAAATACAGAATTTCTACGACAATCTCTCTCTTTCTCTTTATTTCTTCACAACGCATGCGGGCTCGGCTGGGTTAGTCACGTTGATACATGCTAATATTTTTGTTATTACATTAGTCTATTATATATTTACATTAATCTATTATATTTTCAATACATATCTTATTTTTTATACCTATGATTTTATTAATTATACATGTAGTTATTTATCATAAATAACTTCATTTTTTCTAAACAAACAAGTTAAAATATAAGACAATTATTCCTTTAAAAGTTGTATTGTGTAGCACACAGTCTATTTGGGAGAGAGAAATCTCACGTATTTTATTAGCTTGAGTCATCGAAAATGACATGGACCAATGAAATCAGATGACACTGAAATTTCTTGCACATTTAACACAGAAGATCCATACTCAATTATAATTTATAACTTATATATCAATTGAGTTTGAGTTGTGTCGGGCAACATAAGACCTCAATCTAAGTCCGACCGAAGTTTTATCAGGTTGATGTTTGTATAGCCCAAGCCCTAGCACAAACCCGATACAATATGCCCGAGCCCAACCCAATGTGGAGTCAGTCACGGGTCAGTCGGGTTGAACCCGCCCCACTTTTATCCCTAGAAATACACCCCTTTATTGGACGGTTAAAAATGAAATGCTCTTGTTCCAACAACAAGTGTCCATGGATTAGACGAATTCAACCAATCTGATTTTAGTAATGTAATTTAGCAGCAGTGAGTTCCATATCCGTTTAATTTTAGTTAATATGTGCACCTGCGTATCAAGTGCCATAGGTAGCTAGAGTATAAAATCACTCCCCTTTGATTACCAATGTATCTACGTCACGTGAACAATTTCTTGTGTGCACGCATACGCACTATCACGTAAAAGTCTCTCTGCAACGCACACGGCAGCTTTGCGGGGATGACGGTGCCTCTCCTGCATCGGTTGCTCCGTGTAGTTGTATGATACTCGGGTAGCCTATGACGTTTGATACGCAGGCACTGACGAAATTGATCAAAAGGCCTATAAGACAAGTTGTAAAATCACTGTAACTTACTTGGAGTACCCAAAAAAAAAAAAAAAGTTGGAATAGCCCTGACTTTTGATTCGTGGGCACTTATTTGAAGGATATTTTATTTTCAACCGTCCAATAAATGTCCATCAATCTGATAGGCGGATTATCAAATACCTATAATGTTTGGTTCATGATACATCTAAGCTTTGGTTGGACAACTTAATTTAAGCATAGCCGTTTGCCAAATATGTAATCTCCAAGTAATTTCTAGGCGCCTGCGCATCATCTAATACTCTCTGCCAGAGTATCAAAGTTTTTCTCTGCGTCGTTATTACTCGAAGAGCAAACCTAATCCAATACGGGTGGCGAGCAAGCAGTGCATGATGTGCATCACCCAAACGCGTCTCGATCCTCAAAGACCCGGATATGGTAGAGCCATCTCTCTGCAGTACACGTGGCAGGTCCAATTAGGTAATGGCCCTCTATTTGGATGGCTGATATTTAAAAATTCAAACTTATCAACCAATCATATCCATTACTTTCCTGCGAATTTCCTCGCAGAACATTTGACCGTCAGCTATTCATTCTCCACCGTCTATTTGAGAAACACCGATCATACGGATAAGATTATTCGATCTACGTGTATTTTGAACCACACCCCATCCATAGCATGTTTAACTAAATGAACGGTTCCAACTCATACATCACTCTACAACGTTACCATGGAGACATGGCTCTACCTCATCCGGATGTTCTGGCACACCTTATCAACTGCCTCCCATTATCCAATCATCCAACTAAACCAATGGACCGGAATACTCTAAAATACCCCTTGTCCGAAGTGCATACATCACCTGAATTTTTTGGACCCAAAAAGATGATTACGTGACATCCACACTGTCCATCATTTTATACACCTTATTTTTACCGTAAGTAACAAACATCACCAGGGTCCAATGCTCAGGTGTCCCACAGCACTGAAGAACTGTAAAATCATGCCTCAAACATCTAAATTCATGGGATGTGACTCATTTGAATTCTATGTTTTCTAATTAATGGTGGAGCTCACCTGATAGACGGGTCCAATGGCATATAAAAAATACGGTGGCCCCAGAAATGATTTTATGATGGGTGTTCGAGTCCCTACCGTTCCCTGTGGTCTGCTCCACCTGAGTTTTTGACAGCTTAAGTTTATAGATTCAAATCTATCTCGAGGGGTCTAAACTGATGGACGGAATGGATTTTAAAGAAACAGCACAATGGGCCCACAAAGATCGTGTTTTGCACGCTCGTTTTACAACCGGTGTTGTAGAGGATTCTCGGATCCAAACCAGTGGCATCGTTCTCTCCGAGGTACCCGTTTTCAAAAACAACTACACGGATGGTTATGAGTAACTGTCCAGCTGACGAAAAAGTGCCAGAAGATAACGTGTACACGACATCCAATCCGTCCAGATAGGGCATACCAACAATAAAAATTACACAGCATAAAAATCAAAACCATCCACTCATCAAATGCACCATTTTTCAAATGAACGGACAGAATCCATTCTGATTCAGGATATTCATGTGGCCCATAATCTATTCATCCAGTCTAATTTCATCCAAATTTAACCTTCAGATACAAGTTCTGGACCGTCTGGATGTCGTACAAACAGAAAAATTGACACTGGAAAAGTAGTTGGATGGTTGGTTACCCGTGCAACCAGTTGTACTTTAACACCACTTGTAATGATAAAATGGCCGGAAAACAACCGCCACCCACGAAATTGGCATCCGCCCAAAAGAAGAAAAGGCTATAAACGATAAATCTCTCTCTCTCTCTCTCTCTCTCTCTCTCTCTCTCTCATCAGTCTTCAAGACCTCCACTTTCAGTACGTTTCGAAATCTCTTCCACATTTTCTCAATCAAAATTCTTTGTAGTTTGTTAAGTAACGAAGTAAACGAATCCTCTGCTTGCATGTTTGGATTGTTTATGCAGTAGAATTTCTATTAATTTCCTTGTTTCGGGTCTTCTCACCGTCTTTCGGTCTTGAATTTCTTCTTCGACTTTAAAATCAGCCGTATCCAGAACTCGATTGGGCTGCGCCCTCTAAAATCATGGGAAATCATGCCTAAAACATCTAAAATCACTTGGAGGGGCCCACCTGAGTTTTGGAATGGTCTAAAATTTGGTGTGACCCCTCATCCAAGTGGGACACATTCAATGGATGGGCTGGATGTCTAAAACATCTCAATGGCCCCTATATACAATCAGGAAGTTTTCAATGGGTGGGCATCCACTCTCAACTGTTGTCTGTGGTGTGGCCCACCTAAGTCATGGATTGGCCTGATTTTCAGGCCCATTTCTCACCATGGAATGATGCATCTGATTAATGGGATGGATGTCCGTCACACATCACAGTGGGGCCCACATTCACGGTGGGGCCCACAAAGATCGACCTCATAGTACCATTTCCCTCTATACATACATATACATATGTGCGTACATATGTATGTATGTGTACCAACACATCTACATACATACACATGAATGTATGTGTGTATGTATGATTTGGTGACAGTTGTATGATCAAGCCTTCGATCATCTTCTTCATGATGTGATCGCGAAATCGGCTTCTACCGACCGGAAAATTCAGTGTTGACCCTGAACTTGTAGGTAGAAATTGGAATCTAAAGGTGTGTTTGGACGCACCGTTGAATTGGCTTTTTATGATTAGTTCTGTACAAAGGAAATATTCGAATTGTGGTTACATTCCTTACTTTCTGTAATGATAAAGTGGCCTTGAAAGTCCAATATGAAAGGAGCATAATTGTGATGTTAGGAGCCTAATCTTGATATGAATTTGGGCCTGTTTGGTAGAAAATGAGTTCTTCTAATTTTAAGTAATCTTAATTATGTATTGGAGATCATGATTTTTGGTTATCAAGATACTTTTAATCCTCAGTAAAAAGAATTATGATCTCTGATGCATGATTTCCGTTAACTAAAAGATGAACTTTTTCCAGGTGTCTACCAAACAGGCCATAAGGTAATTGCAATTGGGTTTTATGCTGTTCACCATGAGGTTGAATTGTGTCGAAGTTCACTAGACTGTGTATTCATCCACTTGTACCATCCAATATATTGTCTTATTGTTGGCATTGTGGATATGGATTGGCCCAAAATTCACTCCGATTGGATCTCCATTGGTTCTGATGAATACCCATTTTGTTGTGTCCAAAAGTTAGGAGATTTGATCAGGCAATAGGATATTTAATCCAATTGGTGTGATTTTTATGCTGTGTTACATTCGAGAGGTTGCCTATCAATTCGACGGTCTGGAATTGATGCATGTTCAGCTTTTAAGGAATAATAGCATGATGTTTTGCACCGCCAGAGGGTATGGTGTGTCCCACAATCCATGCATGTGCTTATTGATCTGAAGGTATTCTGAGCTGCAAAACAAGTCCAGGAGACATGATCTCTTATCCCTTTTCAAGCGATCCAAACTAGACCCCTTTAAAATGGCATTTGGATCCAGACCCAACCCATGTGTCCAAATTCAGATGGTTAGATCCTACGACCTATTGGGTCGACCCATTCAAACCCTAAAATTATCTCACACAAGTTTGCTGGTCCCCTGCAAATGCAGGATAAAATGGGTAACTTGGGAGCTCTTCGAAATTGAATTACTAAAAGAACGTTATAACTCCGACTCAGGAGCCGCTTTATGCCATTTATCAGATATACTAACATCTTCTATTATGCTGAAATGCATCATTTACCTTTACAAGAAGTCACTTTAAATTCAACTGTAATGCATTATTTGGATTAGTCTTTCTCTGAGTTCGTAAGGGACTCTCATTCATCTTGAAAGATGCATTATGATACATTCTTTTTTCCTTTCTGTCACCAGATATTGAATTGAAGTGTTCCATGGATGCTCGAGAAGAAACAAAAAGCACTTCATTCAGTTCTCAGTGGTGCTCTTAACACTTAAAGCTTCTATGACTTGTTTTTTATTTGATAAGATTTGTAGGGAAGTGTAATGGTAATACATACAAGTCAAGAGCCATCTGATGGCTACGGCTGCCGCATTCATCGGGCTAGGTGCGGGGAAGAGGATATTGATGAGTTCTTCATTTTATTCACTCAAC
Organism: Magnolia officinalis; assembly: GCA_021015155.1. Lineage (NCBI taxonomy): Eukaryota > Viridiplantae > Streptophyta > Magnoliopsida > Magnoliales > Magnoliaceae > Magnolia > Magnolia officinalis. The sequence goes on from JAJHSJ010000007.1 coordinate 905,229, forward strand.
CCCACTGACAAGCCCTTCTCTTCCCATGATCTAGGAGCGACGCAATTTCCAGCAGCTTCAACCAAGAATGCAATAGTTGCAAAGAAGTCCATGAATTCCGGCCTCGGTTTTTCATGTAACCGACAGTCACAATCTATAAAGGCTCTTGAAGAGCATTTGGATACTTCTTCTGCTCCTTCAAATGCAGACATCTGGCATCAAAGGTCTGATATCCTAGAAAAGGGCGAAAGTTCCAACCTCGAATCCTCACTAGAAGCCCTCATTTTGTTGCAGAAGTCCATGTTGGAGAAACAATGGAGCCTTTCTTTTGAACAGGCAGGATTGGTGGATGCACCTGTGGGGGGCTACAAGAAGATAGAAGTAACTCGGTCAGGGACGTCTGCACGGCAACGAAGAACAAAACCAAATACAAGGAAATCTCTTAATCGAAATGCTTCTATGACATGCTTGAGTAAAAGAAAACGTCTCAGTCCTGAACTACAGAGTCACTCGACAGGTTATGTGAAGGGTACGGTGAGTGAAGACTTACTCAGCCATGCTGAAGTTATTCGCCTGTCGAAGAAAATCAAAGCTGGACTTTCTTTGGAGGAGCACAAGTTGAAGTAAATGTTCTTTTCAAAGTGTTGTAATTGTTATCATCAGTACATTGCTTTATTAGAACCTTGCTAGGTCATCACATGCTTCTCCACATGCCCCTCTACAAGAAGTTACTTGTGTCGACTTAGCATATGTCATCAGGTGGCCCACAAGCTGTAGATGGCCTAGCTCAAAAGTCAGTCTGGTCCACTCAAAAGGTGGGCTGCACTGGTATGCTGGCTGTGGGTATTTGGAAATGTTTTTGTTAAACTAGGCATTATTTCATATGTCTGAGGTTTGAACCACCCAATGAGTAGATTAGCCTGTATTTGTCATCAGCATGCTAGCATGAACCTGATCCATAGCTCGGATGTCCCACACGTGTCTGAAGCATGTGGGCTTAGAAAATCTCTGCAGCTAACTAAAAATATATATTCTGTTTCTATGTGTGGAAAACATAGATGCCAAACTGACGAACCATCGTGTCTTATTTTCTTTCTTTAGTTTTTTTTTTTTTTTTCCCAGGGTGTGAGTTAGGCGCTTTTTGAAAAATAATGCATGCCAATTTTATGTTATTCTCTGTTGAATTGGAATATCTTTCGTTTCAGATTGAAGGAAAGGTTAGGGTGTGATCCATCTGACAAACAGCTTGCATCTTCACTAAGATATCCTGCAGTGAATTACGCTTACAAATGATTGAATGTTCTTTAGCAAGAGAGACACTGGCAATGAGTAATGTTCGTCTAGTCATGTCTGTTGCTCAAAAATATGATAACATGGGGACTGAAATCGCTGACCTTATTCAGGTGATTTCAAAATTTAGCCTTCTCATCTCAAATCTTTGATCTAAATTTCATTTCCTTACAGAATATCATCAGCCATGTTAAATCTTTTGTACTGCAGAGATATCTTACAGGCAATATCTGTTTTGAATTCAGGGTGGTTTGATTTCATTACTGCGAGGTATAGAGAAATTTGATTCTTCAAAGGGGTTTAAAATATCAACCTATGTATATTGGTGGATACGGCAGGTGACACGAAGCTTTTCCCTTGTGATCATTTGTTTCTTTCATCCATGTCATAGAAAATTGATTTGCACCTAACTTGGTATTTGAATTTTTGTGGGTTCTACTGAATTTGTAGCTTTACCCATTTTCGAATGTAAACTAAGGCTCTGTTGGTTGCCACTTAAAAGTGATTTCATCTCATTTTAGTTAGCAGTAATTTTGTATTAGAGATTTGGTATGGATTAAAAATAATCTCGATAACCCATAGCTTATGTAAATTATGATACAGAGATTTTGGTAACCCATCATTGATGTAAATTACGATAGCTAATACATAATTACTGTTAACAAAAATGAAATGAACTAATTTTTAAGTGGCAACCAAACAGACCAAAGAGTTTTAAGGAAGTTTCTGTTTTCTTTTCCTTTTCTTTTCCCCAAGGGTGCATTTGGTTGCAACATATATCATGAAAATTTGCACCAAATTAGATTCATTAATCATGAAATTTCATGATATTTGGCACAACCAAACACACCCCAAACTATATTTATTTATTTTTATTCAAAATGTTTTTTTTTTTTTTTTTTGCTTCTTAATCATGTGAAACTTATGCCTATAGAGTCATTAACACACACATGCCTTTATCTTGTTGCTAGGGTGTTTCAAGAGCATTGGTTGAGAATTCAAGAACACTAAGATTACCAACATATTTGCATGAAAGATTAATCTTGATTCGGAATGCTAAGACTAGATTGGAAGAAATGGGAATAACACCATCCATAGAGGTAACTCAACTAGTATTTTACTGCCACTGACTAAATGTACTTTGTCAAACTTCTAATTTTTCATTCTACAAACTGTAAGTAGTCAACTTAGAAATTCAAGACTGACATGTATTGTCCTTTTTTTCTTTTCATTTTCAGAGAATAGCAGAAAGCCTGAATATGTCAAGAAAGAAAGTTAGGAATGCTACAGAGGTACTGATTATTGAAATATCTGAGCTTATGACATTGTTTTCTATATATTGTACTATCATTTATCCATTATTTCTTACTATAATGTCGGCAATTCAGGCAATGAATAAGGTATACTCTCTAGATAGGGAAGCCTTCCCCACACTAAATGGCCATCCTGGAGAAACTCTTCGCAGTGTACGTATATTAAATCAGTCTTCTAAATTGGAAAGATCAGACCAATGATCTGTTCATCTATGTCAGGATTTTAAACCAAATTCTTTCTACATGCAGTTCATTGCAGATGACAACCTTGAGAACAACCCGTGGCATAGAATAGATGCGTGGTCACTCAAGGTAAAATTAAAAGTTGGATGGAGTTGTTTGTCTTAGCAGAAAAAATTAAGTAGGCAAATTTTCTCCTAGGAACTGTTCTCATGAGAACCCTTTAGGAACTCATCCCACATGTTGTGTATATGCAATCCAGGCCATACTAACCCTTCATCTTCATCTGGCTTAGATGAAGGGTCATGCAAAAAATAGGTTGCTTTGCAACTCAGATGGCCCCCAGGGAAAATCAAGGGTGGTCATCTGCTCCCACTTTGTTCCCTTTGATGTGGCCCACCTGAGTTTTGAATGGGGCTGATTTTTGGGCCCCGGGGTTTCATTAGGTGATGCATCTGATGAACGGGTACAATGTGTTGTGCACACATAACGTGGGACGAGTTCTCATGGAAGTTTTTTAGGGCGCGTTTGGATCGAAAGTAACTAAAGATAAGCTACTTATGCCTCAAGTAGCTTATCGTAGTTTCTACTTATTAAGAAGATGAGTATGTTTGGTAAATAACATACTTATCATCTTCTCCTCCCTTTGATCTCTCCTGATGCCTCTCTTCGGCAACTTATGAAAAGTAGAAAAGCTATATTAAAAAAAAAAAAGGTGAAGTAATTAAGTAATCTTATGTAAAAAAGTTACTTATAACTAATCATAAATCAAACTTACCTATCTGAAATAAGTTACTTATCTACTGCTGTAACTAGAAAAAGTAACTTATTTGGTGGTATCCAAACAGGCCCTTGGGGACTGATTCCTAGGAGATCATTACTCCTCAAAAGTATATCTTTATCTCAATACATTTGTGTGCTCCTCATTACTTGATAGTACTGCTTTTGAAAATTACAGAATGACAGCCCTCCATGAAATATTAAAACCAAATTCGCTATTTGAACGAAGTTTTCCTTTGGTCACTTACATTTTCATGCCACTTCAGTTTCTACTCTTCTCTTGTTCATCGTTGGTTGAAATTTCTTTGGTTGTTGTCAGGAGATGGGGACAGTTTCTCTCAGCAAATGAGAACTGGATATATTTTTTATCTCCTTTTGTTGGTGAGTTAGTGAACTCCCAAATTATTTTCTTTTGCAGGAGGAAGTAAACAAGATAATTAATACAACGCTTGGCGAGCGGGAGAGAGAGATAATACGCCTTTACTATGGTCTCGATAAAGAATGCCATACATGGGAGGACATTGGTAAACTGTAAGTGGATATGTTGCTTGAGTTATATAAACAACACCATCACTGTTGCTTGAGTGTATTTATTATTTTTTTTTTTAAACCACCTTTTGTGGCACAATGCAATGAGAAGGTCATGATGATGTATAAATAACTAATGATCATCAGCCTTTTTGACTTTGAGTCGACCAAGTCAGCAGCCCAGCTTTATGAGTCTTCCCAATTTAGGACTGTGTGACACTCACGAGTGAGTTTTCATAGCCACTCAGCTTGAATTCTTTCCAAGTCGAGCTGACTCGTTCGAGTTTCAAGTTGAGTCACTGGGTTCTGGAACTACGACCTGAAGTCTGGTTAATCTGAGTTGAGTTTTGAGTTTCTAAATCTTGTTTACAATCAAGATAACAAAAGTAAAATATATAGAGAAAAAAAAAAAAAACCACTGAAGCTATGGCATTAAAATGGCTCTATGTTGTCATGTCACTTTATGGTGCCGATTATCTTGATAGAGATATTGTTTATGTACAGGATTGGTTTATCAAGAGAAAGAGTTAGGCAAGTTGGGCTTGCTGCATTGGAGAAATTAAAGAATGAGGCGAGCAAACGAAGGCTGGAAGCAATGCTGGTGAAACTTTGATTTTGGTAATATGCAGACATTGCTTAATGAATGAATATATGAGAAAAATAAAGGTGGTAGCAATTTATTTAACATTGGGAATAATACAGAACAAAATGTATGTTTTGAGACCAGGATTTGAACTCAAGGCTTTCTGTAATTGGATTTTGAACCCTGACTAAACGACTGTAATATGAAAATTTTGCGTAATATAGAGAGAGAGAGAGAATGGTTGGATTGCCTTTTTCATTGAATGATCAAAATCCTCTGATAAAGCTGTTATTCATTTGAATGGTTAGCTTGATTTCTCACAAGTGATGCCAGAGATGGTTTTAGTCATGGTTCAAATTCTGGTGATTGGATGGACAATCCTAGCCCTCTGATTGTCGTGATTTTCGCCCATTAATCGTGGACAGTACTAAAAGTCTGCTTGATGTTATCTTGATCGGTCATTTTCTTCCTCAACTGTTTCAAGCTGCCAATTTGCATGCCATTGATGAGACTGCTCACTGGATAAATGTTTTTAAGAATGGTAGTCTTGATAGAGGATCATTCCATAAAATTCAAAGATATGGAATCGATGTTAAACAGGTATAAATCAGAGAAGATAGCAAGGTAGAAAATACAAGATGACCTTCACAAAGATGAATTTGGTATGCTTGAAATGTTGAATGTAAGACATTGGAGAAAATTGAACCAGGCCATGCACGATGTACCACAGGGTGCATTTGGTTGCACCAAACATCAATTAGACTGATTAATCAGGAAATCAGGATATTGCATTTGGTTGCGCCAAACATCAATTAGATTGATTAATCAGGAAATCATGATATTTCAAGCAAACCTGCCCCTAACCATTTTCACAGGCACGACTTGCAAATTTTATGATATCTTTCACAGCATCTGAATACATGGTTGCACCCTCTTTGCTGCTCTAAAGAAGCATAATCATACACATTGTGTTGGACCGACCTTTCTGTCATCGAAGACATTGATCTGGTGGGCCACCATCCCAGAACTCTTCTCCTTCAGCAAATAATAGCCTAATGATCTATGAGACCTGTTTGGCTGCACCATTTGTTTACTGGCTACGAATTGAACAGTTAAGAACTCTTGGAGAAGACTGATGGGACATGGCCAATCAACAATTGGGATTAGCCAGACAAACCGCATGGATCACTAAAAGGTGGGGCCCTCCTGTCCATTTGCTGGGTTGACCAAAAGACATGATTAGCATCATGCAATGACTAGATTCCTCAGATCATGGGCCCCATTATAGATGGGGCATTGCATGAACATCAGGTATTAGTGATGACCTTAACTATCTAATTTTCACCTGTTGAATTTGGAACTACTGATCATCTTCCCAACTGTCCACTTGATGGCCAGCAATCATACCATTGGGTAATTCGATCAGTATGATATTCAAGCTATGCTCTAGGGTCCATCCATTGTCCTTAGAGAGATACAATGCACTAATTATGTGATTCCATCACAAGACATCCAAGAATGAAATGTTGTACAGATACCTCATGGGGATGTCTAGGATGATAGGATTGGGTGTAGATGCTTAGTTCATCAACCATGATTCAATCACTATGCATATCACGATCCTTGAGGAGGATGGTTGCCACCGTGTGATGTATAGTAAGCCACACATGCATTCTTAGCACAACTGAACCAAAAGAAGCCTGAATGGAAGCAGAAGTAGTTGTCAAAACTGGGCCCAGTCTTATATAGGGCATGACGTTACCGGGCCCCAGCCCTATCCAGTTTGAAGATGTTCATTTCGGATATGGAGAAATTATCATTTGAAGTGTTGACCATAAAACACTAATAACTTTTGATCCGAGCATCATTACGAAACGTGCAACCTATCAATCATTATGGAACAGTGCATCCGGGTTCAATCAACCCACTATGCCAATCGAAGACATCTGTTTTGTGAGAAAACATACATCTTTGGTGTCAAAATCGAGATTTTAGGAATTTTTTTTTATTATTACTTTTGGTAAATTCTATTTTCGTCGTGTCTCCCTCTTCTTGCAGTTTTAGACAGAAATGCCCTCCATGAAATATTGAAAATACTGGCTATGATTCATGTTAATGAAAATGTTGCCTAGGCCATGGAAATCCATCAAATTGGATATCTCTGTCCGTGAGCTTTTCTCTTTATCATCCTACCAAATATTTTTGACCACCCAGAACGCAATGACAGGTAATTCATCATCTACTTACGGATTTCCAATTCTGCCATTTTTTGGTTATGTCTCATTCAAGAGGCGGTCCTCGGCTTGGACAATCAAGACCCATTGGTATGTGCACCCATCCAATGGTTTGTAGGATGCATGTCATTTATTAAATGTTTGTTTTCACTTAAAAGAAGGTTTTCAAATGTTTGTGTTTATTTTTCATTTGAAAGTGGGCGCTTGAACACCTATCCAACAAACATGGTATCTCTATCGAAAAGCTTTGTTTCTTTGGATAATTCGAACAAATATTTTTGACCATCCAATAAACTCATGGTTTTTGGGCTATGGTTCATCCATGAAGTGGCTTATGCTATGCATAATAACTAGTAACAGATACAACAGCTTCAAAAAGAGTAATGGAGTTCTTTCCATAATAAGAGAATGCTTATTACTTTTGATATTCAAATCATTGTTCATCAAATTGTTACTAAACTTGAAATTTATCTGAACTTATCTCAGGATATGCTTATGAAATAAAACAAACTAAGATACTTGATTTTATTATAAAACGTATAACATTCTGCTACATAAAATTAATACAAGACACCTGCACGGCGACTGGTGCTTTGGTGATCTTTGCTTATTTCCAGGACAACCTGATTGCAATACAATGTGCCTTTTATTTGAGCTATTGGTTCATCATAATAATTATATTATGTATAGAAATAAATATTCGCCATGAAGAATTTGCTACACTTCGGAAAGTTCATGCGTATCGAAGATGCGGTTGTGACAAGATGAATCGCAGGGGTAAGGGCAATCGATCTTCTGGAAGGGACTCCGGTCGAAATACCAGTCTCCAACTGCCTTTGCGATTGTCTGCAAATTTTTACAAAATGATGCAATTTCAAATTGAGTGTTTGGACGCACTATTTTGAATTGCAATAATTAGTTCAATGGAATAGAAATGACAAAGCTCAGGAAGATAGTTATGATTTGGTCATTTTCTTCTTTGTTGAACTAATTGTTTTAATTCAGTTCTATAGTACATCTAAATGCAGCATAAAATGCCCTGCTCTCTGCATGAAGTCGATGGATACTGCTGCAACTGTAATTTGTAAGAAAGAAGTCATAGAATAATAGGAATCTGTAGAACTTACAGTCTTTCCAAGCACGGGAGAGTCGGCTCTCAACCATGTCTCTTGCATCTCAGATTGGCAATGGGCATAACATGAGTTTATGAACATGCCTCTAGCCGGTGACATCCCCAACCCAGCCAGTGCTCTTAAAAACTGCAACCTGAAACCTGTTATGGCACTGTGCCACTTCATTAGCAAGAAGAAAGAAATGCAGCATCATGCGAAAAATGAAGAGAAAATGATGCAATCAAAGAATAGACAATTAGCTTTACAAACTAAGACATGGACCGATAGATAAAATACCATCAATGCTGATATAATGAAAGTGATTCTTGAGAATCACAGGCCACCCAAGCTGGGCCTACTGGATGGAGGGTTCAGATTGATAATTCTTTAACAGCCCAGGCCATGCTTTTTTAATATATTGATCAGATGGAAAGGATCATCTGGTTGTTGTGACAGAGTGGGATGGGCCCAAATGAACAACCCAGATCGGTTGAATGGACTGAAGATCTGTCCAGATTCAACTCACGTGGCCATCAATTGTAGTGCTGTGAGGGCTTTGGAGCATTCAGTATGTACATTAGAGGTTTAGAGTAGTGACCTTGCATTGTTTGAATTTGACTGGGAGAGCACTGCTTTATATTCACTTTACAGTCATGCCAATGGCCATGAGGATCAGAAACGCCTGGTGCCAAAATATTCTTAATCTGGAATTGCATAAGATCTTGAAGTGAGTGGTGAAAAAATTTCATGTATCGACAAGTAAAAAATCTTCCATGTTGCCTAATCAACTATAAGGTCGAATGATCGATTGTGATTGTTATTTATCATCGGTAATGTCAGCAGATCATAAGACTGAAAGGGATGCAAGCATTCCTCAGAAAATTGCTTTCAAGTATTTGAAAATGGAAGGGATTTTTTCTTTTCGTGTGTGGAAGGAGCTAAAAGATTAAGATTATAATCCTTTATTAGCTTCAGATCCATTGAAGTAGAGAGAGAGAGAGAGAGAGAGAGAGAGAGAGAGAGAGAGAGAGAGAGAGAGAGAGAGAGAGAGAGAGAGAGAGAGAGATTACCTGCCATGAATCGTATGCTGCATTTAATACAAATAGTGGTGTACGTATTTGTTGAGCCATGTACTGGGGAAAGAAACACTGCATTGTATTCAACTGTGTCAATGCTCAGTTGGGTCATGAGAGAGAGAGAGAGAGAGAGAGAGAGAGAGAGAGAGAGAGAGAGAGAGAGAGAGAGAATTCAGGTTGGGATTTGGAAAAAAAAAATACCATGCCAGGTTTCAATCTAGACCTGCAAGACAAAGGCAAGTTGTTTGCTGATCCCTGTACAAAATATGAAAAGAAACTCAATATCAATAAAACAGCATTGGGACAACATGGCCATTACCAAACAAAAGGATGAGAAAATATAGTATACTACAATTCATTAGGAACAAATATATTTGAATAGATATCTTAGATCGAAATAATCCTTTCGATTAAAGTGGAAATGGAAGGAGTAGAAGTCAACTTACATGAGTGGTCACCACATCTTCATAGAAGGCTCTTATATGTTCTGCTCCAGAAATATCCTTCCTGTCAAATGCGCTATCGACGTTAGCTATGTGAACAAATAGACAAACTCGATGATGACCATGTCTTATATAATTTCGGAGTGAGTTCCAAAAACAAAATATCGGCTATGATCTTACGCATTGATAAAATAACCAGCATCTGAGAGGCATTTTACTTTGGTACCCATTGGTAGAAGAGCATGAAAGCTATCGCAGTGAAGTATGGCTGTCAGACCGCCAGCTGAACAGCCCGAAAGAAGAGCCTGTAAACGTTTTTCAAGTCATTAGGACAAAGGTCAAAAGGTTTCCAAATGAATGAAGGAGAAAGCGGTTCGAATGGGCCTACATTTTCAGCATTTCTCATCCCTTTTGCCAATAGATCTTCGATGACGGCAAGCCAAACCCTTGCTCCTCGAAAGTGAAGGTTGGTAGCCTGATCAGACATGAAATGAAACATCATGAAATTTATAACAGTTCCAAATTCCATAGATATCGAAGTTATAACCGATTTCTTCAAACTTGTGCTTCAATGCAGATGGCCTACCGGATTCACTCTCTCCACATCTCCCGTAAATGATGCACCATCGCAGTAGCGGACCTTGATCTTGTTCCAGTTATAGAAGTCTGCAAATTGCAGGAAAGCTAGCATGATTAGCAAGAACAGAAGAAAGTTATAGATTCTAGAATGCAGGAATACATCCAATCTTCAATGTGAGCAATTATCCCATCCTGATGGATACATCTATGAATAGTGTTTCCGATGCAGCCATGTTTGGTTATGTAGATTAACCATAGTGAATGGGGGGTGGCCCAAAATTTTCCAAATTAGAACCCATACTGTCCAGTCCTCGGCCTTTGTCAGGACAGGGCTCATATCTCTTTTTTATCCATCCATTCATTTGCCAGTGACAGAAGGGTTATGAATCTGATTATCATTCGATCTGGAAGATATAGGGGGTGTCTAACATCTTCTATGGGACCCATCAGATGACTGTTATGGATCAACAAACCATAGACCCACCTGTACTGGAAGAGAACATCAGGAAACTATCCATGTGTGTGATGAATCGGTCCCGATAATTCCTCCTTCGATGCACAAGTAATTATACATTTCTTATTCTTTTCTAACTTAGCAAATATTCCAGTAATCAATAAATGAAAAATACATTTATGGTTCCAATAACAGTTAAACACTAGTAACACCCATCAAATGCTAGTATCAGTACCAAACTCCATAACAAGATATTTCCTTGTCCTGATCATCGTGCATGATAATAAAAGGCCCACCTGGATTGAATTTCTCTTTGTTGCTTAGCATCCCAGAAAACGCAACTTGCTTTGCCATTTGCTTAGAGGAACCCAAACGGGTGTTTTTACGTTCGAGGCAAGTTGTGACATTGTTGCACCAGCCTCCTCCCTAAGAAAAAGAAGGAAAGAAAGGAAAGAAAGAAAAGAAAAGTCCAATTAAGTAATATCTTTATTAAGTAAATAAGTCAATTAAACAGTCTTGACTACATGAATTTCACGAGAAATGACTCCAATTTTCAGGAAAAATGAAAACAAACACATGTATTGTGGATGATGCAGACATGTAGTCTATAGCGACTTATTGTCCTTACTCTTGCTCCGGTGGTAGACTCTCAGGAGTTTCAACACCGGGTCAAGATTTTGAGTACCCATAGGTGGTGAAATCCCACTATGGCGTGAGTGTGTGCGCGTGTGTTTTTTTATATTTAAAAAAGCGTTTCAATTGATTTTCCTTGTTGCCAGTACACGTTCTGTTCAGTTTTGTTTTGGTATCTGGGTTCAGTGTGCAATTTGGTATTCTTGAATTTTTGCATTTGGATTATTAGTAGTTTGTTCTGTTCATATCATCAAATCACTTTAGTTCTCAGATTCAGTTCATTCAATGAGCGTGATTTATTTTTTTTCGCTTTTCAATCCACTTTAAAATTTATATTCGATTTTTATTTTCACCAAGCTTCCCCGTCTGGCAGATTCAGGTCATGTGAGCTCTGGATTAAAAAGAGAATTTGGTGTATTGATTGGGAGCTTTGAACTGCATTCAGAAATCCAATCCCCCAATTTGAGCAAATGGCAAACTGATCCACGCCGAATGATGAACAGATAAAGTTCCCAACTTGGGTCATGGTGTAGTTCAGAATTCAGATGTTGTTTATAGATGTAATGTCTGTAGGTTCCCTCTTTGTGTAGACAAGGAAAGAAAATGCCTTGAGAAGGAAACACGTCACCTCAATATGAACTAGCCAATTATTTATCCCGGCACCGAAACCCCTACTCATATGATAAGCTGGAGGGCTTCCATCTAAGCAGACTGCATTATTTATCAGATTGCAAACACAACATAATCAAACTACATGTGGAAAACTGATTACAGAATAAAAAAAAAAAAAAAAACCAAATTAGAATTGAAAGAAGACCCAATTTAGATAAGATGGATGGAAGAGAGTCGTAAATGATGAAAATCCACACCTGCCCCTTTCACGACAGCATTTTCCACGTATGTAATATCCACATTGAATGAATTGGCTCTCATTGAAATTACTAGGCAGACTAAAAGAATTAACCACCCACAAGCTCTCGCATCCGCCATTCTGCACAATCAGGCAATCACGTTGAATATCAGAACAGGGGTGGATACTTCATATACATTTCCATGACAATAAGAGATATAACTTCTTTCGAATTTTCATTCATCAAGGAAAAGGTATCATGAAATATGCATCTTAGCCTTTTGGGGGTCGGTTTAAATTGTATATCAGCAGAAGTTTTATGTCAATTATCCCGAGAGAGAGAGAGAGAGAGAGAGAGAGAGAGAGAGAGAGAGAGAGAGAGAGAGACCATGATTGAAAAAACCTGCATTTTGTTTTTTGTTTTCTTCAAATCATACTGAAAACATAAGGGTACTCAATCATTTGAGGATGAACGATTAAACATGGCTGCTGTTCTGGAAAAGGCACAATATAATCTTCATTCTAAAAAATCTGTTCTATTGTCTTCAAAATTTATTATGAACTCTCTCGAAGATTCTGTCGGAACGAAATTTTATTATTTATTTTTCTTATTGAACAGCTAGTCGTCAACAAAATCCGTAATTCTAGTACTTCTGAAGTATAAAAATCAATACTATTATTTCCAGGACGAAAAAAAAAAAACACAGAACTTACCCAAAATACCATAATCTTTTTCTTCACACACAATTCAAAATATTTCCAGAATGAAAATTTTCCGCAAAATACCAATCTCCTCTCCTCCAATCATCTACCAAATCTGATGAAGCTAAAATTCAACAGCATCCTACCAAATCTTCTCCTACCTATCAAATTTCTCTCTCCAAAATAGCAAAAAATACAATAGAAGTCCACATCCTAAGAACGAAAGCAAGTCTTTTTTTCCCTTCTTCAATACAGTTCAATTAAAATCCTTCTACTCAACTCCCATCAATTAATTATATAAAAAATAAACTTAAAATCCAAATTAATGTTGCAAAAAAGGGGAAAAAAAAAAGACATTCATCCTGTCAAAGCTTCCTCCATTTAAAAATTCAAAAAAGAAAATCCACAAAAACAATCGATAAATGTAAACACTCGAACTACATAAAAAGAATCCTTCTATTAATGTGATAGAAAAACATTCACATTTATAAAAAAAAAACAATCAATATATGACAGAAAACATTGATTCTGCAAAAACCCACCTGAAAAATGCAATGCAGGAAGATCTTACGTCTAACTACAGACGGCTTCCCTCTACGGTTTCTCGGCTTCCCTCTACGGTTTCTGACACCCAAACGAGTTTAAATTCAGTTCAGACCGAGAGAGAGAGAGAGAGAGAGAGAGAGAGAGAGAGAGAGACGACACTTATTCTCTTCGGCTTTAGAGAGTCTTTAAATTAAGGGAGTTAATACTTAATATTAGTACTGCTTAGTGATAATTTAAGGACGCTGATATATATTTTTCGCCTTCATCAAGTCTTTCCTAATTTAAGAGCGTTAGTTGGAAAAATGAAATAGGCATGCCCAAGGCGGCTGATTTCGTAGTGTTCCGAGTAAAATCTTTATGGTCCACCGTGATGCATGAGTCTTATCGGCACCGTCCATCCGTTTTTCCGCCTCATTTTATTATATGAGCCGAAATTGAAGCATATTCAAGTATATAACATACAGTAAAATTGAACGCCTACTGTTGAAAACTTCTTGTGGGCCACAGAAGTTTTGGATGAAGCTGATATTTGTTTTTTTTCCTCCATCCATTTCTGTGTCATATTATCAATAGGTTTGATGATAAGTAAAGATCACCGTGCACCCTAGGAAGGTTTCAACGGTGGATGTTATTATTTCCACTTTTTCATGTGGTGTGGTCCACTTGAGATTTGGATGTGCTTCAATTTTTTCCTTGTACCATAAAATGATCTGTAAAAAGTTATGGATGGCGTGGATAATACATATACATCAACGTAGACGCCACAGAGTTTACGCAGCACGCTATAGCGTGTCCAGTTGGACGTGGTTTGGCTAGTGGCACTGCCATCAGCAAGGTGGCAAGTGGTCGGTGCTATGTGGACCCCACCACGTTGTATGTGTTTTATCCACGCCGTACATACATTTTTAAATATAATTTTAAGGCTTGATACCAAAAATGAGATTTATATATATGAATCTCAGGTGGGCCACACCATGGGAAAACAGTTGTGATTGAATTTCCACCATTAAAAACCTCCTAGCGTCCACTGTAATGGTTATTTGACATATAAACTGTTGATTAGGTCATACAGACTTGAATGAAGGGAAAATATATATCATCGGTCCCCAAGAAGTTTTTAATGGTAGGCGTTCAATCAACATTTTGTGGTCCACTTGGGATTTTTATCAAACTAATTTTTGAGCTTCTACCATAAAATGATCTGAAAGAATGGGTGGACGGCATGGATATTGAAACACATACATCATTGTGGGGCCCATAGAGTACCAAAAACTAGCCATTGGCTAGTGGCAGGGTGAGTAGCCGATCTGTTTCCAGTCGAGTTACTCAGTACGCAATCCGCGTCTGGTAAGTTCATAATGCCTGATTTTGACTTCCACACTTTATGGTTTCTCTTTACAAAAGCTCCTGTAAATTATATGATGAGTTATTTGATACTCTGGCTTCGTACGATGCTTGATACGCAGGCACTTGGAAATGGTATACATACATAATATTGAATAGAAGTTAAATTGATTAAATCATTGATCCCATTTTTGGCAAGTTCCAATAAAAAAATCGGATTGGTTGAACAATCCTAACCTCTAATACGTGGACACTTGTTTTTTAAATAAGACTGTCGGATAGTGTTCATTTTTAACCGTCCAATAAGCATCGAGTAATCTAATAGTTAAATAACCAAATAAGGGTGATTTTTGGTTCGCAAGTCATCTATACTTGTAACAATGATTTGGACGGGTTCTTATGAATTATTTTTATGACATTTATGTGATCTCTTAGTAATTTCTAAATGCCTGCGTATCATCAATCACACTCTGCTAGAGTATCGAATTATTTCTTATTATAAGAGAGCCGTCCCTATCATGTGATGGAGCCTCTCTTAGGAAGCGAGTTGCTCGTGCCTAGAAGTGGGCATCAAGTCGAGTCGGATCGGATTGCGTCTAACTCAACTCGATTTAATTTTTCAAGAACCTGCTCTGAACTCGATCTAATCCGAATCCTTGCTAGTCGAATCGAGTCAGATCGAGTTGAGTCTAGAGAGAGAGAGAGAGAGAGAGAGAGATGTGGGAAACTGGAAGAGAAGGAGAGAAAGGAGGAGAGAAGGAGAGGAGGGAAATTGGGAAAGAAAGGAGGAGAAATGTGTGGATGCAGCGCCTCCTTCAGGCAGAGAAAAAGGTGTTAGAGTTTGTTCGGATTTCGAATTAAATCAATTCAAATTGACTATGATCCAAATTCGATCCGATGTACGATCGGATCTGAGTGGTCCTACTCTCTTACGAAGTTTAAGTGGTCGGAAGCTACGTGGAGGTCATCGAGATTTCCTGCGAAATCCACCCTGTCCATCAGTTTCTCCCACTTATGTTAGGACAAGATCCAAAACATGAGTTAGAACCAAAATCTAAGTTGACCATGCTATAGAAAATAGTGGTGATGGAAATGTCCACCGTTGAAACCGTCCCCAAGACTTGTTTATATGCCATCTAAACCGTTTATAAGTTCATTCTAACTCTGATCCAAAACTTGTGTGTACACATATAGGTTTTTGACAGTGGGCGTTCCATACCTACTGATGGACGGGGAGGATTTCTCGCTGACATCTTGATGACCGCTTACCACCACAGGAACTTCGTGTGGGCGGGAGGCGCGCGTCCCTCTCTTTCACTCACGGTCACGGACGAGTTTTCATTTAACCATGTTAACCAAAAGCACCTCAATGACCTTATGTTAGGAGGAAAGTCTAATAATGAGGTAGATTTAATGGTGGCCATTCAATCTCCACTGTTTCATCTGTTGTGGCCCACTTGAGTTTTGAATCTGTGTTATTTCTAAAATACCCTTCTAACATGAGCAGGCAAAAATGATGGACGGATTGGATGTCATTTAGAAATTGCAGTGGGGCCATAGAGCTTGGGTTACAGGAAACTCGTTTCTTCTTCACCGTCCGCGTGGCACGATTAACGGTAAATCGAGACTGCAAAAGTAGATGAAATTTCACTCAAAACGAATAAATACATCTGTCCGATTAGTCACCTAGACAATCACGGGGACTGTCGCAGAAAGAGATAGGCGGACCTGTCGTTTTAGCGAGGAATTTGAGTGATGGACAATATTACGAAGATTCTGCTGGTAGACGGTCCAGATCTACTATACCTTGCAACGTGTACATCGGAAGGTGTCACTATTATCATAATATGATACGGACGTTTCTATATTTCCAATAACCAGAGGTTTGCTATAATACATCACAATCGTTGCAACAAGATCTGTCGGGGCTTTAGATTAGATATGGGGTCTGCTTTCAACGATCCAAACCGTTTATATGATTGGCCCGGATAGGTGACATCCATAAAAATCTACTAAATTGTAATATATAAAGCCTTTATTCATTAGACTCTTTTATTTAAAATATGGACGGTCTATTTATGCTTTGAATAATCAACGTTTTAGACACTTTCAATATCAATATTCTTTTAAGTGTCTCCAATCCACTGCGAGGGATATCATATAGAGGGGTTGGATCACTGATAAAGGCTTGATCCAAAGGCTAATGTTCCGATAAATCCTATTAAGATTCGTGGGGATGTATTCTAGCAAACCTCCGGTAAACAATCTTGTCGGTGGGACTTGGCTGTGACCCTAGAATTAGCGATGTGGGTGCATACTTGATCGTGGGCCCACCTAAATTTTTTAACTGTATATCCAGTCTTTCCATCCGTATGTCAAGATCATTTTGTAGCATGAGCCTAAAAATGAAACAGGTAAAAATTTCAGGTGGACTACACCACATAAAATAGTGGTTATTGACTATTAAAAACTTTCCGTGGGTCACGTAAGTTTCGGATCAATTTTATATTTGGTTTTTACTTTCATCCAGGTCTTTTTGACTTTATCAAAAGGTTGGATGGTAATACTAAATTACATTGGATCTTAGAGAGTTTTTAATAGTAAGCATTCAATCGATCACTGTTTCCAATGGTGTGGTCCAAATGAAACTTTTATCTGCTTCATTTTTGTTTTTATGATATAAAGTTAGCTTTAAAAACAGATGGGCGTCGTGGATATACAATGTATACACCTCCGTAGGCCCCACGGTCAGAGCCGCACCCACATGGCTGCTTCCAGGGTCGCAGCAAAATGGCGCTCTTTATTCGATCGATCGAGATTCGCGAATCTCATTCGAGCGCGTAACGGTTCGCGGAGAGAGGCGCTTACAAGTTACGATTGATGCGCGGATGGTGCGGGTGACACGTGTTGGGAAATTCGGTGGGCACTGGGTTCTTCGAGGCGATTCCGTCGAAGAGATTGAAGAATGTGCGAGATCCAGCACATTTATCAGGTGGGTCGCATGTGTTTGAGAAGAAGGGACGGTTAAGATGTATACGTGCCTATAACGACTTACAAGTGTCCGATGATCATGGATTGCCGACTCAGACGAGTCGGATGCGGCTCGTCCGACTCGGTTTAAAAGGATCTAGATTGGACCCGAGTGAGTCCGCGAGTCTGAAAACCATACTAACGACTGGTGCATGTTCAAGATCTCAAAACATGACAAGTGTAACCCACACGTGTGCCACGTCGGCGAAGTGCGGAGAATAAACGCTATTGGGCTGGTGACCCCTACACCAACCAGGTAGCTGTCGTAAAGCTCAGTGGGTCCCACCATGATGTAAGAACGTCCATCGATTTTGCTAGCTCAATTTAAGACGCATGAGACCAAAAATAAAGCAGATATAATATTCGAGTATACCACATCATACAAAATAATGGAAATTGTACACTTATCATTAAAAACTTTTTGAGGCCCACCCTAATGTTTATTTGGGTCCAACTTATTGATAAAGTCACGTAACCTTGGATGAATAGAAGGCACAAATATCAGCTTGATCAAAACTTTTGTTGTCTTGTGAAGTTTCCAGCACCAGACATTATTCCTGTAAGGTGACACACCTGAGCTTTGGATCTACTTCATTATTTTAGGCTTATGCCTCAAAATAAGTTGATAAAATAGATAAACGGCATCGATAGAATACATACATCATCGTGGGGCTTAGGTACCTTTTCCACCTGTGGCAGAATAGCCGCATCATGGCTCCAATTATCATCTCCCGGCATCTGTTAGGTTATATAGGCACCACATGTGGAGTATCATCTTCAGAAATTAGATAGTTGGCTGATCATTGTTCTCAATAGCGTGACCCACCTGATGCTTTGATGATTCTGACTTTCAGGACCAAAGATATTCACGGTGGGACCTATCTTTTGTAGGGGTGCACATCGAACCGGTAGAACTGTGAAATCGGACTGGAATCGACCAAACGGTCCGGTTTGGCCCGATTCCGGTTCCAAAAATTAAAGAATCATTTAGTTCGGTTCAGTTCTGATTTGGGGATATGTAGAACCGAACCAAACCATGAATCCGAACCGTGGATCCGATCCGTGGAACTGAACTTAGAACCGAACATGGAACTGTGAGTTTACAATATATTTTAGTTATATATTTGACTCATGATTTATGGTTTACAATGCACCCTTTGCTTGTTTTCATAAATGTATTTTTTCACACCACATACAATATCTAAACCATTCATCAAGTGGATCACGACACGAATGGACATAGGCTAAATTATAAAATAGAACATGCAATTGGGCCGGATTATAAAATGCCTAGAACCGTGGAACCGATCCGGAACCGAACCGGTTTTCACGATCCGGTTCCGGTTTCGAAAATCCTGGAACCGTAAGGAACGGTTCGGTTCCGGTTTCACCCTAGAATTGGACCGAACCGAACCGTGTGCACCCCTAATCTTTTGTATGGCTCCGATATCCTATGTATGTGACACATTGACCGGAAAATGTGCAATGCGGCAGTGTCTGATCATTTCTCTGACAATAATATGCTAATCTTTGTCTGCGATATTCCGATCTGCCATCTTTGGACATGGTTAATCTAGAAATGTTACAAGGAGAAAGTTCTGTGGGACCCACCTCTACGTAGAAATAGGATGTGAGAAAAAAAGCATAATAATACAAAAAATATAAATGAGTTATACCACTTTCAGTGGCATAAGAATAAATCTACAAGAAAACTCTTCTCTAAAACAAGATCCACACCATAAATCATGTGTGTGGTAGTAATGAAATTTGACTTCCTTCTCACAATACATTTTTGGACTCTATGGGTTTGTGCTTGAGATTCTATATTTTGGGTCATGAATTCCTATCCATTTGTATAGGGATACTGCAATAACTGTCTTCAATAACAGGAGAAGAACAATTATAAATCTGTTAGGCTAAAGATTACTTGGGAAGATCAAAGATAGTTTGGAAAGATGAATAATTTCAAAACTGTTGAAGCCTATCTCTCTATCTTCCAAAGTGTGGAGCCCACTTAGACAACCCACTTAGTAGTTACAAAAATAACACACAACGGGATTGAGTACTGGACAGCAAGTCACCGCCTAAGATAGCCTCATCTCCAATAGTGAGCTGCTATCCAATCAAATCCCATTGTATACACCTCTGTACACGTTAGGCAATACTTCTTTTTTTTTTGGGGGGATCGATACCAGGACCTCGAGTGTTGAAACCAGGTATCTCCACTCAGTCTGCCAGTTGAGATATGGATCTGGGTGTTGAGCAATACTTGATTTGCATGCATGAAATCACCCTATAGATGGTCTAAATGGATTATAAATATCAAGATGGTCGCTTTCTACACTACTGTTTGATAAGGTGCATGGGGTGCAGTTAAAATTTTAAATCAGCCTCATTTTTTAGCTTACATCCTACCAGAGCTGTGGTGCAAAACTTATGGAGATTTGCTTAGATGGCTTCCTTGTATTACAAGAAACACCCGTCTAGTTATTCTAAGATGACAGATCAATGATCTAGATTTGCGGACCACAGCCTTACTTGTTCCAAAGAGACCGAGCATTGTAAATACTAAATAGAGGTGTCAATGGGCCAGTTCAAAACAGTTCAAAACCTAAGCTGAGACCGACCTACTCTGCGCTAACAGCCCGTCGCAAAGAATCGGTGAAATGCTCTGCATTCATGCATCTATAAGACGTGTACGTTGAATGTATATAGACAAAAGTAGCATGCAGGTCCCAGTCAATACGATGCATTGTTTTATTATTACTGGCAGTGGTTTTAATAGTTCAATTTAGAGCGTGAGCTAAAAAATGAGGCAGATTCAAATTTCAAATAAACCATGCCAGCTGAAAAGTGTTGATTGAACGTTAATCAAAGAAAACTATTTGAGTTCTTAGGGCTTGTTTGAAATTTCAAATTCGATGTAAATGCTCACTAAATTAGTAATTATTACTTCTCTATTCCGATTGAAAATGCAATTATATTTCAGTTTTGAAAATCGGGTAAAAAAGGTTAGTTAAAATTTTGAACCCCACCACTTTTTTTTTTTTTTTTTTTTGGGTTAGCTTGTCAGTACACACCCATGTCAGTACACTCACTCCATTTTTGAACCCCACCCTGATATATAAGATATATCTACGCCGTCCATCCATTTTGGCGTAATACTTTGATGCATGAGCCAAAAAGTGAGGCTGATCCAACACTTAAGTGGCCCACATTGAAGGAAATAGTGGTATTGATAAGTTTTTAACGGTAGATGTTTGATTCCCTAAATCTTATCGTGTGGTCAACTTGATATTTATATCCACCTCATTTTTTTGTCAAGCCATAAATTTAGTTGGCATAACAAATGGAGGTGTGGATAAACCACATACGTCAAGGTGGACCCAAATATATTTGGTAGTATCCTCATTTTTTTAAACTAAAAAAGTAACTAATACTGCAATTATCAAAAGAAATAATCATTACTCTCATTTGCAATGAATTTATAATTAGGTTTTATAATTGCTATTTGATTTTTCATTTCTGTCCTTATAATTGGTGGTAAATAAACATTTATTATTTACAAAAGGAATTATCTACCCAGCCGGCCCTATAACAACTAATAGCTTTTGGTGCTAATACTGAGGGCTGAACTAAAATTTGATCCATGATGTATCTAATGTATGCATCTGATCCATGCCGTCCATCCATTTTACCAGGGATCTAAAGTGCAAGTGGACTGTCATAGAAGTTTCTTGGGGGAAATTGAATGCCTACCATTGATAGCTTATTGGGGCCATAGAAGTTTTGGATCAAGCTGATATCTGTGTTTTCCCTTCATCCATGTTTATTTGACCTTATCAACAGGTTGGATGACCGCCACACATCACTGTGGGCCCTAAGAAGTTTTCAAGTTTAGATGGTTGACGTCGTTATCCACCATATTTCCTGTGGTGTGGTCCACATTAAGTTATGCCCTAAAATAAGCTGGCAAGACGGATGGACAACGTTGATCATACACAAACATCACGGTGGGACCCACAAAATGCTATTGCTCAATCTTCATCCGTTTTTTAGAAAGGCAATCTTGAAAAGCGAGACCTGCACTGCATGCAAAGCCAAGTTCTTCTCGCGGTGAAAGTCATCGTTATATATTTATCACTATTTACCTAAAGAAATGGAAAACGAACAACCCCTTAGCTTAGAAAATCAAACACGTACTCATGTTTACATGACCAGACCAACAAGTTGATCCTTCCCATTCGCCCAAATACGCCACGATTGCATCAGACGTGTACGGATGCGCGTCAGCAGAGATCGTTCCTCGGAGGAATTGGTATGCTGTCACGTGATGTTTTTGTGACTTCTACACACCGACACGGTGGGAAACGGCTTGGCTACTCCCCCTGCCACCAGCTCCGTGGCTGATGTTCGGTGCTCTGTGGGCCCACCATGATTTATGTGTTTCATCCATTCCGTTCATCCATTTTTAAAGATCATTTTATTATATAAGGTTAAACATGAGAGGGATATAAACGCAGGTGGACCACACCACATGCAAACAATAGTGATTGGATATCAACCATTAAAATCCTCCTATGGCCCACTATACTGTTTATTTGACATCCAATCTGTTTATTAAGTCATAAAGGCCCAGATGAAGAGAAAAAACAAATATCTGCTTGATCCAAAACTTTTATGGCCCCCAAAATGTTTTTAATGGTCGACCCTCATTTGACACTGTTTCCTGTAATGTGGTCCACTTGAAATTTGGATATACCTCAATTTTTAACTGATACCGTAAAATGATCTTTAAAAACATATGGATGGCATGGATGAAACACATACATCATGGTGTGGCCCACATAGCACCGACCATCAGCCATTGGCTGGTGTCAGGGGGAGTAGCCAATCCGTTCCCGACACGGTGATAATCTCCACCTTTCGCGAGATGCCAAAGGGTGGTTATTTGATACTCTGACTGCGTACGAAGCTTAATACGCATGCAGTTAGAAGTATTACACCTTGCGTATTTAATTCAAAAATCAAACCGATTAAATTTTGGAATCTTCTTTAGTTAAGTTAAATCATAAAAATCAGTTTGGTTGGACAATCCCAACCTCTGATTCATGGACAGTTGATTTCTGAAATAAGACCATTGTGTATATTTTATTTCTAACCGTTCAATTGATATCCTGCAATCTAATATTTTGACAGGGATTTTAAAAAAGAAGAAGCGAACAATCAGATATTAGTAATTTTTGGTTAATCATAGATCTGTACCCATAATTTGGATGGTTTGATTTGAATTTCATAAGCCATGTAAGTAGTTTTTGAATAATTTTTAACCACCTGCGTATCAACTACCAGGTTCGGCCAGAGTATGAAATATTCCCTGAACCAAACGTATCTCACTGGGTTGGGCAACATCTCTACGTTTAGTCAAACATGGCCTATCCATTGATTCGAATGGTGTGGCCACCGCACGCATGATTGGGCAGACATGATCCTTGTGCCTAGTGTACAAGGATTGTGCCTGCGCATAATACAGCACCGAGGTGGATACTGTGTCTGTGGGCCCCACCATTATGTGTGTCATATCCACACCATTCATCCATTAGTTTATGACGTAAATCTAAAAATGAGGCAGATACTATCTCAAATGGACCAAACCAGATGAAGCAATGGAGATTGAACTATTATCATTGAAAACTTAGGGCCCGTTTCACCGGGTGGATTGGAAGGGATTGAATGGTATTAGGGTGGATGGCATGGATTTCAAGGTAATGATGGTGTTGTCAGTAGATTGTCTTAAGATCCATGGGATTGCTATATTGAGTTTGTTTGGCACGCCTGGCCAGGATTAAACCTTCCCATCCCCTCCAATCCCTCAAACCAAATATGTCCGAGGTAAATTTGAACAGATTAGGGTATAGTGGATGGGATTTAAAGGTAATGATAGTGTTGTCAATGGATTGTCTTAAGATCCATGGGATTGCTATATCCCGGGATCAGATCACCCAGTCTGTTTAGCATGCCCGGTCAATCCCGTTATTTAACTTCCAATCCCTTCCAATCCGCCCGGCCAAACGGGCCCTTAAGACATAAAAGTGGAGATCTAATCTCAAGTTGATATTTGTGTTTTACCCTCATCTAAATCTATGTGACCTTATGAACTGGTTAGATGGCAAATAAACATCCAAATTTATGTGTTTTTAACGGTGAGCGTTCAATTACCACTATTCCTGTGGTGTGATTCACTAAGATTTTGATATGATTCATTTTTATAATTATTCTTGAGCTGTATAAACAGATGTACGGTTTGGATATAAAAAATATATCAAAGTGGGCCCCACAGTCAAGTATCCACCGACCTCGGTGATCCCCGAATCCATCGAAACCGCGTCCTCTTGCATGAGACGAACTTGGCAGCCTCAGCGCTGCCGGCTCTCGTCGAATAAATAAAGTGGAAGGATTCTCACATCCAACTGGTTGGACCGCTAATCGACCTTCCAACCAACGGATAATCTCCATCCAGTGAGTGAATCGAGCCGATTTTAGAATCAGATTAATCCTCATGGTGGGATAAACCTATTGGACGGCTTAGATTTCTCAAACACATAACATCACTAATTGGTCAGTACCTTATTATTCAAACGGTTAGATATGAGCATTTCTCAATAAAGGGATCGCTTTTTTGCGCACTGTGAGAAGTCGAATGTTATTTGAAGTTGCATCTCCACCGTACAGTTGGTTGGTCTAAGCCGTCTTTCACGTGGGTTCTACTGTGAATGGAGTACAGCTAAAAGATGCATCATCATGCAATCAGTCGCTACACGTGGATGGTTGAAAGTTAAAACAGAAAATAGACCAGACTCCACATTCAAGGCAAAAGTTCAATGCTTGGATGGTAAAGATGGTTGGGGCTCAGCTCCATAGTGGCACCGACAGGGCCATGACTAATAGACGTGGGCCCCATCAAGATGAACGGTTCAGATTACTTGTCAATCACCATTGATCCCACTTTTAATTAGTTGGGCTATTCCTAAAAAGGAAGGATAAAAAATAATTTTAAAAAGAAAAAAAGAAAACCATGAACTTATAACTTTTTTAGGCACACCCACCGCCAAAGCTTTATGCATCACACCCACATCAGTGGGACCCAAAATGGACGGACTAAAACGACTTCCTACTTTCCCTTTTACTATTATTGGATTATTAGGCGCAGTTGGGATACCAGAAGCATTGCTGATTATCACGAGTCGCTCAAGGAGACGCGTTTCAATGGGCCATGAGATAATGTATTGGACATGTGGTTTTGCCTCCTACGCGCTGGATCGGAATTGGGTGTTCGTACCCCAAAACGAGACACCTGTAAAATGTGGTCTGAATCCAGACAGTCCATCTAGATGGTTTAACGTTGAACATGTGCTATCCTACACATGCAGACACTAGCCTGCAAATGGACGCAAAAAAGAAAACGGTCCATGAGTAAATTTAATGGGAAAGGAATGATAGCTAGAATCACCCTTTTAGAGTGATTTTAACAGTAGTTTATCTAACAAGTAGGACCCACAAGATGGATGGTCTGGATTTACTAATTTACCTGCCAAAGATGAGGTGTCAGGCGATGAACTGCCCTTCCCTGTTCAGCCAGCGCCGAATCAAAGTTACCACTATAATAAGAGGGCGACCGCGGAGTCACGTTCTAGAGTTAGGTTGCCCAATCGGCATGCATTAATGTCGCTTCACGTTGCTCGGTCTGTCGCAACAAAAACTAGCCTTTCCAAATGGGACCAGAATCGTCAACATCACTAATTTTATTAATTGGTTCTAAAATATAAAAGGTATAAAAGAAAATTTGAAATTAAAAATTAAAAATAACAAGAGAGGAATTTAGAGAGCAAATATATATGGTTGTCTTAAATATAGATTGTCCATTCAGAAATATGATCCCAGATGCATTGAGTACCAACAAGTTTCTACATGTTAGGCTCCACAAACTAGGGCAATTTCTCACTGCTTTAGATGGTGTGGAGGATTACAATCCTTCCAAAACGACCCTGTTTCTAGTCCAACCATGGGCGGACCACTAGCGAGAAGAAAAGGATGAAAGTCATTTTCCCACCCTTTCAGTCCCTATCAATGGCTGGCTTCTACTATTGTAGAGCATGCCCACATGAAGCGGCCGACGCATTGCCGCGGATAAGGATGTACATCTGGGACAATAACAGCACATCATGTTGAGAATTATTGCAAATTACTAATTTAATTAAGATAGTTATTAAGTCAAATTAAAGTCATTAGTTAAGAAATTTCTTTCTTAAAATTGTGTTAATAGGATTTAGAAATGAAGAGTCCTCTCCTATAGCTGTTAAGTATATAACAAGTGTAAAAACTATATTACCTTTAAAAAAAACAAAAAACAAAAAAAAAACGATATTACACACCATATGAGCACTCAATCCCGTAACCTTAGTGTTGAAATAGAATTCATGCAGTGGGATCCTCAGCTCTCTTTCCTTTTGAATAAGATAGTTTTTGTCTTTAGCCTTTTCCATATTCTCTATTTTTATCTTTTTTTTTTTTTTTTTTTTTTTTTTCTTTCTATGGATGCTAAAATCCTCTTAGCTATACCATTGTTTGTGTAATTTTCTACACATGCATGGTTTGACACTATACAATACACCAAACCATGGCCAAACTTCCAATGGGTTTCCATTAATCATGCCGATTACAATAGGCAACAGCCGTTAGATGATGATGAGCACAATGGAGAACAACCGTTAAATGATGAGAGAGGTTAAAATGGGTGGGTAGTTTGGTAGTTAACATGTTATCCATAACTTCAATTATGATATAATGAGTGGTGGGTGCATGACAGCTATCATCCAATGTCTGCCCACTTTGGTATATGGCACGTGTGTTAGAGATACATATTCCCTGGAATCCTCTTTTGTAAAAAGCAGGTGCACCAAAGAGCTCTACAAGGCTGACTGTGAGAGTTGTGATCATGTCTCCTTCATTTGAACCTTCTCATGTTAAGTACTGATCCCAGAAATTAGGCTGACCTAATACTCAAGTGGGCCACACCATAGGGAATAGTGGGATGGAGATGTCCACCTTCCAAAACGTTCTTAGGGCCCATTGGTTGATGTTGGGTTGTTTTGCCTTCATCTGTGTGAGTCTCACCTTATGAATGAGTTGGATTATAAACATTACAGTGAGCTCCATGAAGGTTTCAATGATGGGCCTCCTCATCTCTGTTATTTGAATGAGTTGGATTATAAACATTACAGTGAGCTCCATGAAGGTTTCAATGATGGGCCTCCTCATCTCTGTTATTTCCTGTGTTGTTGTGGCCCATTTGACTTTTCCGTTGGCCTAATTTATGGGATCTCGTACTATCATGAGCTGGCTCAATTGATGGATGATCTATATGTGAAGGGAGTAATGTGAAAGGACACCTACCAACCTGTAAACACTGTATTCTGAGCGGACAAGCTTATCAGAGTATTCATTTAAACTATATCTAAACCTAGTCAAACTCAATCAATCCAACCAAACTCATTAAACCCAATCAAATTGAGTCTACCCGATCAAACCCATTTAACCCAATTGAACCCAGTCGAACTTAATCAATTCAATTAAATCTAGTTAGCCCAAAACCAGGCTCAACTTCGAGCACTGAATCCAAGCCTAGGCCCATTTCAAGCCCGACTTAGGCTCGTTAGCATTTGGGACCATAATAAAGCAAAACCGAGGAAGAAGGTAGAATATGCCACCATAAGAGCACCCCTACAAATTTTAGGGCCAATCCATGCTTTGGGCGGTGCATAGGGTGCTGCCTGCCACATGATTTTTTCCCAAATTTTATAGGGAGGTTACGTGGGGTGATGACATCACCTCTGCAAAATATGGGCCAATCCATGAGGTGGCAGCTCTCCTACCAAAACATGGTGTGAGTTTCGCTCAGCTCAATAACAATCATGTGGGAGAGGAAAAGGACTCTGTTGCCCTCCCCTTTTACCAAAATTATGATCCATGCTTTCAATCCAACCGTTGAAACTACGACACATGGCAACTGACAATCTAGGCCTTTGAACTCATTCTAACCGCAAAATTTCTAACAATTACAGCAAAACCAACCCAATGGGCTATAAATAACCCCCCTCCCTTTCATTTCCAAGCATCCCTTAACATCCAACACATCTCCATCAAGCTTCTCCCATCTTTTCATCCATCTAAACTCATCTCATCCATCTACCAAGGAGAAGTGGGAGTTGAAGGAGATGAATCCAACCTAGGTCAATTTAACCTAGCCCAGCCTTTAGTCAACTAAGTGACTAAAAATACCAATCCAAGACACTGGATTTGATCCTTGCAACAAAATTGTTCATCCTACCATCCAACTTTGATTAGCTTTGTTTATTCTTTCATTAGCATTAGGCAACATTCATTCCCTTCTCAAACCCAATGCTCATCATTTTCACCCAGTCGACTCGAGTGTATGCCCCATGGCTTGCCTAGTTATCGTATCCTGCCCATCAAAAGCTTGGGTCGACTAGTTATCATTCTACTTCGACAAGTGAGTCTCGATAGATTTATGTTACCCATGCTACTGCTTGGTGGCGATGGTGCTTTAACACAGCATGTTACATACCCTTACATCATTTATTGTATAAGAATTGATCCCGACCCCTCATTGTTTGTTTAGTCTTATGAAGTAGAAACCGTATGATCATATGTGCAAAGTGGGTGCTTAACACACATTCCCTCTTTGTAACCGAGGTCCCTAACTCTGAATTTCCAGTTACAGATCAATGAGTCATTTTAGGACGAAAGACATTCGGATTCTCTCTCCTAACATTTCTATATGGTTTACCTAACTGTGGAATTGGAATAATTGACTAGTGGCTACTCCAGTCGAATATAATATCCCAACACTTCAATCAAATCACACACGCCTCCCAAAAAGGCACACGTGAGTGCGACCCATCAGCCCTTCGCGGATCCAGCGTCTACAGAATAACGACTCTAGTAGGTATTACTAGTTCCACTAGTCGTGACCCGACTTGAAAAATAAGACTCTACGAACTTAAGGGATTTCAGTTCTTGTGCATTTTCATTAGCATCCAGTATTCATCCCGATCCTCAAAATACCAAAAAATGAGGAAAAAAATTCAGAACTATTGTGCCCATTCAAGCTAGGCATTTCTGAGCGAATCCCATTTGCTGCAACCTAATCTATATTAGATCCAAAATGGCCATGTCCAATCGTGAAGAAGGAACTATCCCCTTCCCAACTCAAGAAATGTCGAAAACCCCTCTTTCGAAACCACATCCTTGAGAATCTATGCCAATCTCTTGCATCCGAGAGCTAACACAGAATATAAAAATCTTGCAGGATATGCTCCTCTGATTTATACAAGCACATGATCCGACAACAAGCCCTAGGCTAGCCCAACACAACCTCAATCACCAATTCTCGTAGCCTCCATTTTGGTTCAACGACAACCGTCGTAGTCTACACAAGATATTGAACACTAGCCAACTAAGCCCTTAACCTTAGGGCATTCCTTCCAGTATCCTCCCACAAATGGTAGTCAGTTCCATCATCACATAGTCATGACTCCTAGTCAATTCTAGCATCCTCTCCCCAGTCATTTGCAACATCCTCCTATAACCAGGGTTTCTCTGCAGTCTCTTTTCCCTATTTTAGTCCAACAAGCTCATAATGGGAAATATTACCAGGTTTAACTTCCTCCAAGCAAGAGTCATAGGGGCACCAATGAGGTTAATTATTATGAGAGGAGGACAGTTCAAGACTAGCAATGGGCAAAATCCTTCTCATCCAGTCCCTCTGAAATCAAACAAATCTGAGAGCAAATATGGGTCCACTAGCTGCGGTTGGATGTAAAAGTACCTTATGAGGCAATGGGCCTAGTTGACCTCGGGCAAGCTCGAACTCGGAGCTAAAAAAATCAGCTCGACTTGGCTCGAACTCTGTTTCGAACCGAGTCAAATTGAGGTTTTTCGAGTCAAGTCAAGTGAGCTAACCGAACTAACTCGGTTCATGTACACCCCTAATTAATAGGTTTAGAAATGAAGAGTCCTCTCCTATAGCTGTTAGGTACGGAACAAATGTAAAAACTATCTTAATTTTCTTACCTCAAAAAAATAATTTAAAAAAAAAAAAAAAAAACAATATTACACACCATATGAGCACTCAATCCCATAATCTTAGTATTGAAATAGAATTCATGCAGTGGGACCCTCAGCTCTCTTTCCTTTTGAATAAGGTAGTTTTTTTCTTTCTCCTTTTCCATATTCTCTATTTTTATCTTGTTGTTGTTTTTTTTTTTTTTTTTTCCTTTCTCTTTCTATGAATGCTAAGATCCTCTTTACTACAACATTGTTTGTGTAATTTTCTACACATGCATGGTTTAACACTATTCAATACACCAGACCATGGCCACACATCCAATGAGTTTCCAAATCATGCCGATTACAATAGGCAACAGCCGTTAAATGATGATGAGCACAATGGAGAACAACCGTTAAATGATGAGAGAGGTTAATTAAAATGGGTGGGTGGTTTGGTAGTTAACATGCTTACCCATAACTTCAATTATGATAGAATGAGTGGTGGTGCATGACGGCTGTCATATGGCACATGTGTTAGAGATACATGTCATGGTACCCTGAACATTTAGACCAAAAAACATATTCCCTGGAATCCTCTATAACACTTGCATGTAAAAAGCACGTGCACCAAAGAGCTCTACAAACCTCACTGTGAGAGGTGTGATCATGTCTCCTTCATTTGCAGAAATCAGGCTGACCTAATACTCAAGTGGGCCACACCATAGGGAATAGTGGGATGGAGATACCCACCATCCAAAACCTTCTTAGGGCCCATTGGTTGATGTGTATTTTTATTTTATTTTTGCTTTATCCACATGAGTCTCACCTTATGAATGAGTTGGATTATAAATATTACAGTGAGCTCCAGGAAGGTTTCAATGATGAGCCTCCCCATCTCTGTTGTTTCCTGTGTTGTGGCCCATTTGACTTTTCCATTGGCCTAATTTATGGGATCTCGTACTATCATGAGCTGGCTCAATTGATGAATGAACTATATGTGAAGGGAGTAATGTGAAAGGACACCTACCAACCTGTAGACACACTACTCTGAGCCGACAAGCTGATCAGAGTATTCATTTAAATTATATCTAAACCTAGTCAAACTTAGTCAACCCAATCGAATTGAGTCTACCTGATCAAACCCATTTAATTCAATTGAACCCAGTCAACCCAGTCAAACCTAATCAATTAAGTTAAATCTAGTTAGCCCAAAACCAGGCTCAACTTCAAGCCTGAATTCAAGCTTAAGCCTAGGCTCATTTCAAGCCCAACTTAGGCTCATTAGCGTTTACAACCATAATAAAGCAAAACCGAGTGAAGAAGGGGGAATACACCACCCTAAGAGTACCCCTACAAAATTTAGGGCCAATCCATGCTCTAGGTGGTGCCTAGGGTGCTGCGTGCCGCATGGATTTTTTCAAAATTTTATAGGGAGGTTACGCGGGGTGATGACATCACCTCTGCAAAATATGGAGCCAATCCATGAGGTGGCAGCTCTCCTGCCCAAACGTGGTGCGAGTTTCCCTCGGCTCGACAACAATCGTGTGGGAGAGGAAAAAGACTCTGTTGCCCTCTCATTTCACCAAAATTATGATCCATGCTTTCGTTCCAACTGTTGAAACTGCGACACATGGAAACCGACAATCCAGGCCTTTGAACCCGATCTAACCCCAATTTTTCTAACAATTACAACAAAACTAATCCAATGGGCTATAAATAACCCCCTCCCTTTCATTTCCAAGCATCCGTTAACATCCAACACATTTCCACTAAGCCTCTTCCATCTTTTCATCCATCCAAACCCATCTCATCCATCTACCAAGGAGAAGTGGGAGTTAAAGGAGATGAATCTAGCCCATGTCAGCTTAACCTAGCCCAGCCTTTAGTCACCTAAGCGACTGGAAATACCAATCCAAGCCACTCGATCTAATCCTTGTAATAAAATTGTTCATCCTACCATCCAACTTTGATTAGCTTTGTTTATTCTTACATTAGCATCAGACAACATTCATTCCCTTCTCAAACCTCGTGCTCATCATTTGCACCCAGTTGGCTCGAATGTATGCTCCATGACTTGCCGAGTTATCTCATCCTGCCCATCAAAAGTTCGAGTCGACCGGTTATTATTATGCTTTGACAAGTGAGTCAGGGTAGATTTATGTTACCTAGGCTATTGCTTGGCAGTGACGGTGCATTAACACACCATGTCACAAACCCTTGCATCATTCATTGTATAAGAACTGATCCCGATCCCTTATAGTTTGTTTAGTCTTATGAAGTAGAAACCGTACAATTGTACGGGCAAAGAGGGTACTTAACATATTCCATCTTTGTAACTGAGGTTCCTAACTGTGAATTTATAGCTGCGGATCAATGAATCATTTTAGGATGGAAAACATTCGGATTCTCTCTCCTAACGTTTCTACATGGTTTACCCAACCGTGGAATCGGAATAATTGACTAGTGGTAACTCCAGTCAAATATAATACCCCAACACTTCAATCAAATCACACACACTACTCAAAAAGGCACACGTGATTGCGACCCATCCGCCCTTTGCAGATCCAATGTCTACAGAATGACAACTCCAATAGGTATTACTAGTTCCACAAGTCGTGACCCGAATTGAAAATTAAGACTCTACGAACTTATGGGATTTCAGTTCTTGTGCATTTTCATTAGCATCCAACATTCATCCTGATCCTCAAAATACCAAAAAAGGTGGGGAAAAAAAAAAAAAAAAAAAAATCAGAACTATCGTGCCAATTCGAGCTAGGCATTTTTGAGTGAATCCCATTTGCTGCAACCTAATCCACATTAGATCCAAAATGGCCATGGCCAATCGTGAAGAAGGAACTATCCCGTTCCCAACTCAAGAAATGCCGAAGACCCCTCTTTCGAAACCACATCCTTTAGAATCTATCCCAATCTCTTGCATCCGAGAGCTAAAATAGAATATAAAAATCTTGCATGAGGTGCTCCTCCAATTCATACAAGCACATGATCCCACAGCTAGCCCTAGGCTAGCCCAACACAACCGCAATCACCAATTCTTGTAGCCTCCAGTTAGTTCAACCACAACCGTTAGTATGC
This sequence comes from Magnolia officinalis, assembly GCA_021015155.1. NCBI lineage: Eukaryota > Viridiplantae > Streptophyta > Magnoliopsida > Magnoliales > Magnoliaceae > Magnolia > Magnolia officinalis. The sequence continues at coordinate 938,107 of JAJHSJ010000007.1, forward strand.
ACAGGATATCAGACACTAGCTAACTAAGCCCTTAACCTTAGGGAATTCCTTCCAGTATCCTCCCACGAATGGTAGTCAGTTCCATCATCCTATAGTCAGGACTCCTAGTCAATTCCAACATCATCTCCCTAACGGGAGTTTCAGTCATTTGCAACCTCCTCCTATAACCAGGGTTTCTCCCCAGTCTCTTTTCCTACTTTCAGTCCAACAAGCTCACCATAATGGGAAATATTACCAGGTTTAACTTCCTCCAAGCTTGGGTCCTTACTCTTGCTCGGGTGGTAGACTCTCGGGAGTTTCAACACCTGGTCAAGGGTTAGAGTACCCATAGGTGGTGAAATTCCACTAAAGTGAGTGTGTGTGTAAAAAATTTAAAATTTTAAAAATTAAAAAAAAAATTAAAAAAATAAAAAAAAAAAATCCTCCAAGCAATACTCATAGGGGCACCATGAGGCTAATTATTATGAGATGGAATGAGGCAATGGGCCTAGTTTGGGCTGGGCCAGGCTGACCTGACAAGTAAGGCTCAAGGACTGAACCTGATGTAAGCCCACCTAGTATGGTAACCCCAAGCCTGACCGTAGAAAATTGGTTTCACCGGCCCTGACCTGAAAATTAATAAAATCTCTATTCCCAAGTGGGCCACGCTTGCACAAAGAAATATTAGAATATTTTGATAATTAAGACAATGATAAATGTGATTTAAGGGGCACCACAACCATATAGTAACATTCTTTCCTGTACACATCAACATTTTAAAATAGAAAGTAATGTAAGCTATCAAGGAGTTAGTCATGCATGCATTTCCTGTCAATAGCTGAAGCTGATGACACCTGGCAGTAAGATCCAAGTCGTTCAGCAGGTAGACCCCACTGCATGTATTTATTAATCAAGATAGGATGGTCCAAAGCTGACTCTGCAATGTGCTAGCATCACTGTAACTTGTTTAGGTAGTCCATCCATCTACTGAAAAGATCAGACTGTTATTACAAGTCAATGGCTAGCAGCAGGTAGGGTGTGGTTAAAATTACCGTAAGCAATATATTCTACACGCTTCTCATGTGTGGCACGATAGTATGCGTGTAGCATCCAACCCGTCCATCACTCAAATCTCATTGTGAAAGTAGGATGCCTCAGAAAATATGTTTATCCAACCATGACCTGATGCCACCACACGATTTGGAAGCTTTTGGGTGGAATGATTAAATAGCACTGATTTTTGTAGACTGAAATAGCCTACAACACTGTTTCATGAGACGTCCAAACTTTGTGGGGCCCACCATGTTGTGTATGTAATCATCCTCCATCCATCAGCTGAGAATCAGTATTTGAGCTGTAATTATAAAAGATTAGTATGATAGAAATCTCTCAAGGGCCACATTAACATGGGAACAATGTAAAATTGCTCCTAAAGCTTGTTAGTTCATTCAGTGGGGCCCACCTGAGATTGTTCATATCTTCACTTCATCCCTGATGAGTTCTACCTGATTAGCGGGTTTAAGGACAGATACACACCACAGGGATCCAGTTGGTTATCCCATCCCAATTGTTCTATATAGAGTGGTCCACCTGAGCAGTGGATCTGGCTTATCATTTCATCCGGACCTTTAATTGTGGACAAAACCTGATGGACGGACTTGATTTTACATATACAACATGGTGTGGGCCCTATAAAGCTTGGGTGTTTGCTCGCTATGGAAAAGGGATTTTGTAGAGGATTCCGGTCCAGATGTTGTGGCATCTCATCAATCATCATCACCATGGTGGGCCGGGTTCTTCATATGTGCAGATAGGATGGCAAACCCAAATCAGGGTGGGCCCCACACCCGTAGAGGTATTAGTTCTCCTCAAAGGTGAAGCCGAATATAGTAGAGCACCGGCCTGGCAATGGGCCGGTCTTGGGCCTGGGCTGCAAAAACGAAGAAGATCCAAGTCTCAATAGGATCCCACCACAGGAAACAGTGATCATTAATCGGATGGATTGGATTTCTTGATCAGTATGCATCCAGAGATATGATTGCCCAATAAATTGGATGGTCTAGATAGCCCTAAATGAGTGCCACGGGTGAAAAGTCACCCGCCCGGTCTAATGGTCGAGACTGTTGGGCCTTATTCAGTATTGGCCCATTGTGTAATGGTCCATTATCCAAGAGCCCAACAGACCGATGGTCTTGACTGTTAGACCACTGGCTTCATTTGTTCAAACTGAAAACCAAAGTGTACAGTGAAGATCCACGGGTCCAGAATCATGCAATCCCTCTCTTTGAAGCGACCAAGAGAAACGTTTTAAAAACCCGGATTGGACCGGGCGGGTGGACCGGTACAGCGGCCTATCCGGGCTAGGTCCCTAATGGGAGCCGTTGATGGAGTTGGATGGCGAGGATCAGGCTGTATTTGATGGCTTCACTTTTACAAACTGAAAAGAAAAGGACACCGTCCACATCCTCAACATGTAATTTCCCAAACGGACTGTGGTAAATACAACCCCGATTTAGGTGGGTCACCCGAGTTGGCCTGCAACGAATCAAATACTTCATCATGGTCGGTCTACCATTTCATAACACTGATATCTAATCTTCACCTTTTTATGATCGATCGGTGATGGACCAACGGTTGATTGTTGACCCTTGCCATTTGGACGGTTTTCTTTTTCTTTTTAATCTTTCTCACTAAAATGTTGCATTTGTAAAGATATGATTATCAGTCACTGAAAGAAAAAGTAGGAAAGGATAGGTAGAAAAAGTAGTGCCGACAATTGAAAAAAGCTTTCACCGAAAGGAAAGACGAGGAAAAAGAGACTAATCTCGCTAGCCTTCGTATGCCTTATGCTTTTCTTTTAGTCCATTTATTTCGTCTGCTGTGTGAAACGGTCCCATTTTCATTCCAATCGAGTCTAGGTGTGCCAATGGGTGGGACTGGGACCTAGTGCTGAAATCTCAGCCGATATTAGAGCCGGGGTCACTGATGAATGGCCCGGTCTAACCATCAAGTGGGCCACCATTATTTAAAAATGGGGCATATAATCTCAAGAAACTTGTGATCAGGTCCCCATTCGCCATACATGTGATATTTCCTTAGGGCTCCCTACTACAAATATTATTAATTTATTTGCCGGGTCAAACTCAGTTCGTAGATTTTGGGCTATGGTTGGTCTATCCAAGCCATTGATCTTACGACCCCATCATGGATGGACGATTCCCAAAAATCGCTTCCAAACCAGAAGATCCTCGCCAGAGAATCCTCCATTGAATATGGCTTGTTCATGCATTTCTTTGTAATCATATTTGCATGCCATTAATGGGGAAATGTTTAAGTGACCGATTGAAGGGATTTTTTGAGGCCTGTCCATCCATAACGGGCCGTCTGATCAATGGTTTGGATAGACCGAGCATGACCCAAAATTTACAAACTGAGTTTCCCGCAGGGAACTTCCTATATATGAGTAGGAAACTCGCCTATTGATTAATTATTTATTATTGCTATTCTGAATTTTTTACCACTTTACATATTTTTTTATTTAATTATTAAATATTGTCGGGTTATATAAAAACCCGGCTGAGTCTCTTGAGTTTGAGGTGATGAACGCATTTTCCTGATAGCAGAAATGTGAAATTCCTACAGGTGGGCAAAAAACCGTAGGGATGTACATTCACGTGCCCCACCTGATGATCGGATAGCCTCACCTGATGGATAAGCCAGTGGTGAATTCCCTCTTCTATCTGCCATTTCCTTCAAATGTCTACAGGGATTCCTTGCTGTCCTCCTCCAATACCCCGGAATTGACCACATACATGCAAGCTACCACAGCTTGCGGTACCATACCATCTTTCCTTCAACATGCCATTTTTTAAAGGATATTAGTACCATGAAAACGGTAAAGCCCCGCCATGATTATCACCTTGGAAAACCGAGGGTAAAGCCCCACCATGATTATCACCTTGGAATACCATCTTCCTAGGTGGACAACTATTCCGAATCCATGGAACTCGGGACTTCTCACATAAACATTTTGAATCCACAAGGAAAAGAACAAGTAAAATAGAAAACAATTTCTATAAAATTCACAATTGATTGATAAGTAAAATAAGCGACTCTACAACCCTTTAAATACGGATACTAAGTCATGGAAGAAATCTCGGAATCAAAATACAACTAAAACTATAAGAAATTGTGACTTGTTATAAATAGTAAACTTACTATATCTATAGATTGACATAATGTCTACTAGTGCATTGTCATGATGTCTACTAGTGCCCAAGGTTTTCGGCCAAAAATAGTGTCCTGTTTAGCTTCACCATTCTCTTAATTATTCCTAATTATTCCGAGTACTTTTCTTGGCACAACTTTTAAAGCCAATGGATGAAGAGTTATAATCAAATTAAAACTTACTATTTATAGTAAAAACGGAATTAAAACAGAGAAACAACGGTCAATCTAATGGTATTTGCACAACCCGGTGCAGCGGGTTGGGTGGCTAAAGTAGCTCGTCCTACCCCAAAATCATTCCAGTTTGTGAGATACATTCCAGTTTGTGAGATACATTTGTTTTAAGTTCTGACGGTCCGGATCATCTCCATCTCCGATCGGGCCTTTTCTGGTCCATCTTGGCCATGAAATTATTCGCGACCCACTCTACAGCACATGTCGGCAGGAGGATGGTACAGTACCACAAGTTGTGGTACAGTTGCCTGCATGTGATCAACACAACAGGCGCACGGCAGGGGGAAGAGCTTCCTACCACGTACATAGATTAGTAAGATGGTCTGGTAATCGGAATTTCATGCATATCTGTATTTTTTCATGTGTATTTAAAATCCAACATCTGCATCACAATGCTTACAAAACTTCAATCTAACAAATGGTACAAGAAATTTTTTTTAGAAAAAAAAAAAAAAAAAAATCAATTTGCACAGCGGACACCCCAATCCTCGATCCAACAGCTAGTCCACCTTCTTACTGGCCTTAACATAATCAGGAATCCATGAAGACCAGTAAAGGGGTACGATCGTGCACGCAGCCTGTATTAGAATGCCATTCGGCAGCTTCGAGAAGTCCTGGGCTGAGGCCCCCAGGAACGAAGCGAGTGCGACACCCAAGTATCCACTGACAATGGTGGCAAGGGCAATTGCCGACATGAGGAATGCCATTAAAGACCCTTCGCAGCCGGGTGGGCAGAGCTGGGCCATGAGGACGCTGAACGGCAGAACCTTGAACAGAAACAGAACCTCCAGCAAGCCTGAGAAGATCACAACATAAACAGTATCCGACACCCCAAAATTCCGGTAGACCTGTTTAATGAACAAAGCGTCCGATACCATGAACACGGCGATTGTCACCTGCAGTGCAGATATCAACTTCCTTGGTGGCACAGATTTCAACCACTTATTGTAACTTGCACTCCAGATGATCATTGCTGCCTGCCCAAAGACCTTCGACAGCCCAAGGATAGAAGAATCCAGCTTCAAGTACTGAGTCTGGTAGAAGAACATGGTGCCCGTCAAGATTGGAATTATGGCATAGGACAATGCAAACCATGCGATCGAGTATGAGATCTCCGGTTTACGTAATGTGCCTGATAATTCAGACAGCTGTTTCTGGATGCTGGATTTTGACGAGCTCTTTGGGAGGTCGAGAGAAGATTCACGGATGGCTACAGTCGTGAAGAGTTGGATGATGAGGAGGAGGCCGAAGACAAGGAACATTGTTTTGGGAGAGAACTGGTTGATGGCGATTCCACCGAGAAGGTTTCCAATGGCTCCACCAACGGAGCCTAGCATACAGGCAAAGGACTGGAGCTCACCTGAAGATGCCCTTTTAGTAGAGGTGGTGGAGGTAGGTTGCCTCCCGGCCTCGGCGACAAGGGCGTCGTTCGCAACCTCTACAATTGACGCGCCGAGGTTTCCAAGGAGGAGGAGGAGTGAGAAGGTGAAGATGGAGATGCTAGATTGAGGAAGGAGGCCGATGAATAGCCATGATATGGCTTGCAAGAGAACTGCAATTGATAGAGTACAGTAACTTGAGTAAAAGATGTAAGGCGGCATGACCATTTTAGCAACTTGAGTAAATGAAAATTCCAAGAATTGGGAAGAAGCTTAATACGAGAGATTGCAGTTAGTACATAGGTTGGGTCGAGTGGTCGGTTGAACCTGACTCAGCTGCATGGGTTGGATTGCGTTGGGTTGGTTTAGATAGGGTTCAGCTCTATAAATATGAAGCAGGTCAGGTCAGGTTATCGGGTAATTGGTACAGGGTCACGTTAGGGGCTTAGGGCCATATTTCTGGACCCGTTTACTAAATGGGTCGAGCTGGGCCAGATTCCGACCTGGACCAAACCTTAAATGGGTCGGGCTCGGTGAACAAACCAGGCCCATTGGCAGGCTTGATCAACAGCTCCCACCGATACCGAACATCCCGACAGTCAAAACTAATCAGACGATCCTAACCATCTGATTGATCGTTGAATTGAATCATTTACCATCTTTCTTCCCAGCCGTCCATCTGATGGTCATAATAGCTCAGATCTTCGGATCAAGAACATATATGTCCCTTGTACGGTGCATGTGCATTATCCACCATACGAAGAGAAAAGGCGCAACAGCGCGAGTTTACTTGCTAGTGTAGGTAGCACCTATCAAACCACGAGATCTAGGCCACTCAACGGGTGGGACCCACCGCTTTGATCCGATGGCCAACACGCTCATGATGAATGTGAACTTTAGCACCGTTAAGGTTGGGGCCCACCTGATGAGTGGCTTAGATCTCTCAATCTGGCACGTGGGGCGGCAAGTACAAAAGCGAGTGCACTTCATCCGAAAATGCATTCGAGACTATCATTGTTACAGGGGCATTTTAGTCATTACAACTAGAAAAATAAAATAAAATAAAATAAAGCTACCAAACAGGCCCTTAGGTGATCTGATTTTCGAAATCGCAAAATTCGAAAGGGGGATCTTTGGGTAAGCGGTCCATAAAACGAAAGGGCGGTTTATAGCTTACCTCCGATTGCGATATATGGGATCCTGTGCTCGCCCCGGATGTAGACAGCATCGGAAACGATGCCGTAAAGCGGTTTTCCGACCATCGGGAGGTTGGCAGAGGTCTGGAGGAGCTGGAGCGTGGAAGGAGCGACTCTTAGGCCGTCTTTGAGGAAGAAATTCACGGCCATCCATGGAAAGCATCGCAATCCCTGCACCAAAAAACCAAAGCCCAGCAGCAGACGGAGCGGATTCCTGGCCTTTGAGTGCATTTTCCCGGCGTGAATTGCCGCCGGAAAATTGAAGCGGTTTTGTGAGAGTTTTCCGTTTTGTGAGGAAGCCGCGAAGAATTAGGGGTTCTTGTTTCTTCGATTTTCCCACTTTAAGTAAGCAAAGGGATTTTAGCCGCGTAGCAGCTTTTGTGCCACGTGGCGCGCATCGGTTGAGATCCCGAGGCCTCCGTTTGAGTGGAGAGAACGAACCAGCTAATGATCTTTCTAGAAAGTGGAAGCGGATTGGCTACTCTCCCTGCAACCAGTTTCATCCATTCCGTTCATCCATTTTTAAAGATCATTTCATGGTAATGCAAAAAATATGAAGTATATCCGTATCTCAAGTGGACCACATTAAAGGAAACAGTGTTGAATGAACAATAACCATTAAAAACTTTTTGGAGGCCATAAAAGTATTGGATGAAGCTGATCTTTGTTTTTTCCCTTCATCTGGGTCTGTATGACCTAATCAACAGATTGGATGTCAAATAAACAGTACAGTGGCCTTTGGATCATTTAAATGGTGGATATCCAATCACTATTGTTTTCCTGTGGTGTGGTCCACCTGAGATTTATATCCTCTCATTTTTGGGATGCAGCCTAAAAATGATCTTTAAAAATGGATGAACGGAATAGATGAAATACACACATCATGGTGGGGCCCAGAGAGCACCGACCACCAGCCACGGGGCTGGTGTCAGGGGCAGTTGCCAATCCGTTTCCCCAGAAAGTGGGAGTAGGATAGGAACGATCATCACTCGTCGTTGTACGCACGGGAGATCTGTGCCATCCACCACCTAGGGTGGGCTTTGATCATGTACTGATCCTAAAATCAGGCTGGTCCAGCCATCAAACGAGCGACACTTGTATGCAAAGTAGGCATGCTATGGAAATGATCAACGGTTCATATTCAATGTGCACGTATGACCTTTTGGAGGACGCGAGTTACGTGTGTAAGCCAAATCTCTGTCGACCCACAGCGAATCTATTCCGTCCATCAATTTCGCTAGCTCTTGTAAGGAAATGAGTTAAAGTAGGAGGCTGGTCCAAAACTCAAGTGGGCTCCACTTGAGCAAACAGCGGGGAATGACGAAGATCCAAAGCTGGGGTAGACCCAACCACAGAAAACAGTTTGGAGAGTGACGCCTACAGTTGAAACCTTCTTAAGATCCACCGTGATGTTTATTTGAGATCCCACCTATTCATAAGTTAACACAGACATGAAAGAAGGGAAAACACATATAACATCTTGATCGAAAACTTTTATCGCCTTTAGCAGTTTTTAACGGTGGGCATCACTCTCCCCACTGTTTTCCGTGGTGGGGTCCACTAGAGCTTTGCATCTGAATCATTTTTTACCTCATGAGGTGGGCGTCACTCTCCCCACTGTTCTCTGTAGCGGGGTTCACTAGAGCTTTAGATCTAAATCATTCTTTACCTCATGAGTTAAAATGATCTCTCTGGATGGATGAACAGTGGGGATACAAGACATATATCATGGTAGGGCCCACATAACTAAGTGAACTCACTTCATTAGCAAGTCTTGCTACTCAAACCTGTCGGTAGCTAACCCGCGTCCCCAGAAATATCCTTTTTTGGACAAAATCATCCTTACACGGGCTGCAACTCCAACCCTTATTACAGTCGAACCCAGCACGCAGTGGTACTTGTTCCGTACACATCCAATAGCCAGCACATCACGTGAAAACGGAAACGGATTGGCTACTCCCCCGCCAGCAGCCCCGTTGCTGGTGGTCGGTGCTCCGTGGGCCCCACCATGATGTATGTATTTCATCCATTCCGTTCATCCATTTTTATAAATCATTTTAAGGTTTTTTCCAAAAACTGAGAGGTATATAAATCTCAGATGGATCACACCACAGAAAACAATATTGATTGGATATCCACAATTAAAATTCTCCTAAGGCCCACTGTACTATTTATTTGACATCTAACTGTTGATTAGGTCATAGAGTCCCAGATGAAGGGAAAAAAATAAAAATCTTGATCCAAAACTTTTATGCTCCCCATAAGGTTTCTAATGGTCGACGCTCATCCAACATTATTTCCTATAATGTGGTCCAATTGAGATTTGGATATACCTCATTTTTGTTATCATACCATAAAATGATATGGAAAAAATATATGGACGGAATGGATGAAACACATACATCATGGTGGGGCCCACAAACCACCGACCATCAGCCATTGGCCGGTTGCAGGGGCAGCCAGCCCCGTGGCTATTGGTCGGTGCGCTGTGGGCCCCACCATGATGTATGTGTTTCATCCATTCAGTCCATTCATTTTTACAGATCATTTTATGGCTTTATCCCAAAAACGAGAGGGATATAAATCTCAGGTGGACCACACCTTAGGAAAACAATAGCAATTGGATATCCACCATTAAAATTTTCCTAAGGGCCATGTACTTTTTTATTTGACATCCAATCTGTTGATTAGATCTAACAGACCCAGATGAAGGGAAAAAACAAAGATCAGCTTCATTCAAAACTTTTATGGCCCCGATAGGCTTTTAATGGTCCACGCTCATTCAACACTGTTTGCTGTAATGTGATCCATTTGATATTTTTATATACCTAATTTTGATCTTATACAGTAAAATGATATGAAAAAAATAGATGAAAAAAATAGATGGACAGCATGGATGAAATACATATATCATGGTGGGGCCCACCGAGCACCAACCACCCATTGGCTGGGGCAGGGGGAGTAGCCAATCCGTTTCTGTGAAAACATGCATGTGTGATTTTAAAAAAATATATTTCAAAAAAAAAAAAAAAAAAAAAAAAAACATAAAAAGAGAGAGTTTTCCAAGTGAGGGGAATCATGTTCGGGGTTGTTTGGCTGCCACTTAAAAATGGGAGACGGATTGGCCTACTCCCCCTGACACCATCCCCTAGCTGACGGTCGATGCTTCATGGGCCCACCATGATGTATTTGTTTCATCCACTCCGTTCATCCATTTTTACGGATAATTTTAGGGATTGATACAAAAAAAAAAATATGATAGGTATATAAATATCATGTGGACCACACCATAGGAAAACAATAATGATTGGATATCCACTGTTAAAATCCTCCTAAGGTCTACTGTACTGTTTATTTGACATCCAATCTGTTGATTGGGTCATAAAGACCCAGATGAATGGAAAAAATAAATATCAGCTTAATCCAAAGCTTTTATGGCCCCCAAAACATTTTTAATTGTCAACGTTCATTCAACATTATTTCCTGCAATGCGGTCCACTTTAGATTTCTATATACATCGTTTTTTCTCTCATGTCATAAAATGATCTATAAAAATAGATGGACAGCATAGATGAAACACATGCATCATGGAGCACCGACCCCAGCCAATGGCTGGTGGCAGTGGGAGTAGCCAATCCGTTTCCTTAAAAATGGTTTCATCTCATTTTACTTGACATTAATCATATGCATTAGAAGACCTTTGCCAAGCCACACACGTGTGCAATAAAGTTCATGTATGCACGGCACATGGGCTTGTTGGCGTTACCTCTCCATCGAAGCTCAAAATGTATGGTGCTGACTCATCTCTTACACAAGATCTACTGTAGATATGAAGATGAGGTAGTGACAATTGGAGCCCTTCATTTATCAAGATCAACGGCCTAAAGTGATTTATAGTATGTGGCCAGTCTTTTTGCTGCTTTTCTAATTGATATTAGTGCATGTGCATTTGTTTCAATATCATCGTTGATTCGAACATAGCACAATAGATTAATGATTCAATTCTAGAAAAGTTAAAAGGGTGTGGACCATGGCACAACAGAATTGAGATCCAATCAATCCATCACAAGACCACTCGTATATCGATGTGATAGCCCAATAATGTTGATCCACTGGTCCAAAAGAGGATCCGAATATTTCATTTCTAACTCGTCCACCTCTTTCCAATATTGGGCCCATATGTTTAGTGGGAGCAGACTTAATTTTGGAAAAACATGTGTAACGTCAGACAGCCTGGGCTTTACGCTACTGGTTAGCGAAGGTTGGATCTCCGAGGGATTCCCTAGTATTTTCTCTTGCTCACACTCCTAGAGAGGCAAATGCAGTTGCCGATAACTTAGCTAGGAGAGGCAAAGCCTCCCATCTAATAAGTTCTTCAGTTCTCAATCAGATCTTCCCCATATTGCCAATGGCCTTTTTCTTTTGGATAAGGTAAGGCTTAGGTTATTTGAAGGAGGCATAGCTCCTTTTTGCCAAAAGATAGGTGAGGCATTAGCTATTTTGTGGTGCCCACCTGAAAGCTTTGTGAAAGATAGGAGTTCGTGTTTTTTTTTTAAACAGAAAAAAAAAAAAAAAAAAAAACCTAGTGGGTAGGTTGATCGACTGGATCCTTACTCTTGCTACGGTCGGAGACTCTTCAGAGTTTCAACACCGGTAAAGGGGTTGAGCATCCATAGGTGGTGAAATCCTACTATGGTGTGAGTGTGTGGGGGTGTGTGTGCGCACGTATTAAAAAAAAAAAAACCTAGTGGGTGGATTGGATCTTGCATGTGAAATATGATTGCCTGCTGATTTACTCGCTATACTTTTACGGTGTGCTGAGTAAACTTTTGGTTTATCAATGCCATCCACCTGTTTTTTCCATCTCATTTTAGGGGTTGAGCCTAAAATTGAAGAATATCTAAAGCTTAAGTGGACCACACCACAGAAAACATGGGAATAATGATTTCCACCATTGAAACCTTCCTAGGGCCTACCAGGATGTTTATTTGTCATCTAACTTGTTCATAGGATCACATGTCACATGGATGAAAGGAAAACACATATATAAGCTTGATCCACTTCTATGGCCCTAGGAATTTTCCAATGGTAGACATTTGGGCCTGTATAGACAGTGGTATTACGTTGTATTAAATGGGATTGCATTACTGATACCACTTTGAAATTCGGGATGGCATGTTTAGAAAGAGTGTGAGATGAGATTAAAATTAACTTTGTAGGCTTTGGAAAATGAGCCTTGTGTTGGAAAGTGTGACATGGGATTCCTAATCCCACGGATGATAGATTTTTCTTTGCATCCACATTCAATCCAAATGCCATTTGAAAGTAAATCCTAAGATTTATTTTTTAATGCATATATTCCAAACACAGTATTAGAAAAACCCAATTCATAATGCATATATTCCAAACACAGTATTAGAAAAACTCAATTCATGGACAATACCTTACACATGCATTTATTATAACTTTTGCAATTTCATCCACCTTAATCCCACCTAATACAACTGGCCAAACAAGCCCTTAATTCACACTGCTTCATTTTTATTTATTTAATACATGCACACTCACACCGTAGTGGGAATTCACCACCTTTGGGTACTAGAACCCTTGACCAGGTGTTGAAACTCCTAAGAGTCTACCACCGGAGCAAAAGTAAGGACCCATTCACACTGCTTCATGTTGTGTGGTCTAATTGAGCTTCAGATATGCTTCATTTGCGAGATCTAAGTACTAAAATTATCTGAAAAATGGATGAACATAGTGGATAAAACACATACGTTGGCAAGTGTGTGGAGTGTGTGGAGTAGTCCTACAAATGCATGTGCACTTAGCAAAGCTAGTATTAGATATCATAGTTAATATATATTATGGGTCCAATGTTTCTTCTCTGGCTTGTCGTTGTCGCGTTTTCTTCTTTCTGGTTAAAAAATTTCACCTTTCAATATATATATAGTTATGGGTAAATCTGAGCCGAGCCATACTAAGGTCGACTTAGAGATATCAACAAGCAAAGCTTCGGATCGATAGTGTCCGACCCGACCCGATTCCCCGTCCTTTTGTAAGGTTTTAGTCCCAACCTAAAACTCGGAAGAGACTATTACTCATCCAACCCGCTAGCTCCGACCAGGGTCAGTTTAGTTCAGTAGCGCAGCTCGGATGGATGTAAGTGAGCCCCGGCCCGGATGGGAACGTGGCCGAGGGTCATGCTGAACAGTCATCCCCAGTAACACATGTCCAAGGGGTTACCCGATGCACGATCTCAGGGTAACGGCCAACATCAGCACGTGTGTGGCTCTCACTTGATGGCGGAGACCGTGCCGAGATTACAGGACACGTTCATTTCAACCCGAAGGTATATATAGGGAACATTGCAATAGAGAAAGGTATGCAATATCTCGCACTTTAAACCTATTCTACGCAACTTAGACCTAAATTTCTAGCTTGACTTTGGCATGAGAGGGCCCTTCGCTCTAGCCACGATATCCTTTGTCTTCCCTTTGTGCAGGACATAGGGTTCGGTCTGAGTACCCAATACTCAATGAAGGGTGAGCCATATTTTTTGCATCAACATATATCATAGGTTATCAAAATTATTTTTAATCTTACCAAAATCTCTAATACATAAACGTAGCTTTATTTTTCTGCCTAAAATATAAACAATTTGGCTTATACCATGGCCCACCTGAGTTTTGAAATGGCCAGCCAGCCATGTTTCTTGCATGGGATCAAGAAGTGTGCATAAAAAGCTAAAAAAATAATAATAATTTAAAAAGGAAAAAGAGAAAAACTTTAATACTCAACAAAATGTGACTGAGATATATACAGGCATTTAGAAATTATATGCAATTGAATACAAGTTATTCAAATTGAACTGTTCAAATTATGGGCTCCATTTATATGTATCATGAGCCAAAAATTGTGCTTCTTTGGTTATCTGACTATTAAATTGGTGGACACTTATTGGACAGTGAAAAATGAAAATATCCAGTGGTTAAGATTTGTTGAACAAATCTGATTTTAGGGCCATGACTTAGCAGCAGTGAATTCCACAATTTGGTTTTAGTTTAAATAAATATATTGTTGGACATAGGCCAGTGGGGCCATCCATACGTAGAATCAGAGGGGTGAATTGACCATCTGCCCCAGTAGTGAATAGGCGGGCCGCTGGATCTGGAGCATTAATCTTCGACTTCGTGAAGGTTCCATATCGTGTATACCGTCAGATCTCGAGGGCTCACATTTCCGCTCTTTCTATCATATATGCCATGTATTACAATTTCTAGCTTGACTATCAAGTATTGTTTTGTGAAGGTTGTGTTCTTGAATCAGCTCTCCAGCTCAAGAAATTCATTAGTTGAAGTCGCCGCTGGTTTGTTATGAACGTGATTTAGCATGGGGAGTTAGAAACAACACAATTTTAGCATAATTTACTCTAAATCAGCTATTCTAATAAGAAATCTAGATAAGGAACCATGGTGATGAGAAAAAGAAAGATGTTAGATACCTTTTTCTTGTCCACGAATATAGTCCCTCTACCAAATTTGGGTAAGGAATCATGGTGATGAAAAAAGGAAGATGTTAGAGACCTTTTTCTTGCCTGCGAATCATGGTCTCTACTCAGTGGCTTAATGGAATTCCATTCTAAGCAAAATTCCTTAGATTCATATATGAAAATGGAGATTGTAAGTAATGAGAACTCGAAAAATAACATAAATCCACATGAAAGTAAAGAAATCTCATCAATGTGTTGAAGTAGCTCTGAATTTGAAGTTGCAGTTTACCATGGAGGGTGTTGATTTTCCTTGAAGCTAGAATGTATGATGTTGATTGTACTGAAAGCATTGCAGGAGCTAATCTCATGCCATAAGTGCCGAGCTATGGTCCATTCCTTTTTTTCGCACAATCCCTTACTTGAATCTTCGTCATCACCCATGGCTCTTTATTGTTGGAATCCTCTTTTCTAAAATTATTTTATTTAAAATAATAATAATAAAAAATAAAAAAAACATTTCAAGAGTTAGAGAAATTTGAAGTTAACATGGATAATTAGATGAAAGGATATGACCATCTTTTGCATGAGAAAATTAGTTACACGGGATTCCATTTCCAATTTTCAAATTTTTTAGAGTCAAATGGTATTAAAACATGGTTAGAGCCTTATTAGTTTATACCATTATTTGAAATGAGTCATCCACCAAAGATAAAAACCAGACTCGAAAATGAGTTTTCATCACAACCACCTCCATTTGTGAGTTTCACATCTCATGAAAGAATTAGTAATTCACATTTATTTCTATCACACAACTAACCCCCGCAGAATACTATACATTATTAAGAAAGAAATATATAAAAATAAATAAATAAAAAATCAACAACCCATTGATTTAAAAAATAAATAAATAAACCCAAAATAGACAAGAGGCAGTTAAACACTTTTGTCTAACAAAAAAGATAATTAACATTGTACGGTTAAACATTAACCACCTTTGGCAAGAGGCGGTTAAATGACCCCTAAAAGCCCATACCTCGTACCCACCGTTTATTGCATCATTTAAGGATCCAAACATACCATCCTCGGAATCATTTTAAAATCATTCGACATACATTTGAATTTTATTAAATCTAAACCATTGATCAACATAATCAATGTTCACAATCTGGGCCCACTTGAGAGTCGTGTGTGTGCATTATCTGCTGCCGGAGTATCGAATAAACTCCCCCAAAAGAAAAGGAAATAAGACAAAAAATGGAAAAGCAGAGATAGCGAAGAGGGGAATAATAAAAGATGGTGGTGCACAGAGATTTTTGTGATGCACACATCTCCAATTGGTAAGGACCACTGTTCAAAAAGCACTCACGTGTGTAACAAAGCCCATATACGTGTCACACGTGCCAGCGTGGTTAGAGGTGGACTGACAATTCTAAAATGAGGTGAGCCAATTTCACTCACTCGAGTGCACTTTTAAAAGTGTAGAGAAGAGGCACGAGCCACTTCTCAGGCGATCCAAGCCATGCAGATGCCATTTCTTAGAGAAGAACCCACACCATCATCAGGTGGGCCAGGCCTATACTAAATTAATCAACGGTTAATAGAAACTAATCAGTGGTTCAATTCTGTGTACATGGGTGGCTCAACCTGATGATGATATCTGCCTGATTTTAGATGACATGGGATCCACACGGTAAGGATCAGCTGACAAGATCTTACACACGTGTGACTGACTTCCTCCAGGTGTTTCGATGGGCCAAACCACGGTGTATCAGTGCGTTGAAATCAAGTTCACTTCTTTTTTTCTTTTTTAGTTTTTTTTTTTAATATTATTTATAATTATCAGCAGGGACATTTCCTTTCAGCCAAGGAAGGTGAGTTAACTGATGTTCTTTTCCGAGTGGACACACCCCAACGGTTCTTCATAATCACTCTTCTATATCACGCACCCATCATCAGCATTCATGCACTAGAGTTGCTAGTTAGGCCCTGTTTGGTAGAAGCCTAAGAAAATGAGTTCTCTCATTTTAGTTAACAGTAACAGAGATCTTGATCTGTAATACATAATTACTGTTAACTATGTTCATTATGGAATATGTAATTATTGTTATATATATTCCTAATATATAATTATTGTTAACTAAGCTCTTAGTAATGGAATAATGAGTAATAATTAATTGGCTGATTGTATCATTAACCATTTCCTTATTTTGGTGCGATGAACCTACCATGAATCTATTGGTCTCTGCCACTTCCCATATTGCAGCTGGATTAGGCACATGACTCGCTTCTTCGCATCTGTCAGACTGGGAGTTGGTCATATGGTCAAGATACTCTTGCACTGGACCAAATTCTAATGGATTTATTATTATTATTACTTGCCAATCATTTCCCATATTTACAAGTTCTAGATCATCTTTTTGAATCAATAGAAAATAATAATAATCTATCATTTATATCATCTTTTTTAATCAACAAATAAAAATTTCTATCATTTTTGAATTATCTAGCCTAGTGTTAGTGAGTCATATTGTTGGAAAAATTTTGAAATGAAAATTTTGAACATTTAAATACCGAAATCTAAAATTTAAAATTTGTTTTGAATCAAGTTGAAGCACGAATTATTAGATACGTTATCCTTAAGAATTACTTTCAGGATAAGATAAGCCTTATTTGGTCATCCATGCAGCAATCACGAAGGGTCGATTAATAGAAAATGAGAGAGATTTTGTTCTTGTAGAGGAGGTCGATTGAATTTTTGATGCTATGGACCTGATCAACCATTTAGTCTTCTCACACCACAATCACACCATCTCGCAACAGTGCACTGATGCAACCCAAGCGCTCCTTTCCAAAGTATGCTATTCTCAAAACGATTTATGAACCCAAAAAATTTCTCATCTCCAAGTAATGTGAGACAAAGTGAAATCCACTTTTTTCACAAATTTCAAAAATGTTTTGGACAGAAAATAAATTTTGATTTTTTATTTGAATTCTGAATCTGAAATTCAAATTAGAGCATTCAATTTAACCACTAATTCTCAACACATCTCATTGTTACATGAGATTTTTAGGTGCCTACTAGGACTGTACACAAGCCAAGCTAGCTCGAAAAGCTCGCTCGACTCAACTCGATCTAGCTCAACTTCACTCACTTAAACGAAGATTCGATGCAAGCCAAGCTTCATATAACCCAGCTCAGTTCGAGAACAAGTCGAGTTCAATCATAGTGGATCTTGACTCGAACTCGGCTCAGCTTGAGCTCAGCTAGACTCGAATATTATATATATAT